>CM071588.1:3511705-3580089 GCA_036426205.1 Ascaphus truei | reverse complement strand
ACACACACACACACACACACACACACACTATTTTTAGATCCTCGTTTCGCTGGTTACAGACGATGGGGCCATATTTACTAAGGCGCGCTATGTCTTCCGAGTCCTGCGCCATCAGACGCCACACAGCCCATTCACGTAAATGAACCATGCGGTATAGCACCGCTCAGCGAATATTTCCCTTCCTACCTTCAACCAAAACCCTTCCACCTCCCCGCACACAATGATGCTTTCAGCCGCGCTCCTGCCCGGGAAGCCTTGACATTTAAGCGCCAGGGTCTGCGCTTTTACAAGTTATTTGACATGTCATAATAAAATACACAGAATGTGCTCTTATTTCTGGGTACGATGCCCCCCCCCCCCCCCCCCCACCTCTCCTGTAATAATGCGCTGCCACCTTCAATATGTTGAAAAGAAATCAAAGTGACAGGCGGCAGTGCCAGGAAATATGTAGCAAATAATTCCACTGTAAACGGTGTGCGGGGGTATTGCGGTCAGCAAAAAAAATGTCTCGCTGTTCAAATTGGAGTTGGAAACATTTTTAAACCTTTCGTTATTTGTATATATATATATATATATATATATATTTATTTTAAATAAAAATCCTACTTGTGGTGCATTCACATGCCTCTCCCCATCAGCTCTTAGCAAACACTGCTTCCCCCCGCAGCCAGGTAATCACATGCAAATAAGCATACCTCTTTACTTCTCATCCATTTTAACATGGGACCCCTATGCGATTATGCCTGCCGCATTCCACAGCTTTCAGCACAGCCTGGGTTTAAGAAGTGCAGAGCAAGTAACCCTACTCACAGACAGCCTATTTCCACCTTTTGGGCCTAATCAGTGCAAGGCTGGGTGCTGGCTGTGCCACGTGAGGCTGAGACGTGGGTTTAACCAGATAAACAAAACGCACACACAATATTATATTAGCAATGTCTCTGTCCTCTGTCATATATATATAGATATAGATATATATATATATATATATATATATATATATATATATACTGAGTTAAGTTATGGCGAGTAAAAAAAGTGACAAAAACCCTCCACAGCAAAGCAAATATGCAAATGTGAATACAACTGTATCCTCATCTGCATGGGATTCTGGGAAATGACATGCAAATGAGCACACAGGGTTTTCTGGGTATGCACCTTAACCCTGGCTGTGCTCAAAGCTGTGACCATGCAGCAAGCTTAAGCCTATAGGGAACCATGTTAAAAATGGTTTTTGAAGCAAAAAGTGGCACTGTGCTCATTTGCATGTCATTTCCCAGAATCCCTTGCTGCAGTGGAAGTGCTGTATGCTGGGTGATAATGGTGAAAGGCGGGGTTGCAGACCTGCCTAAGACATGCAGATGAGCATACAGTTGTATTTACATTTATATATATATACAGATATTCATGTAAAATCCTTCAGAGTAATGCATTGCTCGCGGAAGGAGATTTGGTCACTACATGGCTCATATACGGTAATAAACGGTTTATTATTGGTTTAAAATACTACTGCTCAGAGCATGAAAGCTGCAGGTGTATCCATATACAGCCCTAATGTTGTAGGGTGACCGCGTGGATCAGGGACAATGTTGCCCTGTTTTACACTCTACCCAGAACCCCTCAGTGTTACCACCGTTAGAGATCGGATACTTGGTCAGGTTAACCCTTTGCTCTGCCCTGGTATTGTTCTAAAAACACAAGGTTTCCAGCAGCAGTCTGTCCTCCTTTTCCACCAGCAGTGTCCTTTTCGCCCCCTCTCCTGCCCCATGGGAATTCCCTGACCATCACTCAGGACTCGGGGCACTTGGAGGAACTTTAAATGACCTGTTGACAAGTTGTTTGATAGATTGATGAACAATTACATGGAGCAATCCCAACACTAACAAAACTGGATGTGGGGGGAAGGGGGAGGGCGGAGAAAATACAAACCTAAGAGGACTAAATGGTGTGACATCAGGAGGACCCCACACTAAGGGGTCTGGCGGGCTCACAGTAGTGACCCCGGGCATACGCTGCCAAGTGACCCTGTATACCGGAGACTGACCCGGGCTGCAGGAATGTGGCAGCGTGTTACACATATACAAAAACAATGTTACTTTAACGTATTATCCGGGGCGGCCCGGAAACAGTCGCTCTCTGGTTCTGGGGTTCTCGTATAGCTGGTCACTTCAATGTCAATACTGTAGGTGTTTGAAATTCAGCATATTTTCACTTTCCCCTGGTGTGTGTGTGTGTGTGTGTGTGTGTGTGTGTGTGTGTGTGTGTATATATATATATATATATACTGTATATCACACACACACACTATGTAACTCTATATATTCAAAATCGTGTGTATGTGCGCACACACAAAAAAAGGGTGTGTGAGGCGAGCACACATGTTTTAAGTTAAACGTCTTTTTGTTTTGTCACTGAAATTGTAATTATTCTCTCAAAAGTCTTTCATTCCATCAAAAACATCAAAACTAAAAAACTATTTCAGTGACAAAACACAAAGAAGTTTCATTTAGAACTCGTGTGCTCGGCACACACGCACACGCACGCGCACGCGCACGCGCACGCGCACACGCACACGCACACGCACACGCACACGCACACGCACACGCACACACACACACACACACACACACACACACACCTTTTGTTTGTTGAATGGGTCGCCAATGGGTTAATAGTTCAGCCTGACATGACTAATCCTGATGTCTCTTTATTGTGTGTGTGTATATAAAATGTGTGTAAATATATATATATATATATATATATATATATATATAACAGTATAAAATTATATATATATAGCTGGGATGTATTGGTATATATATATTTTTTAATATATTATATTTTTTTTTATATATCAAATACATATATAATACAGTGTTCGCAGCAAACCCTATACATTTGCTCGCCGGGGCGAATGGATTAACCGCCCGGGCGTGAGGTAAATATCTGGCCCAAGCAGCACACGTTTGGTACTAGGTGGCGACGTAGATTTTTTTGTGTGGCGAGTAGATTATTTTGTGGTATTTGTTACAACCAATGTAATATATATATATATATATATAATTTTTTTTTTATATATACTAATATATACATATATTATATATATGATATATATATATATATAACGACACAACACACACACCGCCACATTTAGTATAACACACACTATATGCACAACACACACACAACACCCCATCACACACATCTATATAATCATGAATGAATTGTGTGTAGTGTGTGTATAAAAAAAATATATATATATATCATGTATGTGTGTGTGTATATATGTATGTATGTGTGTGTGTGTATATATGTATGTATGTGTGTGTGTGTGTGTGTGTGTGTGTGTGTGTGTGTGTGTGTGTGTGTGTGTGTGTGTGTGTGTGTGTATGTATAGAGTGTATAGTGTGTGTGTATATGTATGTGTGTATAGTGAGTGTATATGTATGTGTGTATAGTGAGTGTATATGTATGTGTGTATGTATGTATAGTGTGTGTGTGTGTGTGTGTGTGTGTATGTATAGTGTGTGTGCGTGTGTGTGTGTGTGTGTGTGTATAGATTAGTGATTCCCAACCAGGGTTCTGTGGAACCCTGGGGCTCCTTGAAGCAGTCTCAGGGGTTCCTCCTACGGACCACAGACCTCCCTGGGGGTGGTTTTTTTTGGTATGTATTTTGCAGGGTGGATTGAGAGAGAGTGGGGTAATTGACATAAGGTAGGGGTGAGTGAGTGAAGAGAGGGGGGCAGGAGGGAGTGAGTGAAGAGAGGGGGGCAGGAGGGAGTGAGTGAGTGAAGAGAGGGGGCGGGAGGGAGTGAGTGAGGAAAAGAGGGGGGCGGGAGGGAGTGAGTGAGGAAAAGAGGGAGTAAGAGTGAGACGCAAGGGATAAATACGTGCGAGGCGGGAGGGGGGAGAGTTAGTGAGATGGATGGGAGAGAAATACCTGGGTAGAGGGTGGGAAATAGAGGGGGCCCGTGAGGTGTGACATGTTGTGACTGACCCCTGTGTCGAACCTAATATGTGTCGGCCAGATAGGGGGTCCCCGAGATTTTTCGAGGGTTCCTCCAAACAAAAAAGGTTGGAAATCACTGATATAGAGTGTATAGTGTGTGTGTATGTGTGTGTATAGTGTGTGTATGTGTGTGTATAGTGTGTGTATAGTGTGTGTATAGTGTGTGTATGTGTGTGTGTATAATTACGGGCAGAGCGTGTTTACAACATTCATATCATTGCGACGGGCAAAGTAAAAGGCGCCGCGGAGGCCGAGTGCGACCGTTGCACCTCTACGCGCGTCGTGAGCTGATGCTTTGAAATAACACATCCTGCACTGGAGAACATGTGATTAGCAGCGGCGCACGTACCGAAGCCTGGAGCGGGATTACCGAAGCATTGAAGGTGATTACAAAAACAACGCCGCCTCGGGGAGGCTGGCTCCCCTACCCTGGTGATCGCCAACCGTTCATGTTCCTTCCCTACGTCTCCCCATCCCGTGAAAGTGACGGGTACCAGAAACTCATAAACGCAGACAACCTATTGTTACATTAGCCTGGGGGGTGGGGGGGTGGGGACGCATCATTTTGTTATAAATTAACCTCGACACTAATTACGGAAACGCAATGGTTACAAACCTCCGTGTAATCGTTTGCTGCCGATGTGCAGAACAATTACAAATATGAGTTTCTGCTTAATATTGAACGTCGTATTCTTGCCAAGTTGAAACCACAATAATTACCTAAAAATTAACCACTTTAAGGGCATCCCCGGTTAAATATTATTAATATTATTGTTTATCTGTAAAGTGCGGTTCAATGGGGGGACAGAGCGAAGTATATTATTACATAGGCAGAATGACATGCCAACTATGAACAGACCAGCGCAAACAGATACAAGAGGTAATACGGGCCCTGATCCCAAGAGCTTACACTCCTTAGAGTGAATAAGGGGCAACGCTGAAACATAAGGCACCATGTCTGCTCAGTGTGGGACGGAGTATACATCAGGATAGAGTATGGTCCAGCCTGACAGCTGGATCTATTACAGTTTGTGGGGGTGGATGTTAGATAGCTTGGAGTTAGGTTGAGGCTTATTTTTGCTATGAGGAGCTGGGGGGGAGGGGGGTGCAACTTTCGTCAAAATTGAAAATAAGATTCTGAAAACCTATAGCTTTAGCATTTAGATTTCCTGACACACACACACACACACACACCACACACAGACACACACACACTGTCACACACACACACTGTCACACACTGTCACAAACACACACACACACACACACACACACAATGAAGATGTCCATCATCTCACTTCAGCCCCCTTCCTGTCTGGAGGTGATGGCTTGGAGGGGTGAGAGGTTAGGGAAGGGTCTACTCCAAGTGTTTGTTTATGAATGTTATAAACAGGGTGCTCAAAGCGTGGAATGTGCTTCTCTGGACACTCACAGGCTGTCAATTGTACGAGCTGCCCAGATCAATACTTCCAAAACAGAGATATGAGCGACACGGGAAACAGAGTTCAAAGGGAATTCCTTCCTTTGTGTTTTCACTCTATAGTATACCATTTCTAAAGAGGAAAGCCAAGCCGCTTTAAAAAAGGAATACTTTTTGTTTTAATATATGCAGCCTGTGATTGCCTTTACTGAAAACCGATTATCTAAACGGCTGATCAATATCCTGTGATCGATCAGCAATGCTCATGCTTCCCAGGGTTCACAAAATGGCTGCCTTTCCGTTTCAAATAATCTCTTCAGTCAGTGTAACTCACTAGCTATAATGTATCCTGATATTACTACGGTAACTTTATCTATTGTTACAGTTTGCAGCTCAAGCTGCTGGGAACATTGGCAACACATTATCACAAACAGGAAAGTGTTACAAAGATCTTGCACTGCTTGGGAGGTGGGCTAAAGCCTGCTACAGAAAGCAAAGAACAGCAGGTTTTTAAGAGTACTTCAATGTTACGTCAGTTCCCCCATTTTCTTACCCGCCGCTACGTTGGACAACCATGTACAAGCACACAAATCTATCCGAAACTGAACAAGTAAAAACTAATACATTAATGAATATATATGGATAAACAGTGGAAGACGACCTGCTCATCATCACACTGACTTTGCTCTTGCATGTTATATGGTAAAACTATTATACTGCAACGTTTTGGGAACCATGTATCCCAGAAATACACACCTGCTCTCACCCACGCCTCCCTGCCATCTCTTCCCCTGTAAAGTGTGTTAACCCTCTGATTTTAATACTGACCAACCTTAAAACTTGCCCCACAAATCAAGCATCCCAACAGCCTGCACTGATGGTTACTGTCCCGCACCCACAGTCACTCCTACCACCCATTGTGGCCAAGCACTGCCATCTACAGCACTTATTCCCTCACCTGCACTCTCTGCAAGTTCCCCATCAAACCTCTTAGATTGTAAGCTCTTCGGGGCAGGGATTTCCTTTCCTATTGTCTGATTTTGCTGCGCTTTATGTATTATTATAATTCCCTGTACTGTATTCTTTGTGAAGCGCTGAGTACGCTTTTGGCGCTATATAAATAAAGACATACAATATAATGTTGGCAGACCCCATAACGAAAGCTGATTAATACATAGGAGTCCAATCAAATTTGAATGCAGTTGACCCTTATTGATTAGGACACAATTATGGCATAACGACTCCGGTACAACGGTTATTGGACATGGCCATAAAAAGCTTTTTCATTTGTACTCGAGTCCTGAAACCGGCCAGTGAAACCCAAGCTGGGATCTCCCATGTTTGGGATCAGCGCCACACAAGTTATTTTTAAGATGAACGTACTGTGGGTAACACAGCTTGTGCTTTATAAATCATTTCCCCTCTTCCCGGAGATGTGATTGCACCTGGGAAACTCCCGCACAGGGGGCCGAGGGAGGTCAAAGGGCAGGCGCAAAGTCCTAATATCTTACAAAGTGACCTGTCACCAGAGGGACACGAAATGCTTCCAGTCTCAGTTTTCTCTGGGCTTTGGCTGCGGCGAACTCCTTACCTGCTGTGAGGGCTCTGCGGGATGTGACACTTTACCTCCCCATGGAACCTGTGTCAATAGCACTTAAGAGGATCAGACAGAAGCGTTAAGAGAACAAAGTGCCCTCTCTCGCCCACGCTTACAGTCGCTTGCAACTCCTATTAGGTGGGCCAATTGTGAATTACCGCCTGGTAGAGGAACAAACTGCTCTTTCCAATTGCTGTCAGTCATGCAAGATAACCACTTTTATCACACTGTGTGCAATCACTTCTGGTCTTTATATACAATGTTTTACATTTTACTCACTCAGACTTCACCCTTTTGCCGGCAACGCATGGAACGTGAAGGGATCCATTATGGGGGCTCAACTCCAGTCCTCAAGCCCCCTTAACAAGGTCAGGTTTTCAGGATATCCCTGCTTCAGCACCACGTGTAGCGGTCATCACGCACATAGCTAGCGTACAGCTAGCTTCTTGATTGAGCCACCTGTGCTGAAGCTAGGATATCCTGAAAACCTGACCTGTTGAGGGGGCTTGAGGACTGGAGTTGAGCACCCCTTTAGCGGCGGCTTCCAGCGATGGGGGTGCATCACGGCAAAGTGGGTTTGGTCGCGCCGAAATGGCCACGATCAAATGTGCTAGACTGCTCAATAGTGCGTCAGTAAGTTATCAATACAATGTGTTAGTACTGTTCCTATTGGTTGACATTTCCAAAGCACACGGAACCGGGTTCCCTGCCCACCTACCCCTCGATGACCTGCAAATGGCAAGGTACGGAAGACATGACAAGTCACGGACTCTTCTTGCAATGGAAATGAAAGAGAGAAGCGGGAGGACTTCGGCTTGGAGAACAAGGTCAAATAATAAGGCGATTAGAAGTGAGGACTGGCTTTAATTTGGGGGTTTATCCTGGCGCGGTGGGCAAACGTATCATACTCTAGCCCCCAATACGTACATCAAACCCCAATTTAAATGGAAAATTAGAAGTAGTGGAGGACGTGCAGGCTTTTATGCCGCGTGAAACAAGCTACACGAAACGGTTAATAATAATGAAATGTTGGCCTTTAGTGAATCGGGCCGGGTGTTGTTGGCTCATAACGACAAAGGAATACACCAACATCTTGCAGCGATACAGGATATCCTCGGAGAGACGTTACAATGAGAAGCCATGTGTGTTGGGGTTGGATTACCCACACTGGGCACCTGTTGGTTTGCAGATCACCATGTTCATCATTCCTATGATGTGGCCCAAACTTGCAGCCGGTATAAAAATAGCCCGTATACACACAGGAACACATGTGCATTCTGTATTTCTGCATGACTTCCATTGTTGCTTAATTGCAGATGGGCTCATTGGCTTTGCATTCCTGGTGCTCCCGGAGTAGGCTGTGCTGGCGGTGAAAATCTGGGGGCGGGTCGCAACGTTCCCAATGGGGGGGTGCATGCGGCGTTGTGCACTGGTTTCCAGAGAGCTGAATTAGGCTGTGCAATGCGTTTATTTTAATACATGCAATATTTACAGTCATTTGACCAACATGTGCTCCATTGTTGTGTCGGGAGAAAGAGGGAGCTATGTTAATATTAAAGGATAAAATTTCACCGAGGCCAAAGCGAAAAGAAAAATTCACATAATTATCCATATTAGCAACCAAAGGATGACATGAGCCATGGGCAGCAGGAATGCAAGAAGCACCCAGGCTGTCCAACGAGATCATCCGAAGATTATGGTTTGACGCAGTTCTGCAGGGCGAGGGCCAAAAATGCTTCGCGTTGGATCAGGTGCTGATCATAATGCGATACAGCTCTAATTTTAACCTGCCTTCTGCTGGTTGTCAGCAGCTCGGAGAAGATGTGCCACACACATTGTAGCACCACTGACAGATGCATCAAAGTTGATGGCACAAAAGATGTCATTGGGGGATGATGTTGCGGCTTCCTATTGGATGACCGTTTAAATGTCCAGGAAGTAACACCAGCAACTAAACCCGTAGGGGTCTCAGGAACCTGCTTAGCTTAGATGCTATCGAAAGAATGTTAAAAAAAATTTTTTCAAGAGAATTCTACAATAATCAGTCAGATTCCAAAATGTGTTCCCACAGCTGAATAACTGCTAATGTTTTGCTTGGCTATACTCTCTGTCCATGAGGTATCGACCCATTGAAAGTTCTTCTTCTGTAGCACTTGGCTTTTACAGCTGTTACCCAATGACCACATAGTGTCTATGGTGGGACCCAATCCCACTGACCGCTAAGGTGAGCCCACCTGCCTGTGGGTGAGTCAGGGCCTGACTTGCACAAACAGAGGCGACTGGATCAGTTATTGGCAGCTCACACAGCAGGAGTGAGAACAGAGGGACCACATGTAGGAGCTGAGGTTGCTGAAAGACCTGACGTTGTTGATCTCGGAGCATGCAGAACGCCGGCCAAGCCTCACTGGAAAAATGACATGGAATTTCCAAGTGTAGAAATAGCCAAAATGCCTTACATGCTTCTGAACTCACTAGTGTCCCACAAACAAACCCTGCCTCTCACCATTTCTAAAGCACATTTGTTACCCATGCTGGATTCGTCCCCGTGGCTCTCTCTTTAGTCCAATGATGCATGAAGGAAGATGATGCAGTTTACAGGAAACATAAGGTGCTGGGATGTTCTAGTTTGGATGTTACTCATTAGGCAGGGGGTGGTCTCTAACCAAAATATGTCAATGTCCAAGATCAACAGTTTCCCAGTAATGACTATAGACGGACCCTTTAACATAACACTTTAGTACGTATAACAGAGCATAAAAATAAGTGAAAACCTAAAGAACTTGAAATCTTTCTTCCAGGTCTTCAAACGGTTCATCACTTTGACGAGACAACTCACGGGCTACCACTTTCATGCACAATAATGTGCACGCTGCAAACTGACCAGGGATTCTGCAGTAAATGCCTTGTTTAATGTGAATTGGAGAAAATGTAACCTTACGTATACTGAAAGTCCCGCCGCACCTCAGTGCTGCAGGGCTTCCCGGCATCGTGACCACGTGTGAGCCATCACATGGTCACAATGCGACCCCTGAAATGAACAAAAGAGGGTCCTTCCCCTTCCGTTCAGATCCTGCTCACCACTCCCGGAGAGCGGTACATGATAGCTTCTGGAAAAACCAGCAACAAAATAATGACATGATGTGGTCCCCAGCGTGCCAATGGGTGCTCAGGGGGCACCCTGAACTTTAGATATTTTTCTAGGAGCCGCTTCATTTACTTAAAGGTGTAATCCCATATAAATCGGACAGTTGAATTTCTTAAGGGCCTCTGAATGGTGAACTGATGGTCAATCAAAGTGCTTTATTTAGCCCTTAACTCCCCCCCCTCCTATCAGAGAACCAATAAAGATAAGGGGAGGTTGGAAGGGGGTCTCGGGCTGCACAAGGATTTACTCAGCACATCACGCAGAAGGGAGCAGCCAGAGGAAATCAAACCCCTCCCGGGTAAATGTAAAAATAATGCTAGGGGTCAGATTTGGGTAAAATAGATGAGACCCCATAAATATGTCACTGGAATTAGCTCACTTTGGCCCTAGGACGGATTATCCCTTTAAAAGTGCGGCGAATAAACGACATATCTAGAGAACGCAAGAAGAGTATATTTCTAGCTACGCGCCATACTAACCAAGCCAAGGTGCGGCGTTTACATCGCTACGAGTAACCCGTGGAACGACCATTCTTCCGTTAAACAAGGCAGCTGGATCAAGAAATCAAACCGCCCCCCTTCACCCCCCCCCCCAGTTGAGTGGAGTTAATTTGCAACCCAGATGTGGTTCCGCCGTTCCACGTCGTAAAAATGTTAGGATCCCGGGAACTTGGTAAGAAAGCTGCAAGGCCCAGGGAGGGAAGGGGGAAAAATGCGTTTGCCACCACATGTATCGGAGAGGGGGGGGGGGGGGTGGTCGTGAAAAAGGGGTTATTGCAGGCACAGAAGCCTCCAATGTGTTGTAAACGTCTTGGCTCCAAAGATCAGGTGAAGGAGAACCGAAAACCTTAACATACGGAGCCGCACCTGCATTTAGCTGCTTTAACCATGTACATGCCGCACATCATTTTAACTTTTCAATGACATAGGGGTTTGTAAGGCAAAGGGTTAAAGCAAAAAAATGCACCCTTTTTCTTTTAACCCAAAGTCACTCTAGCCCAGGAGTGGCCAATTCCAGTCGTCAAGGGCCCCCGACAGGTCAGAATGTCAGGATATCCCTGCTTCAGCACGGGTGGCTCAATCAGTCCCTGCTTCAACACCGGCAGGCTAAATAAGTCCCTGCATCAGCACAGGTGGCTCAATCAGACCCTGCGTCAGCACAGGTGGCTCAATCAGACACTGCTTCAGCACAGGTGGCTCAAAGGCCCAGTCTTTGATGGAACCTCTGATTGAGTCACCTGTGCTGAAGCTGGGATATCCTGAAAACATGACCTGTTGATTTTTTTTTTTATACTACAAATAGATATCAAATGATTCGTCCCCCTCCCCCCCCCCCCCCCCCCCCCAGTGGGCCCCGGATTTCTGTGACCGCCTGTAAGGGTGGGTAACAGATTATGGGGCAGGCGCAGTGGTATTACTGGGACAACCTCCCCTATTCTATTTAAAATGACAAAAGGAGACCCCCTCCCCCGGCTGAAAGACGACACCGCGGTTACAGATGCAAATCGCGGTTACAGATGCAAACCCTTTAATCTCCTGAAATATTGCAAGCAGCGGATCATTTCACTGGTCATGGGGTAAACCTTCGGGGCCACTTTAAAGGACTCTTTTCTTCTTCTTCCGAATTGCTTTTTTCAAGCCTATCACATTTCGGTGTCAGTAACAAGTCAGCTGTAGCTGGGAGATGGTAACAATATCCACCTTCCACGGCGTCGCTTCTGATTAATTAGCACCTTTTGCAGAGCGCACAACCTGTTCTGAGCTCGCTCATTTCAACAGGCCTCTCACCTAGTGCAGGGGGCGGACAACTCCAGTCCTCAAGGGCACCAACAGGTTAGGTTTTAAGGATATCCCTGCTTCAGCACAGGTGCAGTCAACGGCTGAGCCACGGATTGAGCCACCTGTGCTGAAGCAGGGAAATCCCTAAAAACGTGACCTGCTGGTGGCCCTTGAGGACTGGAGTTGGATACCCCTGACCTAGAGTAACCCACCGAAAAGAAATGCCGGGGAACAACCCCAGGGATAAAACATGTAGGAGGTGAAAGTGCTGCGTGTAATTCATGTAACTGGCTGTCAATGTGATGTTAAAAAGTTTCCAGTTTGTGCAGCACTCTCAGTATAGCAACTCCGCAGTATGTTCGGGTCGGCCCAACCGGAAGGTTCATAGTGTAATCCTGATCAAATAGGTATGGAAGAAGTATGCAGTACATGGGAGCGAGGTACTGATCCAGGAGCCCAAAGTGTATTCCATAGAGGCCCATTCAATATGAGGCATTACTGACACTGTGCAAAAGGCTGCCACTTTAACCCTTACTATGGGTAACAAGCTAAGTACCTCCCCAGCGTAGGTGTGAGAGGTACCAAGGGATGAAGTCTAGATAGATATTGCTTGTCACGAGCTTCTGTCCGGTAACCAGTATGTCAGTGAGGCATTATTAACGGATTTACAATAAAGGACCCTTTTGTTCATAACACAAAGACCTGAGAGACGGCGCTCTGCCTATGTATATAGTGGAACTAAGGCGACCCCCTTTAAAGCCGGGTAACATATAGGGTTACATATAGATAAAACCCTTAAGTGGTGATCCCCAAAGCCTTCCATGAAATCTGCATTTTCCATCTCCACTAAAAGGTGGATTTACATATAGCTCCGGGGTATGTATATATATGTTATAACCCGGGGTATGTATATATATGTTATAACCCGGGGTATGTATATATGTTATAACCCGGGGTGTGTGTGTGTGTGTATATATATATATATATATATATATATGTTATAACCCGGGGTATGTATATATGTTATAACCCGGGGTAAGAGCTGATACAATAGCATCAATATGGGCCAGTTATTACAGGGACAGTCCCTCCTAGGACCTAGGTGACCTTATTATAGTGACATGCGAAAGGGGTCTCACCTGGGTAATTGATACCTTTAATATCCAAATTTGACACCTATCAGTATTTATGTATTTTTTGTGTGAGTTCCTCTGGCTGCTCCCTTTTGTGTGATGTCACCGTGTGATCTGCAAGCGCTTGTACAACCACAGTTCCCGCTCCCCGCTCCCCACCTCCCCTTATCTTTATCGGCTCTCTGATATGGACAAAGTGGTATAAGGGGGAAGAAAACACTCGACTGACAAACGCACCCCCATTCAGAGGCACCTCAAGAAATTGAACTGGCCGAGTATGTGGGATTGCACCTTTAAAGAGTCAAGGAAGGTCGCTACATACTGTGCTTTGGGGGGGAAATAATGGTATAGACACTTGTGAGCTATTGTCACCATTTCCCATCATCCAACTGCAGACATGAGTGCTTGAAAAGGGGTTGTGTAGAGAGAGGTGGGGAAGCTAGGGACGGCAGAATGTCAATCCCAAAACAGATTTCTAGAACATGTGACATCTCACTCCGATACACCAGAGGGGCCAGCCATGCAGAACACTCAATGGATCATTTATTGCAACTCCTGTTACAACACAATATATTCTCTCCATCACTGCGCCCTTCTGTCCCCTTGACACGGACTGTCCCCTTGCTATGTCAATGCCTCTTGTCCTGTCCTTGTTTGATGCAGAAGAGGTCAGGCCAAGAGTCTCCCTAAAGGTCAGCAATTGCTGGCAACGGTGGCTTTCAAATAATGGAGACCACATTTACACCGAGGAAAATAACCCGTGTGTGTGGCCAGCACCCAATGAAAGGTCTGTCTCGGACCCGAAACGTCGCACACTCTATACTGCTACACAAATACATAGAAATGGGTTCAAAAGAACTTTGTAAGTGGAGTTTTACTTTGTATTTGGGGGGAGGAGGGGGAATCCCGTGTTTCATTGTTTAGATTTCAGCTGCTGGAGAAATATTCAATTTGTAGTTATATATTAGTAATACAGGAGGGAGAGGGGAGGAGCGGGTATGATACCTTTGATTGGACCAACAAGTAGTTGACATGTTACAGGCTTTCCATCCTCTCAGGGTCAGGGTGACCCGATGAAGGACCCTGAGAGGTTGGAAAGCTTGTAACATAACTACTTGTTGGTCCAATAAAAAGGTGAGGACCCCCTACTCCCTCCTATGTTACTACGTGGAAGCAAGGACCAACATGGCTCCCCCAACCTTCTTAGCTTGTTATATTTGAAAAATAATTGATATGGCAACTAATGGACATCTTCAAATAACTGCCTGAGTAAAGTTACTTATAAATCACTGCATTTATCTCAAAGGGCTAGTGAACAAAGCGCCTGACCTCCTTAGATATGTTCGGATAATGCTTATTGTAGTGCATCAGGATTCCTGAGCCTAATTGGAAAGGATCTAGCAGGAATGCCGCTCACCTTACGATAAGCGTGTTAACTTCACGGCTAATTGCAGGAAACAAGCTGATAGAATTTAGAAGCCAAAAACGGAGATTTGCGTTGCCCTAATCAATGTGATGCGGAGCCAAATGTTTGCAAAATCTCCCTTGAATGTGGCACGTCTCGAATCAATCATCTGCCTGCTTACACAGATAGCTGCGGAGATTTAAGCTCCCAGAGTAATAGCTGCATTAATCCAACAAAAATAGTGATAAGAAGCTTGATTTAAGAAGAAAATGAAAACCCAGCAGGTTTAACGAGGAGCAGAACAGACGGGTAACAAACGACCGCCGAGCCTTCATTCAATACGCTGTCGATATAGTACTGTTGGTTTAGAGATAACATACTTCTTGCTGATATGGGCACAAATTCCACCTGGGAGATAATGGAATGAATAGGCATGAGCATAGCATCAGAATATAGCATCTGTAGCCTCCTATCAATGGCCGAAAAAAGGAAAACGGCGGCAAGAAAAGCAATTGTCTGGTCGCTAAAGAACGGAAGGTGTAGGAACGTTAGGAGACCGAAATTAGTCAGAACGCAACTTCTACCCAGCAGGCATCAAAAGCTTCAATATTTAGGTCTGTACGTCACAAAGTATAAACGCGTATACATTCTTAAACACTAAGAAGGTTGGGGAGCCGGGTTGGTCCTTTCTTCCATGTAGTAGCACAGGAGGGGGAGGGAGTAGGGGATGATACCTTTTAATGGACCAACAAGTAGTTGATTTGTTACAAGCTTCCCATACTCTCAGGGACCTTCATGAGGTATTATACTGAGAGGTAGAATTGCTAAAACTCTGACTCAGGCCCTCATTCTCTCCCGTCTTGATTACTGTAACCTCCTGCTGTCCGGCCTTCCCGACTCTCACTTGTCTCCCCTACAATCTATCCTAAACGCTGCTGCCAGAATCACCCTACTCTTTCCTAAATCTGTCTCAGCATCTCCCCTGCTGAAATCCCTCTCCTGGCTTCCTATCAAATCCTGTATCTCCCACTCCATTCTTCTTCTCACTTTTAAAGCTTTACACTCTTCTGCCCCTCCTTACATCTCTGCCCTAATTTCTCCTATACACCACCCGACTCTTGCGTTCCGCTTAAGGATGTCCTCCCTCTACCCCCTTGGTATCTAAATCCCTCTCCCGTCTTAAAACTTTCTCACTGACTGCCCCGCACCTCAGGAATACCTTTCCCCTCAATACCCGACTAGCACCCCCTCTATCCACCTTTAAGACCCACCTTAAAACACACCTGCTTAACGAAGCATACAAGTAGCCCCATGGCTAATACTATACACCTCATACATAAAACTTGGCCCCCTGCAGACGCACTTACCACAACTCCCTCCTACTGTCTCTGTACGTTCTTCCTACCTACCAATTAGATTGAAAGCTCTTCGGGGCAGGGACTCATCTTCCTAAATGTTACGTTTATGTCTTAAGCACTTATTCCCATTATGTGTTATTTATATTATTTGTTATTTATATGATTGTCCCGTGTATTACTGCTGTGACGCGCCATGTACATTAATGGCGCTATATAAAGACATACAATACATACATAGAGGATGGAAAGCCTGTAACATGTCAACTACTTGTTGATCCAATAAAAGGCATCATACCCGCTCCTCCCTCTCCCTCCTGTGTTATTACATTCTTGCGCACTTGGATTTTCAGTTGGTATCTAATGTTGGTTAATGATAAACGTCTAATGAACAGAAGAGGGTTGTTGTCCTCTCGGCTGGTTGACACGTGCCTGCCCGGTATAATATGCTCAGGAAAACAGAATGAGGTGAGACCAAACCTTCTCACCCTAACAAAATGCCTCAGTAACCCCACATCCCTGCCAATGCCTTCGGAGCGCTGCCAGGGAGAGACCCGTAACCATACAGTACTGGAAAACAAATCCAAAAAAAACCTGCGGCAACATCCAAACTGGCGTGCAATTTATTAGTGAAATTATAATTTTTTTTGATTCAAAGTCTTTATTAATAAAGGAGTAATTTGTGGCATCTTTCATAAAAAAAAAAAAAAAAAATGATTTGCGCCTGTTAACCGCATCAAGGTAAACTCAATCAGGTACCTGCTAAAAATGAGGTTATATTGACGGGGTTAGCAGGCTCCATTTGTTTTTGTTTTTTTAATTAAAGATGCAACCAAATTATTCCTTTCTTAATAAAGACTTCGGATCAAAACATTTATAATTTCACTTCTAAATTGCAAATTTGGAAGCAGTACAGGCTTACCCCGCTTTAAGGACACTCACTTTAAGTACACTCGCGAGTAAGTACATATCGCCCAATAGGCAAACGGCAGCTCGCGCATGCGCCTGTCAGCACATCCTGAACAGCAATACCAGCTCCCTACCTGTACCGAAGCTGGGCGCAAGCGGGGAGACTATAGAGCCTGTTACACATGCGTTATTTACATCAGTTATGCACGTATATGATGATTACAGTACATGCATCGATAAGTGGGGAAAAGGGAGTGCTTCACTTTAAGTACATTTTCGCTTTACATACATGCTCCGGTCCCATTGCGTACGTTAATGCGGGGTATGCCTGTATAGGGTTTTTGTATTTGTTTTCTGTAATCTGTCTGGGACATAGCTAAAATATTGGATTTTAAGTACCATTTTATTCATTTTTTTTTACGGAGGCGCACATCACGTATAATTCCGTAATGCTGCGCACAGCCGGCGCAGAGAGCTATGAAAGGCTTAATAACAGGATGGACACAAAACAGACCGGATACCAGTTGTTGAGAAATATCAGCATGCGTCATCCCAGCGATCCACCAGGAATTGGAGAACAGGAACGGTTTGGTCCTGAGAGTACCGGACTGTCCAAGTTTTGGCAAAACACAGAAAGAGGCTTCGTGTCTCTCGTGTTACTGCTGCAAATAAAACAGTCCAGCTACGAGCCTGGTCTCTATCTCATCGGGCTATCTCAGAGACAAGGCTGCTCAAAAGGGTTTGAGGGTGACCTCATTCTCCTCCGAGAACCCAAAAAATGTTCCAGCAGCTCTGGGTCTGTAAAGGGATAACTAGGTCTGTAGTGACCGTGTTCAAAATGAAATCTCAACATCAAATTCTTTCAATAATGTTCAGGATAGCAAAGTACTACGAAACACACACACACACACACACACACACACACACACACACACACACACACACACACACACAGCAGAAAAGGTGAATTTAATAGCCCAACGTTTCGGCTCATACATGGGCCATAGGCATAGCCATCGGTCACTTGGTATGCAAACCCACTGACATCAACGGGGTTTCTAGGCACACGCTTTAGAAGTCCCGAAATCTTTGAGCGAAAATAATCAACGGAATTCTCCGTTGTTGCTGGTCCACGGTCCACGTTACCCGCCTAGTACAAAAATAATAATGAAACCCCAAGAGGTAAAACCACTTTAAGGCATCGACCACCTGGTCCTTACCTCACTGCCATGTTTAATTTGGTCTTAGGTGGGACTGCTGCCCTACATCTTCCAGCCAATAAAAGGCAGCATTAGCCAATCTCAGCCTTGCAGCTACATCAATGGTACCCAACTACTGTTCTCAGCCCGGTACTTTATAACCACGGCGCGTTAAACAAGGCGTTGCAAGTGAAATGTCCGTTCCATGTAATAAGTGCGCATTCTGGCGAAACGCTCACACAGATATATGTGTATATATATTTAAAAAACAAAACAAAAATGAAAACCTTTAGAGAAAAGGCCTGAAGGCAATTAGATTAGACCGAGGACTTGGGGAAAGGGCAGCGCACCCTAGGAGACCTGCTGAGAGCGATATGAGGCGACTGCAGGTTTGCTTTACAAATCCAGTGTATTATGTTACACGCGTTCCTGCCTCTGGCAACATAAAGGCACAGAAGTGGCCAACCGTACATTTGTTAACCTCTGACCTTTGCAGGGTCTAAAAATCAACCAACAGCATTGACTGGAGGTGCAGGTCCCACTTCGCACCCTTTGTAAAGATTGCATACCCCCTAGTTCTTTACAACACTGATTTTTAAAGGGTGTGATTTTGACGTCACTGGACTGCAATGAACCTCATCTGAGGAGCTGAGGATCAGACAGCTTCTCTGCTGTCTCGCTCTCCGAGGTCTGCATGGGAAACAGCTCCGTGCTGCCTGATGGAGATACGCAGTAGAGGTTGCCATGGGAACACACTACCGCAGGCTTCAGGCCTTTTAAGATAAAAAAAAAAAAAAACTTAAAAAAATCAGACAGAGCTAGGAAAATAAATCAGACAAAAACGCTTGGTAAGCCGTGTTTCAGAGCATCCCGTGGAGCGCGTTTCCAGTATATGAAAAGTATCTGGGAAGTCGCACTTTTAAGGTGTTAAAAATCTGGAGGTCTGATGTCCATTTCGACTAAAAGTCGGAACGAAAAGTAATAATAATATATATATTTATATATATAATAATAATATATATATCTAGTGCCTACCTGGTCACATGATCTTCCCCACATAACTTTGCATCTTTGGTCCTCTTCTGCTGCACTGACAATGAATTAAAAAAAACCAGAGCCCACTCTTCAGCGATCAATTACAGGAGAACGGATCGATCGGCAACTTAGCGGATCACGGTCAGTGCGCAGATTGTATTGATGCACATATTGAATGGAATTTTTTTTTAAACGGCAGCTTGAACTGCAGCTTTAAGATATCGATAAGAGCAGAAAATTGCGTGAGAAACCAAAAAAGATTGATATTTTTTTTTTAGATTAGGAGTCAATAGTTTTGGTGAATCTCACAGCTAAGGCCGTAAATCATAAAGCTACCACCATCTCACTGAATGTTGTAGTCTGGTTGGTCTCTGATCACTTAGCCATGGGGTGGCCAACTCCAGTCCTCAAAGGCCACCAGCAGGTCACGTTTTAAGGATATCCCTGCTTCAGCCCAGGTGACTCAATCAGTGGCTCAGTCAACGACTGCCCCACCTGTGCTGAAGCAGGGATATCCTTAAAACGTGACCTGCGGGTGGCCTTTGAGGACTGGAGTTGGCCACCCCATGGCTAAGTGAACAGAGACCTACCTCATCAACTCTAATCTGCTGTCCTGTCCTGACCAATGACCAACAAGTGTAGACAAGAACATAAGGAGATCATCAATGGTATCCAACCCAATGGTATCCAACCAATCGGTAACCAACCAATCGGTAACCAACCAATCGGTATCCAACCAATCGGTATCCAAGACATTCCCAGTGTAAGTCACATTATTATACAATGAGTACCTCACTAATGAAACATTTTGCATTGTATTTCCAATCATTTTAAGCATGTGCACGGTGATTATAGAAATTGTAAACGTGAATGTCATTTTAAATGTAAAATCTGTTATTCATTAGATATTTCATTTTAGCGTCTAACCAGTTTATTAGGAATGTTAATGAATTGAATTATTGCTAAATGTTTCTTTTCACTGGGTCTCTCCCACAAGAAATCTTTGTTGCCATGATTCAATTTCTAAGGTGTAGCATCAGTTTCTCATAAGAAGTAAATTAAAGTTCCTTCAAGGCTGGTTAGCAACGGAAATTAAATACTTAATCCGGGGCTAAATATTACTTGTTCCAAAAACAGTATTTTAATAATGAGTTAAGAAATATAATGGTAAATTCCTGCTTTTCTAGGATATTAAATGGAACGCAGAATCGTTCATCAACAATTCACCCAAATCACATTATAATTGTAATTCTGAATTACCCAAGTTGAGAAACACCCCTCTACATCACATGGGGTTTAACACTTTCACTTAGGGTTGCCAGGTGGATTCTCCAGAAATACTGGACACAAATGGTGAAAGATGCGACGCGCTTGAGACACACATACATACACAATTATATACACACACACACCTCTCCATGCTGTTTCCTCCTCTCCTTGGCCCCAAACTCCTGCCACCTCCTCCTGATTGGCTGCCTTAGCCAGCAGCAGCCAATAAGAATGGAGGAACCTGCCCAGCTCCCTACCAATAGCCCTGCTCAGGGAAATCCCGCGGCCACCCCAAGCAGGTCAGGTCACTATGTCTAGAGAGGTAATACCGGTATACACATACACGGCCAGAGAGGTAATACCGGTATACACATACACGCCCAGAGAGGTAATACCGGTATACACATACATGTACAGAGAGGTAATACCGGTATCCACATACACGCCCAGAGAGGTAATACCGGTATACACATACACGCCCAGAGAGGTAACACCGGTATACACATACACGCCCAGAGAGGTAATACCGGTATACACATACATGTACAGAGAGGTAATACCGGTATACACATACACGCCCAGAGAGGTAATACCTTCCGCCCGCTCTCCCCGTCTCACCTTCCGCCCGCTCTCCCCGTCTCACCTTCCGCCCGCTCTCCCCGTCTCATCTTCCGGTGAATTGTTCTCCCATCAATGCGCTGTGAGGGGGTTAAAGGTACTGGTTCTGCCTTGAGCAGGGGTTCTCAAGACCCCCTCCCCCCTCCAACAGGTTTTAAGGATATCCCTGCTTCAGCACCGGTGGCTCAATTAGTCCCTGCTTCAGCACCGGTGGCTCAATCGGTCCCTGCTTCAGCAGAGGTGGCTCAATCGGTCCCCGATTCAGCAGAGGTAGCTCAATCGGTCCCTGCTTCAGCAGAGGTGTCTCAATCATTCCCTGCTTTGGCACAGATGGCTCAGTCTTTGACTGTGCTGAAGCACCTGTGCTGAAGCAGGGATATCCATAAAATCTGGTGCTCGAGGTGCCATCCCTGACAGGTAAACAAAATGAAGGTTTAAATCTGCCGTGGCACAGAACGCGCTATGTACATTAATAAATGACATACACACACATATATACACACACACACGCATGTATATATGTATATCTTTATTTATATAGCACCAACAGTGAAAGCTGATGCCTGCCCCGGAGAGCTTACAATCTATGCACTTAAGATAACGCTCAGGGGCATCAGGGGTTAGGTGGTCCCTATGTTTCAACCCCAATAATAAGCATCCTGATCTCACTCGACATTGTAAAATCCTTTTCCATTCGGAACAAACACATAGTTAAATAGTTTTTGTGTGGGGCTCCTAAAAAATGTCTGCTACAGCAGGGCGCTTCAAAAATGGCTTCATAATTCCGCAAACCGATATGGACTTCTAACAAAACCATAAAAAAATAACACCTGGATATTAAAATACATGGATTGACATATTCGAACGCTGAAAAATATAGCGCTCGGACCGCCTGCCTGCTCCCCAAAAACTGGACCCCCGCAGAAATATCCCACCTGACACGAAGCAGACGCGCGCCCGGCGTCAGAGAATGAACTTTGGGAACTGGTGTTGTCATTTGACAGCTGTTTTGACAACTGCAAGGTCGGGAAACCGACCCGGGCCGACTGTGCGTAAGTGAGACGATCAAACACAGCCATGTACACGGGCTCAGGAGGGAAAGCCAACGCGGGGAAGAGAGGCAGGCTGGAACGGGAGAACGGAGGACCCTTTTCGGCAGTGAGAGGGTTAACAAGGTATGGGGTCGTTTAAACAGCGTTAACATTTTTACATTCACTAATATATGTATGAAAAGATATGAAATTCTATAAGTATTCCATATAAAATGAAATTGTTTCTGTTATATATATTTTATACAATAATTTCTATTTGTAAATACATTATCAATATATACACTGATGTACTAGAAATCTGTATGTTTATAAAACCCTATTAAATTAAATGTTAAAAAAAATTAAAATAAATAAACAGTAGGTGTCCGTTCTACTTGGATTTCCCCTAATTATGTACCTATATTTCACGTATTAAACAGGACGCTAGTTCACTGCGCTCCTCGGACTGTCAATTTCCCCCCCGCGGCTCTGAGAGCCGACGAGGCGCTGGATAAAGATGGTCAAAACCCGCCAAAGTTTTTCTCCCCAATAGAAATATTACAAATGAAATCATATATATCGCTGGGTGTGGGGGGAGCAGGCTGCTGATGAGGAAAGATCGGAAGAGCGTCGTTGAGGGAGAGAGACTGACTCACTCACTCACTGACTGACTGACTCACTGACTCACTCACTGACTGACTCACTCACTGACTGACTCACTCACTCACTGACTGACTGACTCACTGACTCACTCACTCACTGACTCACTCACTGACTCACTCACTGACTCACTCACTCACTGACTGACTCACTCACTGACTGACTCACTCACTGACTGACTCACTCACTGACTGACTCACTCACTGACTCACTCACTGACTCACTCACTGACTCACTGAGTGACTCACTCACTGAGTGACTCACTCACTGACTGACTCACTCACTCACTGACTCACTCACTGACTGACTGACTCACTCACGGACTGACTCACTGACTGACTGACTCACTGACTGACTGACTGACTGACTGACTGACTGACTGACTGACTCACTGACTGACTCACTGACTGACTCACTGACTGACTCACTGACTGACTCACTGACTGACTCACTGACTCACTGACTGACTCACTGACTGACTCACTGACTCACTCACTCACTGACTCACTCACTCACTGACTCACTGACTGACTCACTCACTGACTGACTCACTCACTGACTGACTCACTCACTGACTGACTCACTCACTGACTGACTCACTCACTGACTGACTGACTCACTCACTGACTCACTCACTGACTGACTGACTCACTCACTGACTCACTCACTGACTGACTCACTCACTGACTCACTCACTGACTGACTCACTGACTGACTCACTCACTGACTCACTCACTCACTGACTGACTCACTGACTCACTCACTGACTGACTGACTGACTGACTGACTGACTGACTGACTGACTCACTCACTGACTGACTCACTCACTGACTGACTCACTCACTGACTGACTCACTCACTGACTGACTGACTGACTCACTCACTGACTCACTCACTCACTGACTCACTCACTCACTGACTCACTCACTGACTGACTCACTCACTGACTCACTCACTGACTGACTCACTCACTGACTGACTCACTGACTGACTCACTCACTGACTGACTCACTCACTGACTCACTGACTGACTCACTCACTGACTCACTGAGTGACTCACTCACTGAGTGACTCACTCACTGACTGACTCACTCACTGACTCACTGACTGACTCACTGACTGACTCACTGACTGACTCACTGACACACACAAACACTGATACACAGAACAGTGATTCAGACACACACACACACACACACACACACACTCTGGGACTGTCCCTCCCTGCAGCCGCACTCAGACACAGGAGGACGACACTCGGCCTCCCAATACTGCCCTGGAGAGTATCCCGGTCATTGCTGACAGTCTGGACCTTGACGGACCATGGGTGATTTCTCAGTGGACCAGCGCGAGCCCGCTACAACAACCAACCGCTACTTTACACAATCATTTACACAACCCCGTCCCTAATGGAGACCCCAGCAAAGCACCGCAGAGACGCGCGCAATAAAACGAGGAGAGGGACTCACTTGGTTGATGGAGTTGGCAGCGCAGGAAGCCAAGCCGGTTCCAACAGAGGCGAGTATGAAACAGCTGGGGTCAAAGGGCACAGGCGCCATGGCGTAGCCAGCGGATGCCGTGATCACCACCAGGGCTGCAATGAACAAGGTTACATTTCCATAACTAAATCTCCATCGTCCAGAACAACACAATGCTACATCCCATTCACTACTACCGGCGGGTGCTGGCAAACACTGCAGCAGTACGAGGAGCTGGATATATACCCGTGGGTGAACTTAAAGCAGCACGGCAAAATCACCCGCTGAGATTTTAATAAAGGGGTAGTATAGCAGTGCTGTGTATCACTTCCAACTGCCTAAGGACTGCTTGAACAAAGTGCATTAATGGGACCGTCTAATGTAATCCTATAGAATACACTAATATTATGTCAAATAATACCCCAATTCCTAATGATAAGCGGGCTTTCAATGCATAATTATAGTGCTGACACGGCCTGATATATTATAGGGAACACTCTTCTGGGGTCATAAATCAATATGGCAGAACTGGCAATGGTCTCTTTGATATGAAAAAAAGAGAGCGGGCATGTGCGAGAGAGAGAGCGCGAGCATGTGCGAGAGAGAGAGCGCGAGCATGTGCGAGAGAGCGAGCGCGAGAAAGAGCACGAGCATGTGCGAGAGAGAGCGCGCGAGCATGTGCGAGAGAGAGAGCGCGCATGTGCGAGAGAGAGAGCGCGCATGTGCGAGAGAGAGAGCGCGCATGTGCGAGAGAGCGAGCGCATGTGCGAGAGAGCGCGAGCATGTGCGAGAGAGAGAGCGCGAGCATGTGCGAGAGAGAGAGCGCGAGCATGTGCGAGAGAGAGAGCGCGCATGTGCGGGAGAGAGAGCGCGCATGTGCGAGAACGCTGATTAAGTGCAGCATATTTCCAAACAGAGGTAAGAAGAGAGGGCGGGTTCCAACAAATTCATACATAAAATGCCACCTAAAACCAATCTTGTATGATCAAGAGAACGGCCATCTTTAAAGCCCCCAACCATTTCTCGTTAACAGCAGGTTTTCTCAAACTAGAAACACCCAGATGAAAAGGTGATAAAAGTGGATCGTCTTCAACACCCCAGAGAAATATTGTTTAATATAAAACAAAACTTAGCTGGCAGCGAACGGGGTGAATAAGAGAGATTTCAACATATGTTTTCCGAACAGTCAAATTAATAACTGTATCATAAATTGCCCTTACACCCAGGCTCGGATTTAATTAAAGCTTATCACACTTGTTTTACACCCATTAATTAAACCAAATTAGGAACTAACTCACAGAAAGAGAGAGGCGGTAGAAATTGACAAACAGTTTGTGTTATATTGCCGGAATGATGACCTCAAACAAGCTAACATGTTATGCGCTGTAGCATTAATTAAACGTACAAGTGATTAATTTTATTAGGTCATTTCTGGGTGCTGTGCAAAAAATGTCTCATTAAAGAGAAATGTAGCATATTTTTTAGTCTGCAAATTGGGTTTTGCATCAGCTTTTTAGTGTACCGGATTTAGGGAAAACGGATGAAGCAATCAGGGTTATAAAGCGCAATACAAACGCACTTCTGCTTTACAGCGGGGGCGGCCTCAGGAACGGCAAATATGCTCGTTTTGGGCAAAACGTTAAGAGTTTTTCCTCTGCGGTGTTAACATTATCCGAACATATTTCCTGTAGGTCAGCACCGACTTTTCTGCCGCCCCGGCGCAGCGTCGAACACTTCCAACCGTGTTCCGGTTTTCAGTATTAATTAATTAGAACGCGGACAGTTATTGAAATATAGCCCATTCTTTGAAATAAATGAAAGTGAGAGCGTTATCGCCCCCCCCCCCCCCTTAATCTGTCAGAAGCCCTGCGGTCCTAAAAAATAAAATGGTATCAAAATGATTTTGCAGAATAATATACATCTTGCCCGTGCTCCGGAATGTCCTCAAATCCAGCTTCTGTGGTTCCGCCTTAGGCGTTTATTATTAACGTATAGGTGGGAAGTAGGGGGTCTCCAGAGCTGAACCGCGTTATTCGAGTTCCGAGAACCCCCCTGCTCCCCGGGATACTAACCTCCGAAAGGGGGTACCGGTAGCATCCCCAGGAGCCAATAGGGATCTGCCACATCATCCCTTTGCGGCTTCCTATTGGCCTGCGTGACCGGGACATTTAAACCTCTATGGGGAACAGGTATCCCTGCACGGCAGTATCTTGGGAAGCAGGGGGTCCCCCAGCACTAAAATGAACGTGGTTCAGCTCTGGAGACCCCCAGCTTCCCATTTTGGAACGCTTCTTTAAAGCCCAAGCGTGCCGAATATTCAATGACATTATTGGTGTAATCAGCGTATTTCTCTCTTGGCGCAGGCGTGTAATATTTTAAAGATCTGCGCTAAACCCCACTGCTCTTTTCCAGCGACATCCCAGAGGCCAATAAACTTGTTGTGTCAAATGTATTGGCTTCTGCCTACAGAGTACAGGGAACCTTTCCTCCCAAGGACAACACAAGGTTACAGAAGGTCATTCCTTGAGATGAGAGCAAAGGGAGATGTCACCCCCCCCCCCCCCCGACCCCCTGCGCAGAAAAGCATGGGTTCTTTATGGTGACAATGTGGAATTTCCTAACCCCCATGCAGACTGTGATGGACACAGATACAGTAGATACCTTTAGGATAAGGTTAGACATCTGTTAAGAAAGGAAAGGTATATACAAGGGCATACCAGATATGTTAAAACACAGGAAGAGCATTGATCCAGGGAGAAATCGGATTACTGGAGGCAGGATGGAATTATTTTTCCCCTTATGAGACATAATTGGTACAGGTTTCACTGGGGTTTTGTTTGTTTCCTATGGATTAACAGAACTATAAATATAGGACGAGCATCTCGGCCAAGGAGAATTTAACAAAGGTTAAACGTGACGGACATACGTCTTCTTTCAAATCGTATCTACTATGCGTCCAATTCACTGGCTCTGCACTTCTGTAACCCGGGCTGCGCTGAAAAAGCTGTGAGATGCGGCAGGCATACGCTTATAAGGGATCCATGTTAAAATGGATAAGAAGCAAAAAGTGACACGGTGTGCTCATTTGCATGTCATTACCCAGAATCCCTGGCTGCAGTGGAAGCACTGTACGCCAAGAGATAATGGGGAAAGGCAGGGTTGCAGACCTGAGACATTTTTATTTGCGGTGTAATTCACATAAATATTTGCCTGTGGTGAAGGAGACCTCCTGCGGTAAAGGAGACCTCCTGCGGTAAAGGAGACATCCTGCGTAAAGGGACCTCCTGCGTAACGTATACCTCCTGCGGGAAGGAGACCTCCTGCGGTAAAGGAGACCTCCTGCGGTAAAGGAGACCTCCTGCGGTAAAGGAGACCTCCTGCGGTAAAGGAGACCTCCTGCGGTGAAGGAGACCTCCTGCAGAAGAGCTTAACCCCCAAGCGGTGAAGGTATTCCGCACCTGAGAGTTTGATTTTGGACAGCCGTGCCAGACTCCCGGGTAACGTGGCCGTTTCGAGCTTCATCTCCTTCCAGCCCCTTTCCTCGCGGGTTTCAGGAGAGGCCGTGGCTGGGAGTTCCGGAGTGGGCTCATCTTCGGGCGGTCCCGTGGACGGCACGGAGGGGAAAGCAGACACGGAGTTCAGCTTCTGCAAAACGGTCTCCTCCTGCACGGTGGGGTCAGAGGGCTCCTGTTTTGGCTTGGCTCTCTGGCGCAGGTCCCCGTACTTTGTCACATACTGGGGAGACAGAAAACGGATATCACAATACGGGAAAAGCCTGCGCTGTTCACCCCCCCCCCCCGCCAGATATTAACCATAACGGGTGTTGTGGGAGCACCCCCTAACGTTCGGGATAATGCCTAAAAGACGACTAAAGCAGGAGTTGGGAAAAATGTGACCGCTGGCGCCTGTAAGCAGCACTCGCCGATCTGTCAGTCACCGCCGCGGCCGGTCACAGCACTCCCTAGCAGGTGTCCACGCATTCGTGCTGCCGCGTCTCAGTGTGGCATGCGTAGAGCGGGTGGCAACGTGCATTTATCAGTGTGTCACAGAGCCAACCAGTACAAAACACTTAGGAGCCAGGCATCATTTTCAGGAGACAGACATCTTTAGGAGACAGTGTGAAGGCTGCACCCCTCCTCCCCCCCCCCCCCCCCAAACAAAACACTGGCTCCTAAACATGATGTCTGGCTCCTAAGTGTTTTGTATTTTTGTCCGTCCCTACTAAGTATTCTCAAAATATCATGTGCGTTGTACAGGGGAAGAAAAAAAGCCTTTATTGCAGCTTGTGGCCTACACCGTGGCTGACCCTTTTACAGATGAACGAGGCGCAGTAAAAGTAACATTTTGGGGTGACTGGGCCCATTTCCCAGTTCTCCCACCAGGGACAGGAGTGGGAGGCCTTCAGCCACAGCTTGCTTGGGCCCAGTGACACTGCTGGTCAATGTCCTGACCTCACTACTTGGGAGCGGGACCGCCCTGCCCGGCGTATAAAACCCACCTTGCGTCTGGACGGATGAAACGCCGGCCACCTCTCGCTCTGCCGCGGGCACACGTGCAGGAGTCGGCACACCGCTCGCGGCGCCGTGGCCGCTTTGCGCAGCTGCACGGAGCACATTCTCACCGCACCTGGAGAGGAAGCAGAGGCACAGAAGAAGAAGAAGCTTATGTTACCATGATAGGAACGCACGCAGCTCTCTGAACTTTCACTGGGTCCACAAACCCCACCAGCTGTGCCGGGTGGGTATATCAGCTCCAGATGTACGGTTTATTCAGCTTATAATTTCTCTTATATTAATCGCCTGGGTCCACGTGAAGTGCTCAGGACGCTGGGAGAGACCGTTTTTATTTGCCAGAAGGACAAACATCCAGAAGATTGGACTAACCCTGAACACATGACAATAATATCAGAGACCGCAGGGGGGAACCGTCACGTGAATAACCCCTGAAGTGCAACAGAGGCCGGCAGGACTTACCAAGCAATGAGTGATGGTACCAGAGTACTCAACAGCAAGGGTGGTCAACTCCAGTCCTCAAACCCCCCCCCCCCCCCAAACAGGTCAGGTTTTCAGAATATCCCAGCTTCAGCACAGGTGCCTCAGTCAAAGACAGAGCCTCTGATTGAGCCACCTGTGCTGAAGCTGGGGCTGATTGAGCCACCTGTGCTGAAGCAGAAATATCCTGAAAACCTGTCCTGTTGGGGGGAGCTTGAGGACTGGCGTTGAGCTGCTCTGCGGGAAGGATATGCTGGATTTCACTGCGCACATTTTGCAGCCGCGAGCGGCAGCTGGAACTCCGAAGATGGGAACGGCGGATGTGGTGTTTGACGGTGCCGTCCCACTTATTACAAAAAGATAAAAATGTAGTGATATATTTACCGGATTAATAGGTAAAGCCTACATAATCTGCAGCCGCCACAAATCCCCGCACAACGGCTGCTTTGGGGTCTATACAAATGTCCCCCACAATCTGCAGGATCGATGCTTTTTATTTTTTAAAGAAAATAAATATTTTGGGATCATTTTTCAAAGTTCCCCAATGAGTCTCGCCACATGACCTTTACAGGGAGAAAGCAGAATATGCCAGAGTCTTCACAAATCTACGTAAGTACCAGCACTCACTGTCTAATAGCTAAATGATGGGACCTTTTGGACCAGGGGGAATGGGCCAGATGAAGAGGTAGTCCCTCGAAACGTCGCCCACCTAGCATACTTTCAGTTCTCCGTTTTTTGTGTATATTCCTTGTGTTTCATGTTTTTTCCCCTTTTCCTTTCCCCCCCCCCCCCACCCCTCACTTTGTGACATGCCCATTTGTGATACTGGTTTCTGCAAACACATTTGATTTATTTCTGGTTCGTTTTATTATTAAATGTTTATTCTGCATTACAACTGTTTAGCTATTAGACAGTGAGTGCTGGTACTTACGTAGATTTGTTAGTACTATACAGGGGAATAAGGGTCCCCTTTGGTTCCGTGCACCCTGCAATTGCATTAATTTAACACTATCAGAGTGCTGTCTATCGTCCCCTTTTACCCTTATGCCAGAATCTTCCTATCGCCGAAGTTCTTGCTATCCACGACATGGGCCTTTTAAAATAATGTCCCTTGTCTCATATTTTTCTTTAGTTAAATGAATCAGTGCCGGGAGATGCCACTTGCATTTACCACTGCGCCAGTACCCACCATAAACCCCCAAATAACGTTATATAAAACGGCTGGAAAATAGCAGAGATATACCGCAGCGCAAACATTGTATTCCTCTTTTTGCGAGCAGAAGTGCGCTACGAGAACATCAAGTCCCTCTGGTTTTCATGCTGCCGAAACGCTTCTCTGAAAGGCGACTTTTCCTTTGATTTTCGAATTCCGGGGGGAAATATTTGAATAAACACAGTGGTTTTATTTTATTCCCAGAATTCTGCTAATCTTTTGACACTGACCAAACCGTAATTGGTTGAAAAACATGTCCAGTGAGCGTTTTCACAGGCGACCCGTAAGTATTAAACAAACATTCGCTCACGTTTAGGTTTTTTTTCCAGTCCCCGTGTCATTCCCAAGCAGGAGCCAAAAAACACGGGGGTTTTAAAACCCCTGTTAATGTAAAGGGGGAGGAAATTAAATCGCTGCTATGAAAATATGGGACCCTGTTATTTTAGCAAGTGGCGAGTGACCTCAATGGAAAGATTAATGCTAAATATCATGTAATTAGGTAAACAAACCCAGGAGGTTTATAGCATGGGATTCAACATCACAATTCCCTTTATATTCTAGACTCGCACGCACGGATATTGTGGCATTTCTACTTGGGGAGTACGGGACTGAAACCGCGATGACAACCAGTTAAAGAAGGGATTGAGCTAGTGGTTATGTCAGTCTTTGAAGTGGGTAAACTCATTTCAAATCCCAGCGTCGGTTCTTCTGACCTGGGGAAAACCCCTTTTATCTCGGGCACCGTCAATTAGAGTGTAAGCTCTTCGGAGCAAGGACTGCATCCACGATGAGCACTTAATAAGAGAAGAAATCATGGTGCGTAGACTAACAATTCCACTACGACACAGAGACATAGGGTGACAAGGAGCAGGCGCTGGGATCCGAACCGGAAGTGATATTACCATTATACAACCCCCTCTCCCACCTCTTATTTAAACGCGTGCCATCACTTCCCCCTCAAACTACGCGGCTTGTCCAAAAACACCATATTACATCCGCTTCTATTTTACAAAGCGCGGTTACTTTGCTCGGAAAGATCACAAACCCGCTAATGAAATTCCCCGGAAGTTTTCCAGGTTTGAGAGAACAATAGATGGGAAAAATCCTTTTAAAATGCGGGACCTCAACGGTAAAGTTTGCCAAAAGTTTACAATCCGGACACCAAAAGCCGCACAGGGTTCTAAATAACGCTAGGCCGCGGATATAGCAGGAGTGCGCGACGGATCGAGTGGCGTCGCGCACGCAATGGAGCTTGAGCGATCCATGGCCTTTGGAATTTCTTTGACGCATGCGACAAGGGGGGGGGGGGCGTGGCAGAGGCGGCTCTGTGACGTAACACGGCTGGTTTGTCCTTATTGGCTAAACCGACCCACCTGACCCGCCCATCGCGCGCCAAACACAAAAGTGTTTGTCTTGCCAGAAATCTGCTGCGCCGCCGTGCGCTCTATGTCCGGTCTCATTGCGGTGCGGCCTTTTGTTGGCGCGGTCGCACGCAGTACGGACGCGGCCTTAGTGCATCGAACAAGTCAATTTGGCTGAAAGTAAAGCGATTTGTTTTGACCCGAACCCCCAGCCCAGGTCGGTTTTCTTGTAGTAAAGACCGGGACATTTTAACCACCGCGCAAAACTCAAACCCAACTAACGCGCTGAAGTTCAAGTCTAGTAAAAGCACGTCTGCCATTCGCACAAGGAAATGCCGTGTAATGGTACGAGCAGATGCTCCGTGTCCCCCCACATCTACAATTAACCCTGCATGAGAACAATTCAGTTATGGTAAAAAAAACATCTGTATAAAAGCTGACATTTTTACAGGCCAACAATAAAGTAGTCACAGCATCAACCGTGCAGAATTTCACTTAAAAAAAACATTTTTTGCTTTTTTTTATGGCAGCAGCTGTCATGTTATGAACCCCCCCTATGTTACTGGTGAACCAGAGGTCCATAAAAAGGTTTTTTTTATGATCCTGGCGAGTGTGATCTACAAGAATATTTCCACTACCTGAGGCAGTGTACCTTGCGCCTAGAAACGATTTACTGGACGTACAGCTCGCCCGTGAGGCTGTTTAGCTAGTGCAGGGGCTGGGTAAATACAGAACGCTGATTTCTCACACTTTCCATATTCACGCTGCATTGGCGCGAGCTGGATTTATACACAGAGCACTTGTACAAACAGAAGACGTTTACAGGGCAATCTCGCTTTCCGTGAGCCCTGCACAGCTGGAAGGTTCGGCCCGAGTCCTCCCTGTAACATCCACAGGATAAACTCTCCCACCCCCCCCCCCTCCAACGAAGAAGAATAAACAACGGGAGGAGGTAAATAACACGGCAATTGAAAGGTTCTAGATCAGGGGTCTTCAGCTGGTGGCCCCTTGCGGGGCCTGGATGTGGCCCTTGGGCTCCAGCTAATTTCAAACTAGTTGCTTGGCCACTCGTGCAGGTTTGCACACGGAAACTCGCTTGTAAGTTAAGCTAATGTACACGGGTAGAGAATATGTCATTTAGAATTTTTTGTAGCAAGGGGGACGCAGGGGGAGACGGTGGCGGGTGGGGAGTGGATTGAGGTGGGGAGATGGATTGAGCGGGAGCAGTGGTAGAGGGGGGATTTAGAGGGGGATGTGATGCAGGGAGTGGGATTTGAGTGGGCAGAGGGTTTGCAGAGTGGAGAGTGGAGATGTGAGCGGCTGGGGGTAGGTGGGAGTGGGATTCGGATTTGGGGGGGGGGAGGTGGGATTGAAGCGCGCGGAGGGGGCAAGCGGTGAGTGGATTTATGAGGGTGAGAGATGGGACCTTTGTTTGGGGTCGGGAGCGAGTGGGAAGGATTGGGGGGAGGGCGAGAGTGGGATTGGGGGGGGGGGGGGAGGGAGGGGGGAGCGTGGGATCATTGGGGGGGGCGAGGGACCCGACCAGCCCTCCCCCGCAGATTTGGGGTGCGCGGTGGAGGTTGGGATTTTGGGTGCGGGAGTGATAGTGGGATTGGGGGGGGAGGTGGTGATTTGGGGGGGGAGCGGGATTGGGGGATAGGGGTGGGGGGGAGAGTGATGCGGGGAGAGTGGGGATTGGGACTGATGGATTTGAGGGGCGGGAGAGTGGGATTTGAGGGGGAGGAGTGGGATTTGGGGGGGGGCGAGATGTGGGACTTGGGGGGGGGGGTGACTGGAGTGGGTTTGGGCGGGGGGAGATTTGGAATTTGGGCGGGGATCGCGAGTGTGGGAGATTTGACGACGAGAGAGAGTGGGGGATTTGAGGGGGGGAGAGCATCGGGGTTTGGAGGGGGGGCGGAGGAGTGGGATATTGGGGAGGGGAGGAGTTGGGATTTGGGGGGGGCAGTTGGGATTTGGGGGGGGCTGCCAGTGGATTTGGGGGGGAGGTGGGAGAGAGCAGTGGGAGAGTGGGTGGATTCTGGGGGGAGAGTGCGGATTGGGGGCCCGGAACGAGTGGATTTTGGGGGGGGAGAGTGGGATTTGCGGGTAAGTGGGGGCGCGTGGAAGGTGGGATTTGGGGGGGGGGTGGAGGTGGAGATTTGGAGAGGGGGAAGAGGTTGGATTTGGGCGTGCGGGAGAGAGGGAGCTCACGCGGCGTGCGTGGGACGTGTAGAAGGAGAGTGGGATTTGGGGTGCGGGGACGTCCGGGGAAGAGTGGGAGTGGGGGGGGGGGAGGAGAGTGGGAGCCTTTGGGGGGGGGCGGAGATGCGGAGAGCGGGGAGGTGGGGGGGGCGACGACTGGATTGGGGGCGGGGGGACATGAGTGGTCTGGACGAGGATTGCGGGGGAGGGACGATGGGATCTGGGGGGTGAGGGGACGGCGGAATGAGGAGAGTGGGGTTTGTGGGGGATTGGAGGGGGGATGAGTGGATATTGGGGGGGGGAGAGTGGGGATTTGGGGGGCAGGGCGGGGAGACCCTGGGTATATGGAGTCTGGGATTTGGGGGGGGAGCGGGATGGGGGGGAGGGGATTTGGGGGGAGGAGAGTGGATCTACTGGGAGAGGGAGAGAGTGGGATTTGGGGGGGGGAGGGAATCGGGGTTGGGTGGCACGAGGGAGGAGTCGGATGGGTGGGAGCGGAGGTGGGATTTGGGAAGGGGATGGGGGGGCGAGAGTGGATGGAACGGAGAGGGGTTGGGGAGGGACTGCTTGGGTGGGAGAGAGGTGGGATGATTTGGGGCTGCGGAGTGGGGGAGTGGGACGTTGGGGGGGAAGTGATTTGGGAGCGGGGAGGGGGAGGTGGGATTTGGGGGGGGGGGAGAGGGGATTGGGGGGGGGGAGAGGGAGTTTGGGGGGTGGGGGAGAGGATTGGGGGGTGGGGACGGGTGGATTGAAGAGGGTGGAGACGCGGTTTGAGCGGGGGGCGTATGAAAGATGGGGATTCATGGGGGGGGAGGAAGAGTGGATTGGGGGGGGAAAAGAGAATAGCGAGCAGGGGCTAGGAGGGGGCGAGAATGGGCATTTGGGGGAGCTGAATGGGATTTGGTCGGTGGGAGGAATGGGATTTGGGGGGGAGACGGGATTTGGGGGGAGTGGGCTGGGGGTAGGGGGGGGAGGAGTTGGGATTTGGGCGGGGAGGCTGGGATTGGGCCGCGGCAGGCAGTTGTGGTATGGGGTTTGAGGAGAGGGATTGGGGGGATGGCGGATGGGGGGCGAGAGGGGACGGGGTGGGGATTGGTGGGGGCGGGGGGGGGTGGGGAGCAGGTGGGCAATTTGGGAGGGGGAGGAGTGTCTGAGGCGGGGGGGGGAATGAGTGGAACTGACAGCAATTCCAGCACTTCCCCTCTGTTGGCAGCTATTTGTATGAAGCACAAAGCCAGAGTGGACAAATCTCACATACATGAGATATTAGTGCTGTGCGCTATAGTGCTTACGTGAATGCGCCACGAACCCAAGCGGCAGAACAGACTACCAGCAACAGCTGGGTACTCACCGTTATTTTATTTTTCAGACGATGTTACTCCCTTGTGGCAACATCAGACAGCTTTCTCCGTCCCTCTGCCCTCACCCCTTTATGAAGTCACTAAGGCCTTGTAGCCAGGCGACCGTCGCCTAAAAATGCATTTGCAACTCGATCGCAATGGCGACGGCGACGTTCACAGTAGCGTCACCGGCAACTACTTAAAGCGAACAGACTAAAAGGGTGGTAATAGGGGGCACGCTGCAGCGCTTGCCTCGCTCAATCTGATGTCTCGATACATCCAATCAAACTGCCCCACACGCCACGCAGCACCCCGTATCGCTGGTCACAGTATACCCAAATCCGCTTTTGGTTCATGCGCAAGTCGGTTGTGGAGATGACAGCACAGGTCCGCCATCGCAGACCGATGCAGGACTGACACTATAAGGCGCCCGGATTTTCTCCCCCCCCCATCACCCCAGAAAAGATGGTGTCACTGTACTATTCCAAATATAATATCTAATACACAAAGAAAACCCTGACGCACAACAGAGGACACAGCATTATACATCCCGAGGTGATCTCTGGTCCAATTTATTAACAGTTTCTGTGGACTCGGTACTGGGGTTGAGACGCGAATAGATTACCAACACGCAGCACAATGCACTACAGGAGTTATTCCCCTTCTCAGCGCTGAAAAGGACAACACATTGAACCTCTAGGACGGTAATGCACTGCTCTGACACACAACCCCTAGGACGGTAATGGCCGTGGTCTGACATACACAGAACCCCTAGGACGGTAATGGCGTTGTCTGAACCTACACAGAACCCAGGACGGGTATAGGCCGTGGTCGACCATACACAGAACCCCTAGGACAGGGTACATGCAATGGTCTGAATATACACAGAACCCTAGGAGGAATGCCCTGATCGGCTGACACATAGAACCCTCTAGGACGGTAATGCCCTGCTCTGCCACACGGAACTCTTGGAGGGTAATTGTCCTGCTCTGAACACACAGAACCTCTAGGACGGTAATGCTGCTCTTGCACACAGAACTTCAGGAGGGTAAATGCCATGCCAATGCGTGAACACAGAAACTCTAGGACGGGTAACTGCCCTTCTCTTCACACAGAACCACTAGGAGCGGTAATGTCGTTTGAGACACAGAACCTCTAGGACGGTAATGTCCATGCTGTGACACACCAGAACTCTAGGGACGGTAATGCCCCTGCTGTGACACACAGAACCTTAGGAGGCTAAATGCCTGCGTGTGGACAAACGAAACTTAGGAGGGCAATGTCCTGCTGTGACACAAGAACTCTAGGAGGGTTAATGCTGCCCTGCTGTGCTCACACAGACCTCTAGGCCGGTCAATGTCCTGCTGTAGGACACAACACAACCTCTAGGAGGGTTAATGCCCCTGCTGGGTGAACACAGAACCTCTAGGAGGGTAATGCCATGGCGTAGTGAACACTCAGAACCTCTAGGGAGAGGACATGCCCTGCTGATTGGACCACAGACAACCTCTAGCGGGGTTAATGTCCTGCTGTGACACAAGAACCTCTAGGACGGCAATGCCCTGCTGTGACACACAACAGAACACTCTAGGAGGGGAATGCCTGCTGGAACCCAGAACCTTAAGGAGGGGTAAATGCCCCCCCTGCTGGACACACAGAACCTCTCGAGGTAATGCCTGGCTGTGACACTCCAGAACCTCTAGGAGGGTAAGCCCTGCTGTGACACACAAAGAACTCTAGGAGGGTCAATGTCCGCGGTGACTACACAGAACCTCTAGGAGGGCAATGCCTGCTGTGACACACAAGAACCTCGTACCCCTGTGGAGCTCTAGGGTAATGCCCCCGCGTGACACAAAGAAACCTGGCAATGAATGCTTGCAATGCAGACGGACGGATAAAGCAGCTGTGACACACAGAACCCTAGGACGGGATCATGCCCTGCTGTGCACACCACAGAACCTTTAGGAGGGGTCAATGCCTGATGGAAACACAGAACCCTAGGAGGGAATGCCCTGCGTGCACACAGAAACTGCTAGGCGGGCTAATGTCTGCTGTGACACACCAGACAACCTCTAGGAGGGTAATGCCCTGGCGGCACACACAGAACCTCTAGGACGGAATGTCTGCTGTGACACAAACAGAACTCTCTGGAGGGTATAATGACCTGCGTGACACACAGAAGACCTCTAGGAGGGTAATGTCCCTGCGTGACAACACAGAACCTCTTCTAGGAGGGTCAATGGCCTGCTGTGACACACAGAACTCTAGAGGTACGCTGCCTGAAACACAGACCCAGAACATCCTGCTGTGCCCACCACCCCCACAGAAACATCTAGGAGGGTAATGCCCGCTGTGACACACAGGAACCTACTAGGAGGGTAATGCCCTGCTGTGACCACAAGAACCTCTGGAGGGTAATGCCCTGCGGTATGACACACAGAACCTCTAGGAGGGCTAAGCCTGCGTGCAAACCCTTAGGGTTATGCTGCTGTGACAACAGAACACTTAGGAGGGTAATGCCCTTGTGACACACAGAAAGAACCTATGGAGGGAATGTCTGCGTGTGACAACACACTGACGAACCTCTTAAAAGCCACGCGCAGACCCGTGGCAGTGAGGCGGGTTAGCGGTACCTCTACAGCCCCGCCGCCGGGGACACGCTGCGCCCGCTTTGCCCATCTATCAGCATGCGCGAAGCATCTCTGCAGGAGGAACGGGAGGCGTTCGGTGAGATGTATTTCCAGAGTCCTGCGAGGTTACCACGGACACAAGCTGTGTGTGTTTGGTGTGTGTGTGTGTGTGGATGTGTGTGTGTGATCGGTGTGTGGGGGTGTGTGGGTGTGTGGATCGTGTGTGTGTGTGGTGTGATGTGTGTGGTGTGTGTGTGTGGTCGTTGGTGGTGTGATAAAAAGATCATTGTGAGAACATTACGTCTTAGGCGGTGAAGTTGTGGGCGGGATTAGTTGTGCCGCGAGCGTAATATAGTGCGCGCGCAGTAATATGTGCGCGCGAGTAATTTTATAGTGGTGCAGCGAGAGCGTTGAATATAGTGTGCGCGCGCGTAATATAGTGTGCGCGCGCGTCAATTACAATTGGCTGTGGGAGGCTGATGATACATTCAGTGACGCTGAATACATTAATGGCGCTGTATAAATAAAGACATACATACATTCTGTATTGTACAGCAACACTCGTTATCACCATATACTTCAATACCCCCAAATCCCCTTTCCAATGAGAAAATAAAACATGAATTACGGGATAAATGAGATGAATTCAGCAAAACTGCCTTTTGATGTTCCCCCACCAGCAAGAGAACGCACCGCTTAAGCCCGAAAGACTGATTTAAAAGGGCAATGGTGCCCAGGAGTATTGTAATTCTGCTGTTCTGTCTGAGGTGGGGATTTCAGAGATCATTCCTCCTGCCATTATCAGAAAACCCAAGGTGAGCCATGGAATGCTTTGCTAGCAACTTGTGTACTGGAGGTAACACTAGCGGTCATAGTGTCTTTAGAAATAAGCTGTGACTTCGAAATATTCTCAATTTGTTAAGACATTTGGGGGGGGAAATCCATTTGTGCCATATTGTAGCGTCCTCCAATATTTATGCTTAGGGTATATCAGCTAGTATATATATTCGAGATTGTCCCTTCTTTCATTGAGTTGTCCCCGAAAGCTCTGTCGAGCGCAGAATTGTCCTATTTTGCACCTTGACGTGAGATGCTTGAACTTTAAATGACTAATGAAATCAGTGATAACAAGATCTCTATGTGAGTGTAACAGTTCCCTTTTCTGATAGATGTCGCCTTACTAAATTATTACAATAATAAAGTTAGGACACTGCCTGATCACCTTATAATACCCTGACCCCCACCCCTGTAGGTGTTACCTTTTCTCCCACCGCTACGTGTTGGGACAGCGCGCGTATTTCTCCGCCCGGCCAAGGACAGACATGATAAAAACCAAAGAATATAGCCTGAAGCGTTGGCAAATCATTAATCGCGCGTTATGACGTCGCACTTTCAGACTGAAACGGGGATATCCTGAAAACCTGACCTGTTGGCGTGTCTTGAGGACAATACCCTAATCCAGACTTTCCTTTGTTACACAGCGGACAAACGCGCTAGAGACCCATCCAACTTTAAGGCTGCTAAAGCAGACGTCAGTGCAGCCATTTGCACGTCGTTACCCAGAATCCTTATCTGCAGACGCCATCGTCGGTCACTTTGCTGCGCAGCGGTTTTTTTTTTAAAAAAAAGGGCGAAAATCCTTTTTCCCAAACCTTTTGGACAAAAATAAAAGTTGAAGCTGAAGCTCGCCTGGTCTCCTAGGGGTTAATTGTCACGTGAGAGCTTCAAACCCCAGCCGCACGTCCCAGAGGACACCCCCTCCCCCCCCCCTTCCTTCTTTTTAGAAGTATATCAAACACTAACATTCATGTTATTTTACTACATTCTGGAGCAATGAAACACTGCCAGAAGACAATATTTATTTCCAATCTACCTGCAATAATTCATCTCTGTCCAAAAATGTTGGACTTTTCCAACTAATCCTCATGGTTTTTCCGAACATTTGGGGTTCTCGCCGACGATTAGGCTGTGCTTGGGTTGGCTGATTGCGCTGGAAAACTGGCAGGAGGCTTTGAAAGCAGCTGAATGCTTTAATTCAGTGATAGGAGGTGAGGTTTTTGATCAGCTCACCGCTGCCTTCACCATCAGTAACTCTTCTATGTTACATGGCGTGGGCTGAAATGTCATATAGCAACATATATTGGGGATGCAGTGAAGAGAAAGAACTTAGTCATTCAGCGCTGGGCTGTGGTTTTAACGTGTCGGCTTCCCTGCATGTTTATACTATGCAGTAAGTTTTTACCTCTAGTTCTTTCCATGCTCACTGATTTATTGCTATTTTATTCCTGCAAAATGACCCCAAAACCTAAATGAATAAGCCTGCTAATCCTCTCTTACTTCGTGACATTATCAGACCTGAAAGGCCCAGGTACACTAAACCCTGTCAAATCAGGGCAAATGTTGTGACGTTCCCTAAAACAGGAACGGATGCTCTCCCCCCCCCCCCCCCCCGAGTTATCACCTTATCTGAGAACCAATAAATAGTCTGTTTTCTAATGTACCTGGCCAGAGGTATAGTGATACCTGAAAGCTGTGATGTAGGGAAGTGCAGAGCATTGTGGGTGAGCAGGAGAACGGTGTAAGTTTTGGGAAGCCGGGAGATGGCATTAATGCGGCTTTAGCCGCAGACGCTGTTCTGGGGGAGAGTGAAATGAGACCCGCTGCAGCATTGGCGATACCTCAGTCAACTCAAACTCCAAACAAAACTCAATACTAAGATCACTCTCTGCCTCTGTCACAGAGCCAGACAGGCGGTCACAGCTGCACGCTGAGCATGGCAGCACACCGGGATAAACCATGACGCAGAGCTGGCCTTAGGGCAAGGTGAGCTAAGTGGCTGCCGTGGGCCCAGTGCCTTCGGGGGCCCCGCGCTTGCTCCTCTCCGGTCGGTGCCGGCATCCAACTTCCGCCCGACCAGAGGCCCCCGGATCAACCCCAAGGTTGGAAAGAGGTGTGTGCGTGTAGCGCGGGGGGTGGGGGGTCTTGCCTTCTCCGGAGCCGCCCTCCCTCCTGCAGCGTTGCGTTGTCATGGCAACCTGACATCAAACGACGCCGTGCCGCATGACGTCACATGCCGCTGTGACACCACGATGCCGCTACGCTGCAGGAGGAGGGCCGCACTTAAAGCAACCGCTCGTGCCGACAGGTAAGTACCCTTATATACTTCTACCGGGGAGGGTCCCGTCGCCAGCATACCGCCGGGGGACCCGCTAAGGTGTCATTTAACATAGTTATATTCTAAGTGTGACTGCGGTTAAACACTTTGTAACCGTTCCCTCCCTGCAAACGAGAGCTCAGCACTTAGCCGCTCAGAAAGATATTATCGAGATGTGATGATCAGACGTCGCTGTGACAGAACCTCCGGCTTCATCTGGAGGCTTCCGGTGACCTTTAAAAGTCAAGGCTTCCGTTATTAAAGCCGTTCTGCTTTCTGGGTGTAAATGGGATTGCCGGGGCTGTAATATCGCAGCCTCGGTAATGGCTGCAGGATAATTAGCCCAACACAAAATCGTTTTGACATTTCTCTGGAAGTTTGGCCGGGTGAAATGAACGCCTTCTAGTCCCGTTTCATTAATCGCCCCGCGAGGTTTCATAGGAAGATCGTTCTAATCCTTTTAATTGTGTCCTAAAGTTATCCTAACCTTTGTGACCCTGTTTGCACATGTACTGAGCCAGCTTGGACTATTTGCTAAACAGTGCTGAGTATGAAGGTACTTTGTAGGGAAAATCATTCAGCAGAGCCGAAAGAGTGGCGCTGCACAGCCATGAACACAGGGTATAAACAAGGTGGTGACTTAAAAAAAACCCTTTGACGAAGGCTTGAGGGCCGAAACGCGTCAGAGGATCCACCAGCTACCTATGTCTGTTTAATAAACTTTTTTTTTTTAAGTCACCACCTTGTTTATACCCTGTGTTCATGGCTGTGCAGCGCCACTCTTTCGGCTCTGCTGAATGATTTTTCCTGCTTCTACTGCTGCTTTGCACGCCGGATGACCCTACTCACAGAGGAGACCGCAGGTCACGTGACGACCGTGCGTGAGACCGTTCACACGCCGGGAGCAGCGGTGCCTTCCGTATACAGGAGCCTAGCTGAGGTGCACATCGGGGCATACCCCCCCCACCTCACCAACATTGAAGGCGATCACCGCCGGTCATTTGACCGCCCCACGTGACGCTGGAGCCACGGTGGGGTTGGCGGTGCAACATTGCGGCAACATCATTGAAGACCTCCAAGCCAAGATACCCTCCTCAAAACCGTGAGTTCTCATAGCAACCCTTGGTGCCCAGAGCTGGGCCAGTTGCTGACTGCTATTGATACTTTCATATACATTGTGTAAAGGGTTATCTAACTGTTTCTGATGCACCTGACAGGATACATTATATCCAACTCTACTCTGAAGGTACTTTGTAGTCCAGGGGTTCTCAACTCCCATCCCCAAGACCCCCCCAACAGGTGAGGTTTTCAGGATTCCCTGCTTCAGTACCGGTGGCTCAATCAGTCCCTGCTTCAGCACCGGTGGCTCAATCAGTCCCTGCTTCAGCACAGGTGGCTCAATCAGTCCCTGCTCAGCACCGGTGGCTCAGTCATTGACTGAACTACTGATTGAGCCACCTGTGCTGAAGCAGGGATATCCTGGAAACCTGGCCTGTTGGGGGGGGGGGGGGGGGGCTTGGGGACTGGAGTTGAGAACCCCTGTTAGAGTCCATTCAAGTCAATGGGCCACACAGTGCCTAATACACCTTAGCACCACTTAGCAAATGTGGCCCTTTAGCACTCTGTGTTACTGGCACTGAATTAGCGTTTGAGTGCAGGGGATAATCTTCCCAGGGGCTAATCGTCCTACGCTGATCAATGCTGTGCGTTCACTTCACGAAAGCAAAGTATTAACAAGTCCTGAGGATATCCAGCCCTATACCCTAATCTCCAGACCCCTGTCCCCCCCCCGGCCTCCCCCCCCCGCGGACTTCCCACAGCCCCGTAAATCCGCCCCTTACAAACGACCCCGGCTCATATCAGTAACACAGTGTTTAATTAAAAGTTTCCATATGGGAGCAGCGTTTGCGTTTGGGGCTGGGAGGGGGAGGGGATAACATGTCTGCGAACAGTAAGGGGTATTGAGATGGTTTTTTTTATGGGATAAATTCTGGCACCAGCCAGGTTCTCAACACTGAGTCCACTATGAGCCCACAAGTCAAACAGGGAGGGCTACAGTAAGCGGAGCGCTGCATAAAGCGTCCGTCTGTGGGAGCGCCGGGGCTGTTTATTTTCCAGTTGCTGTTACATAACGTCAAGTAAAAGCTTTCACTGGGAGACTTTATAATGCGGTCATTATTGTGCCATTACTCTTACCTGCAGAATCCGTGCGGGCTGTGATTCCTTTTAGTGGAACACCGCCAACGTTCTTCATGGCGTGTTCAGAGCTTTTGGATCCCCCCGTAGGTCCGCGGGCGTGTAACTCTCGCCGTTTTCCCGCGATTCACCCTCATTTGGAGTCTGTCATGGATCAGTGGAAGCCATTCAGTGTCCCCAAATCCCACAGATTGGGGGTCCTCGGGGGGGCGGGATCTGGACCACAACACGGCATTATCTATAGAAGAAAACGGTCACCTTGAGTGGTGAGACCTTAACCAGCGAGACTGACGGCAAATCTGGTGATGGCGCGGATATCAATATTCTATTGCTAGGCTGAGAGCAGAGGCCGAGGCCTGATGGAAACTCCGGGAAAGAGCGAGATTTAAAGTGAGACGCCAGCTCGCGATTCAGGGATACAGCGAACATGATGCGTTATATTCCCATTCTGCGCCGTGCGATGTTCTGCGCGTCTGTGACCCAGGCGGCGCTGAAACGCTGTGGATTGCGGCAGGCGTAAGCTTGTAAGGGGTCCATGTTAAAATAGATTTGAAGCAAAAGGTGACACTGCTCATTTGCATGTAATTTCCCTGTAGGGTTGCCAGGCGGCTTCCCCAAAAATACTGGACACAATGGTTAAAGGTGTGACGCGCTCGAGACACACACACACACTTCTCACCTCTCGGCTCCATGCTGTTTCCTCTCCTTGGCCCCACCCCCTGGCTCCTGACACCTCCTCCTGATTGGCTGCATTACCCAGCAGCAGCCAATCAGGATGGAAGAAGCTGCCCAACCCCCCAGCAGCAGCCCTGCTCAGGGAAATCCCGCGGCCCCCAAGACGGTCAGGTCACTATATCCAGAGAGGTAATACCGGTGTACACATACACGTCCAGAGAGGTAATACCGGTATACACATACACGCCCAGAGAGGTAATACCGGTATACACATACACGCCCAGAGAGGTAATACCGGTATACACATACACGCCCAGAGAGATAATACCGGTATACACATACACACCCAGAGAGGTAATAAACGGTTACACATACACTCCAGAGGAGGTAAGACCGGTATGACATCATATCACGTCCCAAGAGTTGGTAATTACCGGATACACATGCTACGCCCAGGCGGATAAACGGTATACCACATACACTCCAGAGAGGGTAATACGGTTTGTTTATACAATACAGCCCCAGAGAGGTAATACCGGTATACACATACACGCCCAGAGGAGGGTAATACCGGTATACACATTTACACGCCACAGCAGAGGGTAATACAGGTATTACACATACACGCCCAGAGAGCGGTAATAACGGTATACACAGACAGCCCAGAGAGTAATACCGGTATGTAACATACAACCAGAGGGGTATATCGGTATACACATACTACGCCAGAGAGGTAATACCGGTATTACACATACACTCCCAGAGAGGTCAATACCGGAAACATACACGGTACACGCCCAGAGACGGGTAATACCGGTTGACCTATACACGCACGGAGGTAACCGGTAACCACGCCAGAGAGTAATACCGGTATACACATACACGCCCAGAGAGGTAATTACCGGTATACACATACACGCCAGAGAGGTAATACCGGTAACACGTACACGCCCAGAGAGTGGTAATACCGGTATACACATACACGCCCAGAGAGGTAATACCGGTATACACATAACACCCAGAGAGGTAATACCGGTATTACACAACACGCCCAGAGAGGTAATACCGGTATTAAACATACACGCCCAGAGAGGTAATACCGGTATACCATACACCCAAGAGGGGGTACATATCGGGTATACACATACACGCCCACCAGAGAGTAATACCGGTATACACATACACTCCAGAGAGGTAATACCGGTATACACAATACACGCCAGAGAGGTAATACCGGTATACACATACACACAGAGAGGTAATACCGGTATACACAGACACGCCCAGAGATGGTAATACCGGTATACAACATACACGCCCAGAGAGGTAATACCGGGGGTATAACATACCGCCAGAGAGGAATACCGGGATCACATACACGCCCAGAGAGGTAATACCGGTATACACATACACGCCCAGAGAGGTAATACCGGTATACACATACACGCCCAGAGAGATAATACTGGTATACACATACACGCCCAGAGAGGTAATACTGGTATACACATACACGTTAGCCAGCGGAGAAGTGGATCACCACCAGGCTTTGCGCAAATGAACACGGTTACATTTCCCATAACTAACATCTCCATCGTCCAGAACAACACAATACTACATCCCTTCACTATACCGGCGGGTCCGTGCTGGCAAAAACACTGCATGCAGCAGTGTACGAGGAGCTGGTATATACCCGTGGGTGAACTACAAGCAGCACGGGCAAAATCACCCGCTGAGATTGTAATAAAGGGGTGGTAGTTATAGCAGTGCTGTTGTATCACTTCCAACTGCCTAAGGATGCTTGAACAAAGTGCGCCATTAATGGGACCGTTTTCTAATGTATCATATAGAATTGACACTAATATGTATGCAAATAATACCCCAATTCATAATAATGTAAGCGGGCTTTTCAATTGCATACTTATAGTGCGGACGCCTCATGAATATTATAGGGAACACTCTTCTGGGGTCATAAACAATATCGGAAGACTGGGCAATGGTCTCTTTGATATGAAAAAAAGAGAGCGGGCAGGTGCGAGACGAGATGAGCGCGAGCATGTGCGAAGAGACTGAGAGCGAGAGCATGTGCCGAGGAGAGCGGAGCGCGAGAGAAGACAAGCGCACGAGCATGTGCAGAGAGAGCGCGCGAGCATGTGCGGAGAGAGAGAGCGCCATGCTGCGAGAGAGAGAGTGAGAGCAGGAATGTGCGAGAGAGAGAGAGCGTAAGGGGACAGAGACGAGAGGTAGGTTGAGAAGCAGGTGAAGAGCTGGGAGCGTATCGGGCGAGAGATCACGAGAGAAGGTGAGATGAGAAACTCCGAACTTAGCGCCGTCGAGGAAGGACGAGAGGAGAGAGAGAAGCAGGTGCGAGAGAGGAGAGAGAGGAATGTGCAGAGAGAGAGAGAAAGCAGCATGTGCGATCGAGAGTTGGACGCGAGAGCATGTGAGAGGGAGGAGAAAGAGAGAGAGCAGCGAGCATGTGCGGAGAGAGAGGAGCGCGGCATGTGCGAGAGAGAGAGCGAGCGCGCATGTGCGGGGAGAGGAGATCGATGAGAGAGAGAGAGCGCGCATGTGCGACGCGAGAATGGCTGATTAAGTGCAGCAGATTCCAAACAGAGGTAAGAAGACGAGGCGGCGGTCTATCCAACAAATTCATACATAAAATGCCACCTAAAACCAATGACTTGTATGATCAAGAGAACGGCCATCTTTAAAGCCCCAACCCATTTCTCGTTAACAGCAGGTTTCTCAAACTAGAAAACACCCAGATGAAAAGGTGATATGATTATAAAAGCTGGAGCGTCTTCCAACACCCCAGAGAAATATTGTTTTAATATAAAACAAATAACTTAGCTTGCAGCGAACGGGGGTGAATAAAGATGATTGACACAAATGTACTTTCCGATCCAGTCCAAATTGAAGAACTGTTATCATAAATTGCCCTTACACCCAGGATTCGGATTTAATAGAAGCTATCACATCTTGTTTTACAACCCATTAGAGTAAACCAAATAGGAACTAACTCACAGAAAGAGAGAGGCGGTAGAAATTGAAAAACAGTTTGTGTGTTATATTGCCGGAATGATGACCTCAAACAAGCAAAACATGTTATGACGCGTAGCATTAATTAAACGTACAGTGGATTAATTTAGTAGGTCACAGCTTCTGGAGTGCTGTGCAAAAAAGTGTCTCAGTAAAGAGCAATGTAGCATGATTTTTAGTCTGCAAATGGGGTTTTGCCATTCAGCTTCTTTTTTTTAGTGTAACGGATTTAGGGAAAACAGGGCAATTGAATTGATTATGAGGAATGATTGTTGAATGAAGCACTCAGGGTTATTATAAAGCGCAACACAATACAAACGCAACTTCTGCTTTTACAGCTGGGGGGGGCGGCCTCAAGGAACGGGCAAATATGGCTCGTTTTGGGCAAAAACGTTAAGAGGTTTTGTTCCTCTGCGGTAGTTAACATTATCCGGAAACATATGTACTGTAGGTTCAGCACCCCGACTTTTTTCTGCCGCCCCGGCGCAGGTTTCTCGAATCGGTCGAACACTTCAACCGGGTTCCGGGTTTTTTCAGTATTAATTATTAGAACGCGGACGAGTTATTGAAATATAGCCCATCTTTGCAATAAATGAAAGTGAGAGCGTTTATCGCCCCCCCCCCCCCCTACTCTGGCAGAAGCCTGCGGGATGCGGTACTAAAAAAATAAAATGGTTAGTCAAAATGATTGCAGAATAATATACATCTTGCCCGTGCTCCGGAATGTCTCAAATCCGCTTCGTGGTAGTTCCGCCGTAGCGCGTTTATTATTTAACGTATAGGTGGGAAGTCGGGGGTCTCCAGGCTGACCGCGTTATTCGAGTTCGAAGAACCCCCCCTGCTCCGGGATAAAACCGCCGAAAGGGGACTGACATCTTTTGCCAGCGGGCTACCCCCCCCTATCGACAAAAAAGAGACCCCCTTACCCCAACCCTAATATTGGTCAGTCAACCGGGAATCCATTTGTTCTTTTCAGGATTACCTTGTTTAGCATTCCCCAGCGAGCCAATCAGGATTACGGCCACAATCATCCCTTTGCGGCTAGACCATATTGGACACTGCGTGAACCGGGACATTTAAACCCTAATGGGGAAAAGGTATCCCGCACGGCAGTATCTGGGAAGCAGGGGGTCCCCATGCACTCACGAGATGAACGTGTGGGTTCAGCGCTGGAAGAGACCCCAGCTTACACCATTTGGAGCGCCTTCTTTAAAGCCCCCCCAAGGTGCCGAAATATTCATGGACATCTTTATGGGAAAGTCGCGTATTTCTCTCTTGGCGCAGGGTGCTGTCAGGAGCGTGTAATATATTGATAAAAGATCTGGCTAAACCCCACTGCTCTGTTCCAGCGACAATCCCAGAGGCCAATACAACTGTTGTGTCAATGTATGGCTTCTGCACACAGAGTACAGGGAACCTTCCATTCCCCCAAAGGACAACACACAAGGTACAGAAGGTCATTCCTTGAGATGAGAGCAAAGGGAGATGGTCACCCCCCCCCCCCCGACCCCCTGCGCAGAGAAAGACATAAGAATGGGTTCTTTATGGGAACAATGTGGAGTTTCCTAAGCGGCCCACCATTTGCGCAGACATGTGAGGACACGATACAGTAGATGCCAACCTTAGCGCTTAAGGTTAGACATATGTAGAAAGGGAAAACCGGTATATACTAAGGGAACCAGATATGTTACAACACAGGAGGCATTGATCGAGGGATGAAATGGATTACTGGAGGGCAGGATGGAATATTTTTCCCCTTATGAGGACATAATATGGTTACAGGTTCACTGGGTGGTTTTGTTTTGTTTCCTAGGATAACAGAAATGATAAAATATTAGGGCACACGAGGGTGTAGGCCCGAAGGGCTACCCCATGATCTCGGCCAAGGAGCAATTCTAACAAGGCGTGTAACTACGGGACGGACATACCGTCTTTTCAACATCGTATTAGCTATGCGTCTACCAATCACTGTAAGACACTTCAATGTCACCCCGGGCCTCGCGCTGAAAAAGCTTGTGAGATCGCGGCGGATACGCCGCGTTAGAGGGGATCCATGTTAAAATGGGGTAAGAAGCAAAAAGTGACACAGGTCTCGTGCCATCATTCTGCATGTCAGTGAACCCAGGAATGCCCCTGGCCCTGGCAGTGGATGGAAGGACTGTACGCAAGAGTAAGGGAAAGGCCAGGGTTGCAGACCTGAATGAGACATTTTTATTTGCGGGTTGTAATTCACATCAAATATTGCCGTGTGTGAAGGAGAACCTCGCGGTTTTCTTTTTTTCTTTTTTTTTTAAAGGATTTATTACTTTTCACCTGCTGTGTTAAAGGAGACCCTGCGGTAAGGAGACTCCTGCATGTTTGTAAAGGAGACCTTCCTGGCGGTAAAGGAAGGAGACCTTCCTGCTTGGTTAAGGACCTCCTGCGGTAAAGGAGACCTCCTGCGGTAAAGGAGACCCATCCGCCGGTAATACGGAGACCGTCCTGCTGGTAAAGGGGAGCCTTCTGCAGGTAAAGGGAGACCTGAGGTGACGGAAACATCCGCGGTTAAAGGAGACCTCCTGCTCGTGTGCACAAGAGCCAGAGACCTCACTGCGGTAAAGGGAGGACCTCCTGGGTGATAGAGACACTCCTGCAAGACAGAGCTATGAACCCCCCACAGCGGTGAAGGTAGTCAGGACCTGAGAGTTTGATTCTTCGGACAGCCGTGGCAGACTCCGGGGGTTAAAGGGGTTAACCGTGAGCCGCTTCGAGCTTCATCTCCTCCCAGCCCCTTTCCTCGCCTGGCTAGTGGAGTCAGCGAGAGGACGTGGCTGGGAGTTCCGGAAGTGGGCTCATCTAGGGCGGTTCCCGTTGGACGGGAAGACGGAGGCGGACAAGCAGCGTACACGGAGTTCACGCTTCTGCAAAAACGGTCTCCTCCTGCACGGGTGGTGTCAGAGGGCTCAGTTTTTGGCTGGCCCCTGGCGCAGGTCCCCGTTTACTTGGGTACATATGTGGGGAGACAGAAAACGGATAATCACAATACGGGAAAAGCCTGCGCTGTTCACACCCCCCCCCCTGCCCAGATATTTACCCATAACGGGTGTTGTGGGGCACCCCCTAACGTTCGGGGATAATGCCTAAAAGACGATACAAGCGGGAGTGGGAAAGAGATGTGCGAATCCGCTGGGACGCCACGGTACATAAGCAGCACTCCGCCGACCATCTGTCAGTCACCGCCCAGCGGCCGGGTCACAAGCACTCCCTCGCACGGGTCCAACACGCATCCGTTGCGCCGCGTCTAAGCAGATGCTGGCAGGCGTACGACGCGGGTGCTGGCAACGTGCATTTATCAGTGTGGTCCCACCGAGCCAACAGTAAAAGAAACTTAGGAGAAGCATCATCATTTTCAGGAGACAGACATCTGTAGGAGAGGAGACAGTGGTAGCCTAGACAGTGTGTTGCATGAGGCTGCCACCCCTCCTCCCCCCCCACCCCCCCACAAACAAAACACTGGCTCCTAAAGCATGCATGTCAGGCTCCTAAGTGTTTTGTATTTCTGGTCCGTCCCTACTAAAGTATTCTCAAAATATCATGTGTCGTTTGTACAGCTGGGAACGGAAAAAAAAGCCATTATTTGCAGCTTGTGGCGGCGGACACCGTGGGCCTGACCCTATTTACAGCACCATGAACGAGGCGCAGTAAAAAGTAACATTTGGGGTCTGAGTTGAGGGTTCACTGGGCCCATTTCCCAGTTCTCCCACCAGGGGACAGGAGTGGGCCGACGGCCTTCAGCCACAGCTTGTGGGCCCACGGACACTGTGGCGGTCAGTCCCGTGATCAATTACTTGGTGAGTCGGAGACCGCCCTGAACGGCGTAATTACAACCCCACACTTGCGTCGTGGCCGGTACGGCGATCTGAAAAGGTCCACTTCCGACCAGACCTCTCGAGCCTCTGCCAGCGGGCAGCACGTATGCAGGCCAAGTCGGCACACCGCTCGCCTTGCGCCGCTGGCCGCTTCACTTCGCGCGCCGACTGGCCACGTCGGCCCACCGATGGATCAGGTTTCTGCCACCACGCACATGGACAGCTGTCACCCTGAGGAAAGCAGAGGCAACAGAAGAAGAAGCAAGCTTATGTTACCATGATAGGGAACGCACGCAGCTCTAGAATTTAACTGAGTCCACAACCCCACCAGCCGATGTCGCCGGGGGGGTATATCCAGCTCCAGATGTACGGTTTATTCAGCTTATATTTCTCTATATTAACGGCCTGGGTCCACGTGAAGTGCGCAGGACGCTGGGAGAGACCGTTTTTATTTGCCCAGAAGGGACAAACATCCAGAAGATTGGAATAACCCTGATACCACATGACAATCAATATCAGAGAAGCCGCAGGGGGGAGTAAATGGAGACCGGTCACGTGGATACCCCTGAAGGCATACAGAGGGACGGCAAAGGACTTACCAAGAAATGAGTTGAGGGTACCAGATACTCACAGCAAGGGTGGTCAAACTCCAGCCTACAAACCCCCCCCCCCCAAACAGGTCAGGTTTTAAGAATATCCAGCTTCAGAACAGGTGCCTCAGTCAAAGACAGAGCCTCTGATTGAGCACCTGTGCTGAAGCTGGGGCTGATTAAGCCACCTGTGCTGCTGATGAACAGAAATTATCCTGAAAACCCGTCCTGTTGGGGGAGCTGAGGACTGGCGTTGAGCTGATCGCGGTGAAGGATATGCTGGATTTCACACTGCGCACATTTTGCAGCCGCGCGCGGCAGGCTGGAACTCGAGATGGGAACGGCGGAGTGGTGTTTGACAGGGGCCGTCCCACTTGAGTTAAAAAAGATAAAAATGTTAGTGCATATATTTACCGGGATTAATAGGTAAAGCCTACATAATCTGCAGCCCGCCACAAATCCCGCACAAACGGCTGCTTTGGGTCTATACCAAATGGTCACCCACAACTATGCAGATCGATGCTTTTATTTGCGAAAGAAAGAATATTTTGGGATCATTTTCAAAGTTCCCCATGGAGTCTCGCCAATGACCCTTTACAGGAGAAAGCAGAATATGCCAGAGACACTTCACAAATCTACCGGAAGTACCAGCACTCACTGTCTAGGCTAAATGATGGGAACTTTTGGGCCAGGGGGCATGGGCCAGATGAAGAGGTAGTCCCTCGAAACGTCGCCACCTAGCATCTTAAGTTCTCCGTTGTTTGTGTATATTAATTGTGTTTCCATGTTTTGTTCCCCTTTTCCTTTCCCCCACCCCCACCCCGTCACTTTGTAGACATGCCCATTTGTGATAATCCGCGTTTTAGCCAAAACACATTGATTTACTTTTCTGGTTTGTTGTAGTATTAAAGTTTATTCTCATTTACAACGTGTTTAGCTATCTAGACAGTGAGTGCTGCGACTTACGTAGGATTTGTTTAGTACTATACAGGGGAATAAGGGTCCCCTTTTGTTCCGTGCACCCTGCGAATGCATTAATCTTTAACACTATCAGAGATGCTGTCTTCGATCCCTTTTACCAGTATGCAGATGACTCCCTACGCCGAAAGTTCTTGCTATCCACGACATGGGCCTTTTTAAAAATAAGTCCCTTGTCTCATATTTTTCTTTAGTAATGAATCCGTGCGGGACGGGAGAGTGCCAGTTGCATTACCAGTGCGCCAGGACCCACCAGAAAACCCCCAAAATGACGTTATAATAAAAACGGCTGGAAACATAGCAGAGATATACGCACGCGCAACATTGATTCCTCTTTTTGCGAGCAGAAGTGCGCTTACACTTGAGAACATCAAGTCCCTCTGAGTGTCATGCTGCACGAAACGCTTCTTTGGAAAAAGCGACCTTTCCTTGATTTCGAATTCCGGGGGGAAAATATTTGATAACACAGTGGTTTTTAATTTGATTACCAGAATCTGCTAATCTGTTGACACTGACCCACAAATATGCCGGTTAATTGGTTGATGAAAAAAAAAAATGTCAGGTGAGCGTTTTGCACAGGCGAAACCGTAACGTAGTAAACAAACATTCCTCACGTTAGGTTTTTTTTCCCAGTCCCTCGTGCACATTAGCCCCAAGCAGGAGCCAAAAAAAACGGGGGTTTTAAACCCCCCCTGGTGCAAGATAAAGGGGAGGGGAAATTAAATCGGCTGCTATGAAATTATGGGGACCTAGTATCTTTAGAACAAGTATGGCCGAGTGACCCTACAATGAAGGATTATGCTAAATAATCATGTAATTAGGTAAACAAACCCAGGCAATGGGTAGAGGAGTTTGGTTTATGCATGGGATTGTCACAAAATCACCAATTCCGCTTGATATTCTAGACTCGCCACGCTTAAGGAGAGTGTAGCATTTATAAACTGGGGAGTACGGGGACGACACCGCCGATGACAAACAGTAAAGAGGGCACATTGAGATAGTGGTTATTCAGTCTTGAAGTGGGTAAACTCATTTCAAATCCCCAGCGTAGACTACTCTGACACCCTGGGGGCAGAAAACCCACCTTTTATCTCGGGCACCGTCAATTAGAGTATTAGCTCTTCGGAGCAAGGACTGCTCCAAGATGAGCACTTAATAGAGAAGAAATCATGGTGCGTAGCTGCAGACTAACAATTTCCAATACGAACAGAGACATAGGGTGAAAGGAGGCAGGCGACTGCGGATCCGATCACCGGAAAGTGATATTACCAGTATTACAACCCCCTCTCCCACCTCGTATTTAACGCGTGACAGCACTGCCCCCTCAAACTACGCGGCTTGTCGCGCAAAAAAACACCATCAAATTACATCAGTGCAATTTACAAAGCAAGTGCAGGTTACGTTTGCGCTCGGAAAGATCACAAACCCGCTTAATGAATTCCCCGTGAAGTCTCGCCACAGGTTTGACGAGAACAATGCCTAGAGTGTGAGAAACATCCTTTTAAAATGAGGGGGACCTCAACGGTTCAAAGTTTGCACAAAAGTTTACAATCCGGACACCAAAACGCCGCACAGCTGGTCTAAATAACGACAGGCCGCGGGAACCTTATAGAGGAAACCCCGGCGCGACGGCAGCTCGACGAAGTCAGCTGTGGCGTTCGCGCAAGAAGTGGACGCTGAGGAGATCCTATAGGCCTGTGATTTCATTGAACGCATGCGACAAGGGGGGGGGGGGGGTGTGGCAGGGCGGCTCTGTGACGTGAGCACACACGGATGGTTTGTCTTATTGGCATAAACCGACGCAGCCCACACCTGAACCCCGCACCACCGCCAACGTCGCGCGCACTCCAAAGACCAAAAGTGTTGGTCTATAGACCCGAAATCTGCTGCGCAGCCGTGCGCTTATGTCCGGTCTCATTGCGGTGCGGCCTTTTGTTGGCGCGGCGCACGCAGAGTACGGAATGCGGCCCGTAGATGCCATCGAACAAGTCAGATGGTTAGGCTGACTGAAAGTTAAGCGATGTGTTATGACCGGGCACACGAACCCCCCAGCCGCAGGTCGGCCCTTTCTTGTAGTAAAGCACCTGGGAATTTTAGACCACCGCGCAAGAGCAAAACTTCATAACAACCAACTAACGCCGCGATTAGCGTCCAAGTCTTACAGTAAAAGGCACGGGCCATTCGCCACAAGGAAATGCCGTTATTGTAATGGTACGAGCAGATGCTCCACAGTGTCCCCCACATATACAATTAACCTGCAGAGAACAATTCAGTTATGGTAAAAAAAACAACTGATATAACAAAGCTGCGATTATACAGGCCACACTATGACACATGAAGTAGGTCATACAGCATCAAACCTGTTCTGCAAGAATTTCAGCTGTTAAAAACACAAGCATTTTTTGCTGTTTTTATGGCAGCAGCTGTCATGTTATGAACCGCCCGTATAGTCTCCTCGGGCACTGAAACCAGAGAGGTCCATAAAACAGGTTTTTTTTTATGATACTCGGGCGAGTGTGATTACAACGAAATATTCAGTACATTGAAAGCAGTGACCTTTGCGCCTAGAAAACAGAGTACTGAGACGTACATGCTCGCCCCGTGAGGCTGTTTAGCATAGGTGGGGGAGCGCTGGGTAACATACCGAAACGCTGACACTGTCTCACATTTCCACCACACACGCCACGCTGCATTGGCGCGAGGTGGATTCTACACAGAGTCAAGTGGTACAACAAGAAGATCGATTTACAAGGCAATCTCGCTTTCCGTGAGATCCGCTGACAGCTGGAAGGTCGGCCCGAGTAGGGCCCTGTAGCCCCCCCCAGGAGAAACTCTCCCACCCCCCCCCCCTCCAGGACAAGCAAGGAAAAACAACGGGAGGAGGCTAATAACCACATGGCAATGAAAGGTGTTTGATATAAGATCAGGGTCTTCAGCTGGGTGGCCCCCTTGCGGGGCTGGATTGTGGCCCTTGGGCTCCAGCTTATATTCCAAACAAGTTGCTTGGCCATCTGGAAGGTTTGCGCAACCACTCCACACACGGAAACTCGCTGTAACGTTAAGCTAATGATACCACGGCGGTTATTAGCAGGAAATGTCATTTAAGAATTTTTCTGTAGACAAGGCGGGACGCTAGGGGGAGACGGTGGCTGGTGGGGTGGGGGTATGGCCGAGCGAGAGGGGGATTTGAGGGGGGTGAGCAGGTGGGATTTGAAGGGAGGGCGGCACGACGAGAGTGGAGATGTGAGCGGCTGGGGGTAGGTGGGAGTGGGATTCGGATTTGGGGGGGGGGAGGTGGGATTGAAGCGCGCGGAGGGGGCAAGCGGTGAGTGGATTTATGAGGGTGAGAGATGGGACCTTTGTTTGGGGTCGGGAGCGAGTGGGAAGGATTGGGGGGAGGGCGAGAGTGGGATTGGGGGGGGGGGGGGAGGGAGGGGGGAGCGTGGGATCATTGGGGGGGGCGAGGGACCCGACCAGCCCTCCCCCGCAGATTTGGGGGGCAGACGGTGGAGGTTGGGATTTTGGGTGGGAGAGTGAGGTAGTGGGATTTGGGGGGGGAGGTGGTAGATTTGGGTGGGGGAGCGGGAGGAGTGGGGGGGGGGGGATGAGCGAAGAGGGAGACTAGGATTTGAGGGGCGGAGACGTGGGATTTGGAGGGGGAGGGAGTGGGATTTGGGGGGGGGCGGAGAGTGGGGATTGGGGGGGGGGGTGACTGGAGTGGGTTTGGGCGGGGGGAGATTTGGAATTTGGGCGGGGATCGCGAGTGTGGGAGATTTGACGACGAGAGAGAGTGGGGGATTTGAGGGGGGGAGAGCATCGGGGTTTGGAGGGGGGGCGGAGGAGTGGGATATTGGGGAGGGGAGGAGTTGGGATTTGGGGGGGGCAGTTGGGATTTGGGGGGGGCTGCCAGTGGATTTGGGGGGGAGGTGGGAGAGAGCAGTGGGAGAGTGGGTGGATTCTGGGGGGAGAGTGCGGATTGGGGGCCCGGAACGAGTGGATTTTGGGGGGGGAGAGTGGGATTTGCGGGTAAGTGGGGGCGCGTGGAAGGTGGGATTTGGGGGGGGGGTGGAGGTGGAGATTTGGAGAGGGGGAAGAGGTTGGATTTGGGCGTGCGGGAGAGAGGGAGCTCACGCGGCGTGCGTGGGACGTGTAGAAGGAGAGTGGGATTTGGGGTGCGGGGACGTCCGGGGAAGAGTGGGATTTGGGGGGGGGGGGAGGAGACGTGAGACCCATTTGGGGGGCGGGAGCCCGGAGGCGGGGAGAGTGCGCGACTTTGGGGGCGGGGGGACCAGAGTGGCGCGAGGATTGGGGGGGGACGAATGGGCTGGGGGGTCGGGTCGGCGGAATGAGGGAGAGTGGGGTTTGGGGGGGGAGGAGGGGGGATGAGTGGCTTTGGGGGGGGAAGTCGGGGGCTTTGGGGCCGGGCCAGCAGACCCTGCCGTATACTGACGAGTCTGGGATTTGGGGGGGGGAGACGACGATGAGGGGATTTGGGGGAGAGAGTGGACTCACTGGGGGGAGAGGGGGATTTGGGGGGTGGGAGGGAGACGTGGGATTTGGGTGGAGAGGAGAGAGTCGGATGTGTGGGAGCGGAGGTGGGATTTGAGGGGGGGGGAAGCAACGGAGAGTGGGACTGTTGGGGGGGAAGTGGGATAGTTGCCGGGCTGGGGAGTGGGACGTTATATTCTGGACTTTGGGGGGGGGAGTGGGATTTGGGGGGAGGGGAGAGAGGGGAGTTGGGGGGGGGAGAGGGAGTTTGGGCGGGGGAGAGAGGATTGGGGGGGGGGACGATGGTGCGACTTTGGGCAGGGGTGAGAAGACGCCGGTATTTGAGCGGGGGGCGTATGAAGAGCTGGGGATTCAATCGGGGGGGAGGAAGAGTGGATTGGGGGACGGGAAGGGATGCAATATGCGAGCAGGGGAGAGAGGGGAGCGAGAAGGGCAGTTGGGGGGGCCTGAATGGGATTTGCGGCGGTGGGACGGAATGGGATTTGGGGGGGAGACGGATTTGGCGGTGTGCAGGGGATGGGGGGTGGGGGGGGAGGAGGTGGGATTTGGGGGGGGGACGGTGAGGATTTGGGGGGCAGGACAAGTTGTGGTATGGGTTGGGAGAGTGGGATGCCGGCGGGGGAGCTGAGAGTGGGATTCGGGGTGGACGGGAGGTGGGGGATTCGGTCGGGGGGGTGGGGAGGGGACAAGGTGGGCAATTTGGGAGGGGGAGCAGAGTGCTGGCACGAGCGGGGGGGGGGAATGAGTGGCAACTGACAGCAATTCCAGCACTTCCCCCCTGTTGGCAGATTTGGAGAGCACACAACGCCCACCAGAGAGTGGACAAACTCACAGACACATGAGATATTAAGTGCTGCTGCCGCTATAGTGTGTAATCGTGTGAATGCGCCCCACGACCCAAGCAGGCAAAAACAGACTACCAGCAACAACAGCGAGTGGGTCCGTCACCGTGATTTTATTTTTCCAGCGACTGTACTCCCTTGTGGCCAATCAGACAGCTTCTCCGTCCCTCTGCCCTCCCCCTTTATGACGTCACTGGCCTTGTAGCCAGCGACGTCGCCTAAACATGAATTGCAACTATCGCAATGGCGACGGCGACGTCATCAGTCGCGTCACCGGCACTATAAGCGCAGCCTAAAAGGTGGATAGAGTGGTGCAGCGCTCTGCCTCGCTCCCTCTCATGTCTCCGATACATCCCTTCAACTGCCCCACACGCACGCCAGCCACCCCGTAGCTGGTCACAGTATACCCAAATCCCGCTTTTGGTTCTGCTAGCAGTCGGTTGTGGAGATGACAGACAGGTCCGCCATCGCAGCACCGTGCAGGACTGACATATTAAGAGCGCACGGATTTCTCTCCCCCCCCCCCTCACCCCCAGAAAGGAATGAGGAATGTACTGTATATATACAAATATTATCTAATCACACAGAACACCCTGACGCACAACAGAGGACGACAGCATTATGACATCCGAGCGTGATCTCTGGTCCAATTTATTACAGTTTCTGTGGACTCCCGGTAGGAGGTTATGATCGCGAATAATAGTACAACACGCAGCACCAAATGCACTACAGGAGTTATTCCCCCCCCTTCTCAGCCGCGGTGTGAAAAGCGACAAACATTGAAACCTCTAGGACGGAATCGACTGCTCTGACACACAACCACTAGGACGGTAATGGCCGCGTGGTCTGAAATACACAGAACCCCCTAGCGAGGTTAATGGCGTGCGTCTGACCTACACAGAACCCCTAGGCACGGGTAAGGCCGTGGTCTGACATACAACAGAAACCCCTAGGACGGTAAATGCAATGGTCTGAATATTACACAGAACCCCTAGGACGGTAATGCCCTGCTGTGACACATAGAACCTCTAGGACGGTAATGCCCTGCTCTGCCACACAGAACCTCTAGGAGGGTAATGTCCTGCTCTGACACACAGAACCTCTAGGACGGTAATTGCCGGCTTCTGCACACAGAACCTCTAGGGGGTAAATGCCTGCAATGCGTGACACACAGAAACTCTAGGAAGGTAACTGCCCTTCTCTTCCACACAGAACATCTAGGGAGCGGAATGTCCGCTTTGAGACACAGAACCTCTAGGAACGGTAATGTCCTGCTGTGACAAACCAGAAACTCTAGGGACCGGTAACGCCACCATGCTGTGACACACAGACCTTAGGAGGGTCTATGCCCTGCTTGTGCTGGACAAACCGAAACTCTAGGAGGGCAAGTTCCTGCTGTGACACACAGAACCTCTAGGAGGGTAATGCCCTGCCCTGCCATGTGCTCACACAGACCTCTAGGCCGGAATGTCCTGCCTGGGACACACACACCCTCTAGGGAGGGTTAATGCCCCCTGCTGGGTGAAACACAGAACCTCTAGGAGGGTAATGCCTGCCGTGACACTCGAACCTCTAGGAGCGGACATGCCCTGCTGCCATTGGAACCACAGAAACCTCTAGGGGGTTTAATGGTCCTGCTGTGAACCCACAGAACCTCTTTAGGCGGGCAATGCCCTGCTGTGACAACAACAGAACCTCTAGCGAGGGAATGCCCTGCTGGGACACCACAGAACCTTAGGAGGGGTGTAAATGCCCCCCCTGCTGGACACACAGAACCTCTAGAGGTGATGCCCTGCTGTGACACTCAGAACCTCTAGGAGGGAAGGCCTGCTGTGACACAAAGAACTCTAGGAGGGTAAGTCCGCTGGGTGACACACAGAACCTCTAGGAGGGCAATGCCCTGCTGTGACACACAGAGAACCTCTAGGAGGGTATGCCCTGCTGTGGACACATAGAACCTCTAGGCGGGTAATGCCCCCGCTGTGACACAAAGAAACTCTAGGAGGCAATGCAATGCTGTTGACACACACTGACAGACCTCTGGGACGGTATAAATGTCATGCTGTGAACACACAGAACCCTAGGACGGTCATTGCCCTGCTGTGACACCACAGAACCTCTTAGGAGGGCAATGCCTGATGTGAAACACAGAACCCTGGAGGGAATGCCCTGCTGTGCCACACAGAACCTCTAGGACGGTAATGTCCTGCTGTGACACACAGAACCTCTAGGAGGGTAATGCCCTGCTGTGACACACAGAACCTCTAGGAGGTAATGTCCTGCTGTGACACACAGAACCTCTAGGAGGGTAATGCCCTGCTGTGACACACAGAACCTCTAGGAGGGTAATGTCCTGCTGTGACACACAGAACCTCTTCTAGGCAGGGTAATGGCCCTTGCTGTGACCCACAGAAACTCTAGGCGCCGCCAGACCCCACCTCCTGCTGTCGCCCACACCACCCCCCACAAAAACATCTAGGAGGGTAATGCCCTGCTGTGACACACAGAACCTCTAGGAGGGTAATGCCCTGCTGTGACACACAGAACCTCTAGGAGGGCAATGCCCTGCTGTGACACACAGAACCTCTAGGAGGGTAATGCCCTGCTGTGACACACAGAACCTCTAGGAGGGTAATGCCCTGCACACACAGACACACAGAACCCTATCGGAGGAATGTCTGCTTGTGACAACACACTGACAGAACCTCTAAAAGCCACGCGCAGACCCGTGGCAGTGGCGGGGTTAGCGGTACCTCTCAGCCCCGCCGCCGGGGACACGCTGCGCCCGCTCTGACATCTTCACGCATGCGCGAAGCATCTTGCATAGGAGGAACGGGAGGCGATTCGGTGAAGTATTTCCAGAGTCATGACAGAGGTTACCACAGGCACACACACGCTGTGTGTGTTTGGTGTGTGTGTGTTGGTGTGGATGTGTGTGCTGTGTGTGTGTGTGAGTGTGTGGGTGTGTGTGATGCGTGTGTGTGTTGTGTGTGTGTGTGGGTGTGTGTGTGGGTCGTTGGGTGGTGTGATAAAAAGATCATGTGAGCACATTCACGTCTTAGGCGCGTAATAGGAGTGTGCGCGAGCGTAATATAGTGTGCGCGCGGCGAAGTAATATGTGCGCGCGAGTAATTTTATAGTGGTGCAGCGAGAGCGTTGAATATAGTGTGCGCGCGCGTAATATAGTGTGCACTGCGCGCGTCAATTACAATTGGCTGTGGTAGGCTGATGATACCATTAGTGCGCTGAATACCATTAATGGCGCTGAGAAATAAAGAATCCTTACATTATGATTGTACAGCAAAACTCGTTATCACCATATACTTCAATTACCCCCAAATCCCCTTTCCACTGAGGAAAATTAAAACATGAGATTACGGGGATAAATGAGATGAATTCAGCCAAAAAACTGCTTTGATGTTCCCACCAGCAAAGAACGAACCGCGTAAGCCCGAAAAGACTGACTTTAAAAGGGCAATGGTGGCCCAGGAGTATGTTAATTCTGCTGTTCTGTCGGAGGTGGGGATATTTCAGAGATCAGTCCATCAGCCTTTCAGAAAACCAAGGTGAGCCATGGCATGCCTTTGTAGAAAACTTGTTACTGGATGGTAAAACTAGCGCGTCATAGGGCTTAGGTAGAAATGAAGCGCCTGGACTTCGAAATATTTCTCAATTTGTTAAGACATTTTGGGGGCCCGTGGGAATGGCGGCGACTGACCGCAAGCGCGAAACACCGGACACAATAAAATTAAAGTGGTTTCGCAAAACGGATACACCCTTCGGTAAGCAAGATGGGACTAAAATATTTATGATGCTCTTCCACGCTAGGTTCACTCAGCTAGCTATTATACATATGCGAGATTGCCTGTCCCTTCTTTCATTAGTGTCCCCGAAAGCGTTCTGTCAGAAGCGCAGAAAAGAATGTCCTATTTTGCCCGTGAGTGAGATGTTGAACTTTCAATGAGGAATAATGAAAATTCATGATAACAAGATCTCTATGTGAGTGTAACAGTTCCATTTTTCGATAGCATGTCGCCTACTAAAATTATTAAATAATAAAGTTAGGACACTGCCTTGACACCTTATATACCCTGAACCCCACCCTGTAGGTGTTACCTTTTATCCAACCCGCTACCGTGCTTCACGGGAAAGCTGCGCGTATTTCTCCGCCGGCACACAAGGACAGACTGAGAAAAACCATAAGGAATATAGCATGAAGCTTGGCAACACAATATTAATCGGCCGTTATGACGTCGCACCTTTCAGACTGTTGAAACGGGGATATCTGAAAAAACTGAACCGTTGGCGTGTCTTGAGGACAATACCCTAAAGTCCAGGAATTTACTTTGTTACACAGCGGAACAACGCGCTAGAACCATCCACACCTTTAAGGCTGATACCACCCCCCCCACCGCCGACGTCAGTGACAACGCCATCCCCGTATCCGCCCCCCCCCCCCCCCCAAGTCGAAAAAGAAGCGTGATGCGGCAGACGGCCCACGGCGGGGACACTTGGCGGCGCAGAGGGGGGGGGGGTGGAAAAAAAAAAAAAGGTGAGATAATCCTTTTTTCCCAACCTTCTTGGATCAAAAATAAAAGTTGAAGCTGAAGCTCGCTGGTCTCTAGGGGTTAATTGTAACGTGAGAGCTCAAACCACAGCCGCATCGTCCAGAGGACACCCCCTCCCCCCCCCCTTCCGTCTTTTAGAAGTATATCAAACACTAACATTAATGTTATTTTCCTACCAGTCTGGAGCAATGAAACACTGTCCAGGACGACATATTATTTCCAATTCTACATGCAATACATCATATATGTCCAAAAAAAAATGTTGGACTTTTCCAACTAATCCTCATGGGTTTCTCCGAAATTTGGGGTTCTCGCAGACGATTAGGCTGTGCTTGGGTTGGCGATTGCGTGGAAGGAAAAACTGGCAGGCAGGGAAGGCTTGAAGCAGCTGAATGCTTTAATTCAGTGATAGGAGGTGAGGTTCTTTGATCAGCTCACCGCTGCTCACCATCAGTAACTCTTCTATGTTTACATGGCGTGGGCTGAAATGTATATTATAGCAACATATAGTGGGGATTTGCAGTGAAGAGAAAGAACTGAAGTCATTCAGCGCTGGGATTGTGGTGTAACGTTGTCGGCATTCCTGCATGTTTATTCACTATGCAGCAGAAGTTTTTTACCTTGTTCTTTCATGCTCACTGATTTATGCTATTTTATCCTGCCAAACGAGCCCAAACCTAATGAAATTATAAGCCTGCTAATCCTCTCTTACTCGTGACATTCTTCAGAATGAAAGGCCAAGGTACACTAACCCTGTCAAATCCAAGGGCAAAGTCTGTGACGTTACCTAAAACAGGGACGTGCTGGCCCCCCCCCCCCCCCACACCCCCCCCCCCCCGCGTTATCACTTATTGAGAAAACCAATAATAGTCTGTTTCTAATGTACCTGGCCAGAGGATAGTGATAACTGGCTGAAAGTCTGTGATGTAGGGAAGTGCAGGCATTGTGGGTGAGCAGGAGGAAACGGTTTTGTAAGTTTTGGGAAGCCGGGAGAGGAGATGGCATTAATGCGGCTTTAGCCGCAGGGGACTGCTGTCTGGGGGAGAGTGAAATGAGACCGCTGCAGCATTGGCGATACCTTCATGTCAACTCAAACTCCAAAACAAAACTCACTAATACGGATCACTATCTGCCTCTGTCACAGGCAGACAGGCGGTCACAGCTGCACGCTGAGCATGGCAGCACACAGGGGATAAACCATGACGCGAGATGGCGTTGGGCCAGTGTGAGGCTAGTGGCTGACGTGGGCCCAGTGCCTTGGGGGCCCGCTTCGTTCGTTCTACCTCTCCGGTCTGGTTGCCGGCATCCAATAGCTTCCGCCCGAACAGGAGGCACCCGCGGATCAACCCAAGGGTGGAAAGAGGTGTGTGCGTGTAGCGCGGGGGTGGGAGGGGTCTGCCTGTTACGGAGCGCCCAGATCCCCTGCAGCGTGTGCGTTGTCATGGCAACCTGCACATCAAAACGACGCCGTTGCCGCATGACGTCACTTGCCGCTTGTGACACCACGATGCCGCACGCTGCAGGAGGAGGGCGCACTGTAAAGCAACGTCGTGCGACAGGTAAGTAGTACCCTTATAACTTATACGGGGAGGGTCCCGTCAGCCAGCATTACGCCGGGGACCCGCTAAGGTGTCATTTAAAATAGTTCTATATTCTAAGTTGTGACTGCGGGTTTTTTAAAACACTTTGTAACGTTCCCTCCCTGAAACGAGAGCTCAGCACTTAGCCGCTCAGGAAGATATTACGAGATGTGATGATCAGACGTCGCTGTGACAGAACCTCCGGCTTCATCGGGAGGCTTCCGGTTGACCTTTAAAAGTCAAGCTTCCGGTATTAAAGCCGTTCGCTTTCTGGGTTGTATAAATGGGATTGCCGGGGCTGGTCAATATCGCAGCCTCGGTATGGCTGCAGGATAATTAGCCAACACAAAATCGTTTTGACATTTCTCTGGAAGTTTGGCGCGGATGTGAAATGAACGCCTTATAGTCCCGTTTAGTAAACGCCCAGCGGGTTTCATAGGAAGATCGTTCGAATCCTTTAATTGTGTCCTAAAGTATCCAACCTTTGTGACCCTGTTGCACAATGACTGAGCCAGCTGGGGACTATTTGCTAAAAGTGCTGAGTATGAAGGGTACTTTGTAGGGAAATCATCAGCAGAGCCGAAAGAGTGGCGCTGACACAGCCATGAAACACAGGGTATAAACAAGGGTGGTGACTTAAAAAAAAACCCTTTGCGAAGGCTTGAGGGCCGAAACGCGTCAGAGGATCCACCAGCTACCTACTGTCTGTTTAATAAAACTTTTTTTTTTTAAGTCACCAACCTGTTTATACCCTGTGTTCATGGATGTGCAGCGCCACTCTTTCGGTCTGCTGAATGATTTTTCCTACTTCTTACTGCTGCTTGCACGCCGGATGACCCTACTCACAGCGGAGACCGAAGGTACGTGACGACCGTGCGTGATGAGACCGTTACACGCCGGGAGCAGCGGTGCCTTCGTATACAGGAGCCTAGCTGAGGTGCACATCGGGGCATACCCCCCACCTCACCAACATTGAAGGCGTCATCACCGCCGGTCATTGACCGCCCCACGTGACGCTGGGCAGCACGGTAGGGTTCGGTTGTTGACAACATTGCGGCAAGGCAAATCATTGAAGACCTCCAAAGCCAAGATACCCTCCTCAAAACCGTGGGTTCTCAAGCAACCCTTGGTGCCCAGAGCTGGGCCAGCAGTTGCTGACTGCTATTGATTATTTCATATATACATTGTGTAAAGGTTATCTAACTGTTTCTGATGCACCTGACAGGATACATTATATCCAACTCCTACTCTGAAGGTACTTTTGTAGTCAGGGGTTCTCAACTCCCATCCCAAAGACCCCCCCAACAGGTTGAGGTTTTCAGGATTCCCGTTCAGTACCGTGGCTCAATCAGTCCCTGCTTCAGCACGGTGGCTCAATCAGTCCTGCTTCAGCACAGGGGCTCAATCAGTCCCTGCTCAGAACCGGTGGCTCAGTCATTGACGGAACTACTGATGAGCCACCTGTGCTGAAGCAGGGATATCCTGGAAACCCTGAGCTGTGGGGGGGGGGGGGCGGGGGCTTGGGGGACTGAGTTGAGAACCCACTGTTAGAGTCCATTCAAGTCAATGGGCCCACAGTGCCTAATACACCCCTTAGCACCACTAGCAAATGTGGCCCTTTAGCATCTGTGTACTGGCACTGAATTAGCGTTTGAGTGCAGGGGATAATCTTCCCAGGGGCTAATCGTCCTACGCTGATCAATGCTGTGCGTTCACTTCACGAAAGCAAAAAGTATTAACAAGTCCTGAGGATATCCAGCCCTATACCCAATCTCAGACCCCTGTCCCCCCCCGGCCTCCCCCCCCGCGGGTGTACTTCCCACAGCCCGAAATCCGCCCCTTACAAACGACCCCGGCTCATATCAGTAACACAGTGTTTAATTAAAAGTTTCCATATGGGAGCAGCGTTTGCGTTTGGGGATGGGAGGGGGAGGGGATAAAATGTTCGCGAACAGTAAGGGGTATTGAGATGGTTTTTTTATGGGATAAATTCTGGCACCAGGCCAGGTTCTCATAACTGAGTCCACTATGAGCCCACAAGTCAAACAGGGAGGGCTCTACGTAAGCGAGCGGAGGCGTGATAAAGCGTCACGTCTGTGGGAGCAGCGGGGCTGTTATTTCCAGTTGCTGTTACATAACGTCAAGTAAAAGCTTTCACTGGGAGACTTTATAATGCACGGTCATTATATGTGCCATTATCTTACCTGCAGAATCCGTTGCGGGCGTGTGATCCTTTTCAGTGGAACACCGCCAACGTTCTTCATGGCGTGTCAGAGCTTTTGGATCCCCCCTGTAGGTCCTGCGGGCGTGTAACTCTCGCCGTTTTTCCGCGATTCACCCTCATTTGGAGTCTGTCATGGGATCAGTGGAAGCCATTCAGTGTCCCCAAATCCCACAGCATTGGGGGTCCTCGGGGGGGCGGGATCTGGACCACAACACGGCATATCTATAGAAGAAACGGTCACCTGAGTGGGAGACCTTAACCAGCGAGACTGACGGCAAATCTGAGTGATGGCGCGGAGGTATCAATATTCAGTGCTAGGCTGAGAGCAGAGGGGCCGAGCTGATGGGAAACTCCGAAAGAGCGAGATTTAAAGTGAGACGCCAGCTCGCGATTCAGGGATACAGCGAAAACTGATGCGTTATATTCCATTCGCGCCGTGCGATGTTTGCGCGTCTCTGACCCAGGCGGCGCGGAAACGCTTGTGGATTGCGGAGGGTAAGCTGTAAGGGTCCATGTTTAAAATAGATTTGAAGAAAAAGGGACACTGCTCATTGCATGTAATTTCCAGTAGGGTGCCAGGCGGCTTCCCCAAAAATATGGGACACAATGGTTAAAGGTGTGACGCGCTCGAGACACACACACACACTTCTCACCTCCTGCTCCCTGTGTTTCTCTCCTTGGCCCCACCCCTGGCTCCTGACACCTCCTCCTGATTGGCTGCATGACCAGCAGCAGCCAATAGGATGGGAAGAAGCTGCCCAACCCCCCAGCAGCAGCCCTGCTCAGGGAATCCCGCGGCCCCCGCCCAAGACGGTCAGGTCACGTATCATCCAGAGACGGTAATACCGGTGTAAACATAAACGCCAGAGACGGTAATACGGTTACACATACACGCCCAGAGAGGTAATACCGGTATACACATACACGCCCAGAGAGGTAATACCGGTATACACATACACGCCCAGAGAGATATACCGGTATACACATACACACCAGAGAGGTAATACCGGATTACACATACACCCAGAGAGGTAAACCGGTAACACATACACTCCCAGAGTTGGTAATTACCGGTATACACATACTACCCAGGAGAGATAAGACCGGTATACCACATACACCCAGAGAGGGTAATAGGTATACACATACACGCCCAGAGAGGTAATACCGGTATACAATTTACACGCCCAGAGGAGGGTATACCGGTATACACATACACGCCCAGAGAGGGTAATACCGGTAACACATACACGCCCAGAGAGGGTAATAACGGTATACACAACAGCCCAGAGAGGTAATACCGGTATGTCGAGTAACATACGATATACACATCCCACGAGAGGGTAATACCGGTATACACATACACGCCAGAGAGGTAATACCGGTATTACACATACACTCCCAGAGAGGTAATACGGATACACGGTACACGCCCAGAGAGGTAATACCGGTATGTACACGTAACACGCCAGAGACGGTAATCCCGGTAACAATGCACGCCAGAGAGGTAATACCGGTATACACAACACGACCAGAGAGCGGTAGATTACGCGTATACAAGTACAGCGCCAGAGACGGGTAATACCGGTATACACGTACACCCCCAGAGAGGGGTCGGTAATACCGGTATACAATTACACGCCCAGAGGGTTAATACCGGTATATACATAACACCCCGAGAGTAAACCGGTATACACAACACGCCCAGAGAGGTAATTACGGGTATTAAAACATACACGCCCAGCCAGAGAGTAATACCGGTATACACATACACCCAAGAGGTATATCGGGTATACACATACACGCACCAGAGAGTAATACCGGTATACACATACAGCCCAGAGAGGTGGAATACGGTATACACATACACCCAGAGAGGTAATAACCGGTATACACATACACGACAGAGAGGTATAACGGTATACACACAAACGCCCAGAAGTGGTAATACCGGATAACAACATACACGCCCAGAGAGGTAATACCGGGTATAACATACACGCCCAGAGAGGTAATACCGGGACACATACACGCCCAGAGAGGTATACGGTATCACATCAGCAGAGAGGGTAATACCGGTATACACATACACGCCCAGAGAGGTAATACCGCGTATATACATATACGACGCCAGAGAGGTAATACCGGTTACACATACACGCCAGAGAGGGTAATACGCGTATACACATAAACGCCCAGAGATGGTAACACCGGTATACATACACGCCCCCAGAGAGAGTACCGGTACCACATATACCACGCCCAGAGGAGGTAATACAGTTGTACCTACCGCCGAATTTAGTTTACATAACATAGACGGAAGGTAACAATCGACACCCCAGAGACGTAATACCGGTATGCAATAGCAAGCACAGAGAGGGTTAATACACGGTATGCACATACACG
>CM071588.1:3474291-3511615 GCA_036426205.1 Ascaphus truei | reverse complement strand
CCCAGAGAGGTAATACCGGTATACACATACACGCCCAGAGAGGTAATACCGGTATACACATACACGCCCCGTATTGACTCATTTTTTACTGGACAGTGACCAAATACAGGACAGTCCGGGTTCAATACTGGACACCCTATTACCCAGAATCCCTGGCTGCAGCGGAAGCACTGTATGCTAAGAGATAATGGGGAAGGGCAGGGTTGCAGACCTGTATGAGACACGTGAATGTGCCCACACGGGATATTTTCATTTGCTGCATTCCCATTTTAGAAATAATCAGAATAAAGGATTTAGAAGTGGTGGGAGATGTAGGGAGAATGGACGTCCCGACATGTCCTAGCCATAAGTTGTATGGAAGGTCCCCACAATACTGTCAGATCTTCGTGCTGGGTGACGTTTGGAGGTCTCCGAGATTTATGCTTTTGCGAAATTGCCGGACCACCGTGAACCTGCTGGAAAGAATAATTTGCAAGGTCAGCCTCCGCTATTCCTGCCTCTTTCCTGCCCTTCCGACCTCTAGAACAAACTAATTGAAATATCCCTGACTGCTTTCCCCCCTCCGTGGGATTGAATAGATACAGTATATCGTACACATTATTTCCCAACGAGCAGCTAACCCCCCGGGCGCCAGGTGTAAAAAAAATAAAATGTTTTTTTCTGTGGGAACAAATGAAAAGAGCGCATTGCGTTCAAAAAAATCTTTAATCGGCGTATGTTGGTGTCAGTATCCATGTTCTTACACGCGGCGTGCGCGGTTTCTTATTCTTTGCACAGTGTGCGTCCAATTCATATGAAAGCACGAAGAATTGTTGTATTGGTCTTTTAATGGCACTAAAAGTATCGAGGAAAAACATTCCCATGCCAACGAATGCAATTTTCTTGGTTAATAAAGCTGGAGCAGCATTTGCTGAAGCGCTTTGATTTTCGTCATGTTAATATTTTCTGTGGGATACAGAAATACAGAAGGGGGAATTCCCAGCGTACGCGTGTATTAGTGAGTCCCTCTGCTTACATTTTAGGATCTCCGACAAATGAAGTCCGTGTTTAATCGAGGAATAGTCTAGGAGAAGTGGTGGTCTACAAGCTTTAGGGAACCAGAGTTACTTCATTGTGTTCAATCAATGTCAACCAAGCTGGAGTCCCCTAAAATCAGGTGGCTAAGCTGAAGCAGTATTTTTGCAGCCAGAAGACTTTCATAAATGACCCCTCAAATGGACCATAAAGTTAAAGAAGACCACCTGTTTTCCGCTTGGTAATTGTTTTTCATGTTCGTGTTAAGAAGCCTGTATTTCCGACCGTGATTGTGAATGACGCAGCTTGCGATGTTTGCTCAGCTTTCTGATCACTTAATACTGTACCTGGCATCAAAAAGCATAAAAACTGTGATTTTAACAGGGAAAATAACATACCCCGAACATACTATAAACGGCTTGTAACTTGTTGCATTAGGGGAGCGCCAACATCTGTACATAAAACCCCCTTCAGTTCATTGACATTCATTTCCGTGCAAAAAGCTGCGACTGCTGAGAGGTACAGACCAAAATCTGGTCTCCGAAATGATGGGAAAATCTTAAAACAGTCAAATATGTGAAGAGGGAGAACAGAACAAGTGGGAAAACACCACTTCACCCCTGAAGAAGCGAGGACGGCCTTGGGAAACGCGTTGGGGTGGAGATACCGGTCCCTGGGCCCCGTCTCGTGTGACTTCATCCCACTGCGTCCGTAGCAACCCAGGAACTGGAAGCAAGCAAGGGTTGTCTGGGGGTACCGACTAAGGCGGGAGGTGCAGTATAGAGCAGTAGTGGCCAACTCCAGTCCTCAAGGGCCAGCAACCGGTCAGGTTTTCAGGATATCCCTACTTCGACTGAGCCACCTGGGATAACCTCAAAACATGACATGTAGGGGGGCTTGAGGACTGCAGTCGAGCGCCCCTACGTTAAAGGTTTTGGTCTTTAGCACAGTCAAAGACTGAGCCACTGTTTGAGCCACCTGTGCTGAAGCAGGGATATCCTGAAAATCTGACCTGTTGGTGGCTCTTGAGGACTGGAGTTGGCCGCCGCTGGTATAGAGGCAGCGACAATAACACTGGCAGAGAGAAACAGCGGGAGAGGAGACCGGTCACATGTGCCGTATATGCCGGTATACACAGCATGTTTAGTCGGCCGTAATAGGGACGCTGCTCTATGAGACGGGGTTCCTGCTTCAGCACACGTCTGAAAACAATCTGTGTAAGTGAAATCCTACGTATAACTGCCCGCTGCTCCCACATCATCCCTGCGAGCGCCTGAAAATCACGTTATCCCGTCAAACGCAATTCCAACTTCAACCCTCCGAGCAAAAGCAATAAGTGATTTTTAATTTCATGCTGAGGATTTATAGGCGGGACAGGACTGGCCTTATTGAAAAGGCAATTTATGAGGGATGGGGTCAGGTGTAATAACGGGTGGACGCTGCAATAAAGCAGAACACACCCTTTCACTGCCAGAGAGGTTAGAAACCCATCGTTCTGTAAGAAGAAAGCAGCATTGTACGGAGGTGAACACATCGTTAAAAGAAGGTTCTCTGGGTATGAAAATAAAACAGCGACTCGTCAGATCTCTTCTCCGGAGCTTCACCGGCCTTAATCCCTATTAATAGGGAGATATAGGTGAAAGGGTTAAACCGGGCGTTTTGGCAGCGAGGGGGGGGGGAGGGGGGTGCTGACAGATTTCCAGCTGTCCGCAGATCAGCAAGGAATGTTCTCATTAATCCCTTCCCAATTAAACATAAACAGACTGAAATGAAGGGACGTAATGCAATATGCAGCAGACAAACTGTGATCCACAGCGCAGGCAAAGTGTGTCCCAGCCTTGTTCCCCCACCCCGCACCCTTACTGGGTACCCCCCCCCCCGTCCTTTTATCAATTGCCCCGTTTTTATTTTAAAGGTTCTGAAAAATCTGGGGACAAGCTGAAAATACTGCAAGTTATAGTATAATGCCAATCTAATTGTACGCGTTACGTGTACGCGTTACAATTACAGCGTTCTCATGATTACGGCTCGTAAAGGTAAGGAATGTTGTAGTCAAATTCAGCTTTTCTGTTCTTTTAAATGCAAGCTAGGGTGGCCAGGTGTCCAGTACTGAACCGGACGGTCATATTTGGAAACTCTGTCCAGTACAATATGAGGTAATATTGGACATGTATGTGTCTGGTATTACCTCTCTGGGCGTGTATGTATATACCGGTATTACCTCTCTGGGCGTGTATGTGTCTGGTATTACCTCTCTGAACATGTATGTGTATACCGGTATTACCTCTCTGAACATGTACGTGTATACCGGTATTACCTCTCTGGGCGTGTATGTGTATACCGGTATTACCTCTCTGGGTGTGTAACCGGTATACTCTCTGGGCGTGTATGTGTATACCGGTATTACCTCTCTGGGTGTGTATGTGTATACCGGTATTACCTCTCTGGGCGTGTATGTGTATACCGGTATTACCTCTCTGGGCGTGTGTGTGTATACCGGTATTACCTCTCTGGGTGTGTGTGTGTATACTGGTATTACCTCTCTGGGCGTGTACTGTATGTGTATACCGGTATTACCTCTCTGGGTGTGTATGTGTATACCGGTATTACCTCTCTGGGCGTGTATGTGTATACTGGTATTACCACTCTGGGTGTGTATGTGTATACTGGTATTACCACTCTGGGTGTGTATGTGTATACCGGTATTACCTCTCTGGGCGCGTATGTGTATACCGGTATCGCCTCTCTGGGCATGGTTTTTTCACAAGGCACCCAAAAGTTTAGGGGGAGGCACCCATGGGTGACAGTGCAACACTGCTATAGGCAATACTGTATGTAGTGGTTACAAGAATGTGAAAACTTCCTATATTCAATAAGACTTTTCAGCACAGAAACATTGCGTATTTGAGTATACACGCCATACTCCCTACCCCCTTTGTATCTAAAGCTTCTCCCGCCTTAAACCTTTCTCACTTACTGCCCCACACCTCTGGAATTCCCTTCCCCTCAGTACCCGACTAGCACCCTCTCTATCCACCTTTAAGACCCACCTTAAAACACACCTGCTTAACGAAGCATACGAGTAGCACCGTTCCTGATAATTAACGCCTCATACATAAAGCTTGGCCCCTTTCTGACGCACCTACTAGAACACCTTCCTACTGTCTCTGTACGTTCTTCCTACCTACCAATTAGATTGTAAGCTCTTCAGAGCAGGGATTCCTTTTCCTAACTGCTACTTGTATGTCTGAAGCAATTCTTCCCATTATGTGTTATTTGTATTATTTGTTATTTATATGATTGTTGTGTGTATTACTGCTGTGACGCGCTGTGTACATTAATGGCGCAATATAAATAAACATATACATACATACTTACCCTCATTGTACTGTGCTGCAGTATATGTTGTCGCTTTACAAACAAACGATGATGATAATCAGTAGTCGACAAATCACCAAAAAATCTACTCGCCGAACAAAAAAAATCTACTCGCCACCTAGTACCACACGTGTGCTGCTTGGGCCAATAGGAGCTCGCCACGATGTTAAATCCACTCGCCCGGGGCGAGCAAATGTATAGGTTTGTCGAACACTGATGATAATACAGTACTTGCATACTCCGTAACAAAAGAGAGGAGAAGTCACAGGAAATGCTCCAGGTTTACCAAGATTAATAAATTACAATAAAATATTGAAAGGGTAAAAACAGCACAATTAATCACTATTAAATATACATATATATTAGCATATATTAACATTAATTTTTCATAGTTTAACCTGGTAATAATTTTATTGTGGTAATAATTATAGCTTTGTGTTAACGAGGGTTAAATTGACCTAATAAAGCCCCCCCGGCGTTAATTTACAAGTTAAAAAAAATCTGGTATTGAAAAGGATTTCCCCCCCCAAACCATCAGTCATGGAACTTTAATAGGGGAACATGTGTTTAATGGGTTCATATGTGACATTGCATATTTAACACGTTACGTGCAATATGCTTCAATTATATATATATACAGTATATACGCACACTCTCCATCTTTCCATCCTAGGGGAGGTGAGAACTTGATCTGTTATTTCCTGTCTCGCACTTCGTTAAACGCCAGATTGCGCTCATTTGCACGCCGGATTTGCATACAGAAGGGGCGAGACAAAACGTAACCGGTCAGGTCAGGTGGATCAATCAGTCCCTGCTTCAGCACAAGTGGCCCAATCAGTCCCTGCTTCAGCACAGATCGCTCAATCAGAAGCTCAGTCTTCGACTGAGCCTCTGATTGAGCCACCAGTGCTGAAGCAGGGATATCCTGAAATCCTGACCTGTGGGGGGGGGGGGGGAAGGGGTGGTCTTGAGCACTGGAGCTGAGCCCCCCCCTGCTTTAGAAGCCTATTCATTAAAATGCGGGATTAGCAGTTTATTAAACAATCGTCCAAACCGCGCAGCATGGTATTTTATTGCAGCGGTTACGTTTTGTCTCGCCCGTTCCGTATGCAAATCCGGCGTGCAAATGAGCGCAATCTGGTCAACACTTTGTTAAAAATAAAACCAAAAGGCAAAGAAGAACGGTCCGCTTGGATTGCCGCTTTAATAGAATGCCCTTCCCCTCAATACCCGACTTGCACCCTCTCTATCCACCTTAAAACACACCTGCTTAAAGAAGCATATGAGTAGCTCCGTGGCTAACACTATACACCAGATACATAAAGCTTGGCCCCCTGCAGACACACTTACCAGAACTCCCTCCTACTGTCTCTGTACGTTCTCCCTACCTACCAATTAGACTGTAAGCTCTTCGTTTCAAGGACTCCTTTTTCTACGTTTTACTTTTATGTCTGAAGCGCTTCTTCCTATTATGTGTTATTTATATTATTTGTTATTTATATGATGTCACGTGTATTACTGCCGTGACGCGCTATGTACATTAATGGCGCTATATAAATAAAGATATACATACAGTGCATACATAATATATACATACATCCATAATAGGAGTGTTTGAATTGGAAGCACAGTCTGTTAGGCGGTCAGCAGTAGGTCAGGGGCCTTATCAGCCGGTCTCTTGCTCTGATGTTGATTTATCTTTATATTCACTTGTTGTATTATACAGCTCCAGAGACCCCCTGCTGTGCCGTCCACTTGCAAAGCTCATTTAATACACACACTTTGCGACGCCTTCAACGTACCGTTTCATTCAAGTGAAGGAGCCTGAAGGATCAGCACCATTTATCGACCGTAGGTTATGCAGGCCCGTATTTAGGCATCGGCATACTAAAACTGGGCCTAGGGCGGCAAATTTCAGGGGGCCAGCAAATTACGGGTTGGGGGAGGGGCGGTGCTGCGGTGACAGAGACCCCGCTCTCTTCCCCACAACAATGAAACTGATTGCCGGGGGAGAGCGCGGGGCCCCTGTAACTCTCTTGCCTCCTCCCGTAGTGTCGCCCTTCTCCTTCTGCAGCATCGCAGCGTCAAGGGACACCGCGACATTACGTGGCGACGCATTGCCATGACAATCATGGAAACGCGTCGCCACGTGACGTCAGGATGCTGCAAGAGGAGGAGGCCGAGGCGGCAAAAAGGTAAATGGCTATGGTGGCCTTTGGGCGACAAAATTCTAAAACCGTCTATGACGCCCAATAGGTAACGGTGGCCCCCACAGGTGGTGCCTATAGCCAGGGACAGGTTCAACCAAGAGGATTATAATATTCTGACCAAACACACACACAGTCCCTACAAGCTCAGAACCCAAACTCACCCCAACATAAACACGTCGATCTGAGTGGCATCAATGAATCTAAGGTTTGAGGCAGTGGCGAGGGGATCCGAGTGACGTGAATGAGTTTAAGGTTTGAGGCAGTGGCGAGGGGATCTGAGTGGCGTGAATGAGTTTGAGGCAGTGACGAGGGGATCCGAGTGGCGTGAATGAGTTTGAGGCAGTGGCGAGGGGATCCGAGTGGCGTGAATGAGTTTGAGGCAGTGGCGAGGGGATCCGAGTGACGTGAATGAGTTTAAGGTTTGAGGCAGTGGCACGGAATTGGTTTGCTTGGGAAATTGCATTGTTCTCGTACAATACCTCAGGGCTGGATAATAACACACTTTGAGATGGTTCCTTCTTCACTACATTGACATCAGGGAACAATTTACGAAGGTTTTTTGTCGCTTTGTGAGAACACAATTAAAAGTATTTAGAACGTCACTGAGTGGACTAGAAACGGGATAAATGTGTTCTTTAATTGTCTCTTAGGAGCAGTGTTTGGGAATTTGCGTTAGATGTACGGTAGATTAGATACTGCTAAGAAATCACAATAGTTCCCAGAAGAACTGAACAGGCTGATTGCTGTACAACTTTGCAATAAAATGAAAGCATTTAGCCATGCAACACAGTGAGTACCCCGTTAGAATTTAAAGCTGCAGTTCAAGCTGCCGTTAAAAAAAAAAATTCCATTCAATATGTGCATCAATACAAACTGCAAACTGCCAATCGATTCATTCTCCTGAAGAGTCGGATCGGGGTTCTTTATATCACTGTCAGGGCAGCAGAAGAGGACCAAAGATGCAAAGTTCTGTGAGGAAGATCATGTGACCAGTCAGTCACTAGATACAATTGGTGCACTGCTAGAGAGAGGGCGGGGCTCAAAAAGGGGTGTGCCAGAGCCTGACTCAGAAGAGGAAGGGGATGTGACTTTGTAAATGGTTGCTATAGAAACTAAACAGCTTGTTACCTTAGAATACATTAAAAAATGCAATGCTACAAGTATTTTCTCATAGTACAGAACTGATTTATTAAAAAACACACACGTGGGATATTGCTCTGTCCGCAGCTTTACGACGTGTCTGCAAAGAATAACCAATATCACATATTAGCAAAATCTCTGTCGCTTTCTTAATACAAAGATACAATACAATGGCCTGCACGGTATCTTGGCAGCGAAGGAGTTAATAAGAGGTAGGTTCCAAGCCAGGGACAGAACTGAAATGGGGGTGACTGGGGGCTACTCTAAATAATAGTCCAGGTGTTTCTAATCCTACTCTAAATAGCTCTGACAATGTTCGCTGGACGGGCTTCCATTAGCCGTGGACAGATGGCCCGATCATTGATCACCACTAAAAATTGGCACTCCCGTAAATATTTCTGCATTAAGCTACACATTACTGGAGCTGTAAAAAGCTGCCTGGGCTGGGGATGTTTATGGGAATGTGGCAGAAACCCCCATTAAACGCAGATTTACTGTCCCAAACAACATGGTAGCACGGGTCGGCATCCAGCCGGGACGGGTAAGTTAACACTCTTCTGCATTAGCACATTCCCAAGGCAAGCACTGGGCATGTCACAAAATCACACGGGTGTTTGGCTGTGTGGGTGTTTGGTGACCTCCATTAGTCCTACAGGGAAGGTCTGTGATAGGGGTTCTCTCACTTCTAGGGTTTTGTTCACACTTCAGTGGACCAACATGGGAGTTCTTCATAGAGAAAATTATATTGTACAGAGCTTCCCTAACCTCACCGGTCTCTTATTCAGGTGTACAGAGCTTTCCAAACCTCACAGGTCTCTTATTCAGGTGTACAGAGCTTTCCAAACCTCGCAGGTCTCTTATTCAGGTGTACAGAGCTTTCCAAAACTCGCAGGTCTCTTATTCATGTGTACAGAGCTTTCCAAACCTCACAGGTCTCTTATTCAGGTGTACAGAGCTTTCCAACCCTCACAGGTCTCTTATTCAGGTGTACAGATCTTTCCAAACCTCGCAGGTCTCTTATTCATGTGTACAGAGCTTTCCAAACCTCACAGGTCTTATTCATGTGTACAGAGCTTTCCAACCCTCACAGGTCTCTTATTCATGTGTACAGAGCTTTCCAACCTTCACAGGTCTCTTATTCAGGTGTACAGAGCTTTCCAACCCTCACAGGTCTCTTATTCATGTGTACAGAACTTTCCAAACCTCACAGGTCTTATTCATGTGTACAGAGCTTTCCAAACCTCACAAGTCTCTTATTCACGTGTACAGAGCTTTCGAAACCTCACAGGTCTCTTATTCATGTGTACAGAGCTTTCCAAACCTCACAGGTCTCTTATTCACATGTACAGAGCTTTTCAAAGATCACAGGTCAAACGTGCTAGAACTTTGAACTACACTCTAGGGTTTCCACCGGACTCTTGGTTACCCATGTGTAATCTGGGGTGGTTCTTGTGAAAGCCCCAATTGGCGGAAGCTTCCCTTTGTATTACCAACCAGACTCCACATCACTACGAGGTTCCATTCCAGTCTTCGTCCTCCAATCCTACTCCTGCGTCCTGGCTCACGATAATCGCTGCATTGCAGTGGGGGAATGCATCTTTGGAGAACCACTAGACTACAATCTCATGAAGACCTGGGGCTGGACCTCCAGAAATGTTTTCCTTCGGTTGGCACAGCGAGACAAAATTGTATTTGGCTAGAGGTGACGGAAATATTTTGGAGGCCCCTCTGGCAGTGAAACGGTGTAAGCATCATGGCCCATGTCTGTTATGCGGTGCTATTCCAGCAGACATCCTCCAACGCCAAACGACACCTTATGACATATTTGTTACGGCCCAAGAAGGTGTCTTATGCAACAGCACCGCTTAGTAAACATGGACCTATATAGGATAACCTAAAGCCGTATAAATGAAAGGAAGTTGATGTGGGAAGAGCTTATAAAAGGGATTTTGAGCGTACGCTTGTAAAGATGAATGGCCTAATACATCGTAATATAATAATTGAGCATGTTGTGTTAATAAAGCATCCGCTTCACGGAGCTCAGCAGCACAAGGGAGTAGTAGCCGATTATAAAATACATAACGAGTCCGCGGTCATTCGTTAGACCAGGGGCGGGCCAACGCCGGTCCCCAGCCACCAACCGGTCAGCTATTAGGAATATCACTGCTTCAGCACAGGTGGCTCGGTCATCGACTGTGCTGAAGCAGGGATATCCTTAATACCTGGCCTGTTGGTGGCCCTTGAGGACTGGAGCTGGGCCACCCCTGCGCTACACCATCCAGCGCAGCTTCCTATTGGTCCGCGTGACGGGATGTAAATACGTGGAAGTACCGGCACTACCCTACCCGTCATGTACTTCGGGACCAAGGGGCGTCTGCTTGGGAGCTGAAATCAACACGTTTCTGGGACCCCCGGCTTCTCGTTCAAGTAGGGGAAAAAAGGGGCTACCGAGGGGTGTGGGGGGGAACGGGTGAGCAACATCGTGTTGCCGTTTGTCAGAGACAACACCGCCCTACAAATTCCTTTTTGGGGTTTTTGAGGTCTTTCTTCAAGTCTTCGGGACACGAAGCATTGGAGGGTAATGGGTGGGAGTGATATTGGGTGGGACGGGTATTGGGTGGGACGGGTATTGGGTGGGACGGGTATTGGGTGGGACGGGTATTGGGTGGGACGGGTATTGGGTGGGACGGGTATTGGGTGGGACGGGTATTGGGTGGGACGGGTATTGGGTGGGACGGTTATTGGGTGGGACGGGTATTGGGTGGGACGGGTATTGGGTGGGAGGGGTATTGGGTGGGAGGGGTATTGGGTGGGACGGGAAGAACAGAACATTTTCTTGCACCATTTTCCGCATCCACAGTAAGACAGACGCTCTCCTACGTCACCCAAATTGGGAAGTCTGCATGGCCTGGCGGATTTTTTGGGGGATGCCGGTAAAAAGTGACGCAGAGATACACCCCATTATAAGGTGTGCGGCAGGTAACTTCCTACAGTATCTCCTAGTAACACCCCCCAAATCACACGGGGTGCACTCAGGGCAAGATTGGAGCAAATGACTTTATTACGTTACCCTTGACACATCACCTTGTGTCTTACTTTTTGCCCCAGTTCTCTCCCCTTTTGCCCCCACTACCCCCCCCCCCCCCGCGAGACGTTGATATAAGAAATAATTCCTTGCCTATCTGGAGAGTAGCGCCCGTCTCTGATGTAATTAAAAGCGGCTTCTTTCAGCTCTTAAGAAATTCGGGGCAAGAAAGATTTATTAGCCGGCTTAAGCCCCTGAGCAGTTAGCCTGAAAGTTTGATGCTAACCAGAACGCTTTAACAAGTGCTTAGTGCTATAATTAAGTGCTTTTTCTAAACCACCAGGCAAAAAGCGTAGACTCATCTCTCTGTATTATTACACTGTCAAGAGAAGAAGAAGAAACACGCTTGCTATTGTAGACTGTGTGCTGTGTGCTCATTAGCTTCGCTGCTCTGCTGACGAGGATTCCTTATACTGATACTGCATAGAATACAGCAGAATCAGGCGATAGCAATGCCATTTAAAGAAGCAGCGCCCCCTTTCCATTGTATACTTGTAGAGTAGGGGTGTCAGGTGTCCAGTATTGAACCGGACTGTCATGTATTTGGACACTGTCCAGTAAAAAAATGAGCGGTAATACTGCACATGTTTGTGTATACCGGTATTACCTCTCTGGGTGTGTATGTATATAGTGGTATTACCTCTCTGGGCGTGTATGTGTATACAGGTATTACCTCTCTGGGCGTGTATGTGTATACCGGTATTACCTCTCTGGCGTGTATTGATACGTATTACCCTCTTGGAGGGTGATGTGTATACCGGTATTACGCTTGGGGGTGATGTGTATACCGGTATTACATCTCTGGGCGTGATGTGTATACCGGTATTACCTCTCTTGGGGTGTATGTTATACCGGTTTACCTCTCTGGGCGTGTTATGTGTATACAGTGTATTAGCCTCTGGCGTGTATGTATACCGTTACCGCTCTGGGCGTGTATGTTATACCGTATTACTCTCTGGGTGTATGTGTATACCGGTATTACCTCTCTTGGAGTGTATGTTTACCGGTATACCTCTCTTTTGGGCGTTGAGTGTATACCGGTATTACCTCTCTGGGCGTGTTATGTGTATACTGGTATTACCTCTCTGGGCGTGTAGTGTATACCCGGGTACCTCTCTGGGCGTTGTATGTGTATACCGGTATTACCTCTACTGGGCGTGTATGTGTATAACCGGTATTACCTCTTGGGGTGTATGTGTATACCGGTATTAACTCTCTGGGCGTGTTATGTGTTATACCGGTATTACCTCTCTGGGCGGTATGTGTGTATACCGGTATTAGCCTCCTGGGCCGTGTATTGTGATACCGGTATTACCTCTCTGGGCGTGTTTGTATGCTGTTCCTCTACGGGAATTACCTCTTGGCGTGTATGTGTATACCGGTATTACCTCTGTGGGCGTGTATGTGTATACCGGTTATTACCTCCTGGGTGTATGTGTATACCGGTATTACCCTCTCTGGGCGTGTATGTGTATAACCGTATAAACCTCTCTGGCGTGTATGTGTATACCGGTATTATACCTCTCTGGGCGTGTATGTGTATACCGGTATTACCCTACTGTGGGCGTGTATGTGTATACCGGTATTACCTCTCGGGCGTGGTAGGTGCTATACCGGTATTACCGATATTCTGGGCGTGTATGTGTATACCGGTATTTACCTCTCTGGGCGGTGGGGTTCGAGTACTTTATAGGTATTACCTCTCTGGGCGTGTATGGTATACCGGTATTATTACTCTATCTGGGCGTGTTATGTTGTATACCGGTATTACATCTCTGCGAGGGCGTGTTGTGTATGTTACCGTATTACCTCTCTGAGGTGTTTGTTGTGTATACCGGTATTACCTATCTGGCGTGTTGTATGGTATACCCGAGCTATTACCTCTCTGGGTGTGTATGTGTATAGCGGGATTACCTCTCTGGGCGTTGTAGTGTATACCGGTATTACCTCTCTGGGCGTGTGTATGTGTATACCGGTTACCCTCTGGGCGTGGTGTATACCGTATTACCCTCTGGGCGTGTGTGTGGTATACCGGTATTACCTCTTGGGTGTGTAGGTGTATAGCGGTATTACTCTCTGGGCGTGTATGTTTTACCGTATACCTCTCTGGGCGTGTGTGTGTATACCGTATTACCTCTTGGGTGTGTATGTGTATAGCGGATACCTCTCTTGGGCGTGTATGTGTATACCGGTATTACCTCTCTGGGCGTGTGAGTTGTTGTGTATACCGGTATTACATCTCTGGGCGTGTAGTGTTTTACCGGTATATCATCTCGGGTGTATGGTTATACCGGTATTACCTCTCTGGGAGTTGTGTATGTTACGGTATTACTTGGGTGTATGTATATACGGTATTACCTCTCTGGGCGTGTATGTGTAACCGGTATTACCTCTCTGGGTTTGTATGTTATACGGTATTACCTCTCTGGGCGTGTATGTGTTAACACGGTATTACCTCTCTGGCGTGTATGTGTTATACCGGTATTACCTCTCTGGGCTGTGTACGTGTTATACCGGTATTACCTCTCTGGGCGTGTAGTATTCCGGTATTACCCTCTCTGGTGTTGTGTATTATCGGTATTACCTCTCGGGTGTGTATGTGTATACCGGTATTACCTCTCTGGGGGTATATGTAATAACCGGTTTACCTCTCTGGGTGTGTAGTGTTTATACCGGTATTACCTCTCTGGGGTTGTACTGTTATAACGGTATACCTCTTGGGTGTGTCGTTGTATTACCGGTATTACCTCTCTGGTCGTGTATGTGATATACGGTATTCTGGGTGTATGTGTATACCGGTATTACCTCCTCTGGGGTGTATTTGTACACCGGTATTACCTCTCTGGGGGTATGTGTTTTTATAGCGGTATTACCTTCTCGGGGGTGTATGTGTATACGGTATTACCTCCGTGGGTGTGTATGTGTATACCGGTTATATCTTCTGGGCGTGGATGTGTATACCGGTTATACTCCTTCTGGGCGGTATGGGTGTATACCGGTATTAACTCTCTGGCGTGTAGTGTGTATAGCGGTATTACCTCTCTGGGTGTGGTATGTGTATACCGGTATACACTCTATGGGTGTGTATGTGTATACCGGTTTATTACTCTGGGGGGGTGTGTTATGTGTATACCGGTATTACCTCTCTGGGCGTGTATGTTATACCGGTATTACCCTCTGGGCGTGTATGTGTATACCGTTAATACTCTCTGGGCGTGGATTGTGTATACCGGATAACTCTCTGGGTTGTGTATGTGTATACCGGTATTACCTCTTGGGCGTGTATGTGTATAGAGCGTATTAACTCTCTGGGTGTGTATGTGTAACGGGTATTACCTCTCTGGGTGTGTATGTGTATTACTGGTATTATCTCTCTGGGCGTGTATGTGGTACGGTATTACCTCTCTGGGGTGTATGTGTTAGACGGTGTTACCTCTCTGGGCGTGTATGTGTATAGCGTATTACTACTACTGGGGTGTATGTGTATACCGGTATTACCTCTCTGGGTTGTGTATGTGTATACCGTAGTACATCTCTGGGGGTGTATGGTATACCGGTATTACCTCTCTGGGCGTGTATGTATATACCGGTATTACCTCTCTGGGGGTAGTGTATACCGTTATACCTTCTGGGCGTGTATGTGTATACCGGTATTACCTCTCTGGGTGTGTATGTTTATACTGGAGTATCTCTCTGGGCATGTATTGTGTATATACGGTATTACCTCTCGGGGCGTGTATGTGTATACCGGTATTACCTCTTCTGGCGTGTATGTGTATGAGGTATTACCTCTCTGGGTTGTGATGTGTAGTATACGGTATTACCTCTTGGGCGTGTAGTGTTATACCGTTATTACCTTCTGGGCGTGTATGTGTATACCGGTATTACCTCTGCTGGGCGTTGTAGTGTATACCGGTATTACCTCTCTGGGCGTGTATGTGTATACCGGTAGTACCTCTCTGGGCGTGTATGTGTATACCGGTATTACCTCTCTGGGCGTGTATGTGGTATATCGGTATTACCTCTCTGGGTTGTGATGTGTATACTGGTATTACTCTGGGCGTTGTATGTGTATACTGGTATTACCTCTCGGGCGTGTAGTGTATAACGGTATAACCTCTCTGGGGGGTGTATGTGTATACCGGTATACACTCTGGGCCGTATATGTGTATACCGGTATTACCTCTCTGGGCGTGTATGTGTTACGGTATACCTCTCTGGACGTGTATTGTATACACGTATTACCTCTCTGGGGTGTATGTGTATACTGGGATTACTTCTGGGGTGTACGGTATACCGGTATCCTCTCTGGGCGTGTATGTGTTATTACCGGTATTACCTTCTGGGCGTGTTGTATGTGTATACGGTATTACATCTACTGGACGTGTATGTGTATACGTATTACTCCGTGTGTAACGGTATTACCTTTGGGCGTTGTATGTGTATACGGTATTACCTTCTGGGGTGTGTGTGTGTATACCGGTATTACCTCTCGGGTGTGTATGTGTATACTGGTATATCTCGCTGGGCGTGTATGTGTATACCGGTATTACCTCTCTGGACATACTGACCTGATAAGCTTGGGGGGCCGCGGGATTCCCCCAAGCAGGGAGAGAGCAGGGCTGTTGCTAGGGGGCTGGGTAGTTTCCTCCATCCTGATTGGCTGCATTACCCAGCAGTAGCCAATCAGGAGAGTGTTAGGAGCCTGGGGGTGGGGCCAAGGAGAGGAGGAAACAGCATAGAATGGAGAGAGGTGTGTGTGTGTTTCTTGAGCGCGTCCCAACTTTCACCATTGTGTCCAGGATTTTAGGAGAAGCCACCTGGAACCCACTTGTAGTGCAACGTCAACGGGATAAAAACTCCATCCAGGGGAAACAAAATGGCTGCCAATCACAATCCAATAGGAAGCTGCGACATCATCGGTTGTGTCTTCCTATTGGACGGCTGTTTAAATCCCCATTAAAAAACAGGAAGTAATACAGGTAACATCACCGGTGAGTATCTCGGGAACTGGGAGGCGTTGGGTAGGGGGGATCGCTGCTTTAACATAATGATGAGCATGGACGACACCAAGTCTGAAAACTGTCACTATACCTGTACCCGCTTGTGCAACTGTGGCCCCTCCGGCAGTGTATGTATAAGCGAGGCACAGATACCAACATGGCGCTTTAATAAATGAACTCCACCGGCTACTCGCATGGCCACCAATGCCGGAAATGCTGGGGGTGCTTAGGTGTCACCGGGCTTCGGATAGCGTAAACGTTAAACCCCAACCCTGGGTGGTAATTATCAGAGTCTCCTTGCTGCAAAACGCAGTGTCAGCATAATAGAACCAGGTGATTGATCATCCGGTAGTAGGTCAACAGAAAGGGGGTGGGTGGATAGGTAGATGGATGGATGGATGGATAGATAAGTAGGGTAGATATATGCATAGATGGATGGATAGATAGGTAGGTAGGCAGGGAGGTGGTAGATAGGTAGATGGATGGATAAGTAGGTAGATATATGCATATATGAATGGATAGATAGGTAGGTAGGCAGGGAGGTGGATAGATAGGTAGATGGATGGATGGATGGTAATAGGTAGATATATGCATATATGAATGGATAGATAGGTAGGTAGGCAGGGAGGTGGATAGGTAGATGGATGGATGGATGGATACGTAGGTAGATATATGCATATATGGATGGATGGATGGATGGATGGATAGGTAGGCAGGTAGGTGGATAGATAGAACTCAGAATTGAACCTGATTAAAAATGCAAAACCTAATTGATCCTTCAATCAAGTATCTCAAGTACTTTAACCCTCGAGCACCCAACATTCCTTTCATTTGCATTTACTGTTATTGGGGGTATTTATCGGGGGTGGGGGGGAAGGGGGAGGGGCAAAGCTGGGGATGTTTTTCTACATGTGTATTGTGTCAGTTTTGCAAATAATACCCTTTCCTCTCCTGCTATAGAACACCGCGCTATCTACCTCTCCTGCTATAAAACACCGCGCTATCTACCTCTCCTGCTATAAAACACTGCGCTATCTACCTCTCCTGCTATAAAACACAGCGCTATCTACCTCTCCTGCTATAATACACCATGCTATCTACCTCTCCTTCTATAAAACACTGCGCTATCTACCTCTCCTGCTATAAAACACCGCGCTATCTACCTCTCCCGCTATAAAACACTGCGCTATCTACCTCTCCTGCTATAAAACACGCGCATCTACATCTGCTACTATCAAACACAGTGCTATCTACCTCTCCTGCCTATAAAAACAACGCGCTATCTACCTCTCCCGCTAAAACACCGCGCTATCTACTTCTGCTATAAAACCGCGCTATCTACCTCTCCCGCTATAAACCGCGCTATCTACCTCTCCCGCTATAAAACACCGCGCTATCTACCTCTCCCGCTATAAAACACCGCGCTATCATTCTCCTGCTATAAAACACCGCGCTATCTACCTCTCCCGCTATAAAACACCGCGCTATCTACCTCTCCTGCTATAAAACACAGCGCTATCTACCTCTCCTGCTATAAAACACTGCGCTATCTACCTCTCCTGCTATAAAACACTGCGCTATCTACCTCTCCTGCTATAAAAAAACACTCGCGCTATCTACCTCTCCTGCTATAAAACACCGCGCTATCTAACTCTCTCTGCTATAAAACACCGCGCTATCTACCTCTCTGCTATAAAAACGCGTATATACCTCTCTGCTATAAAACACTGCGCTATCTACCTCTCTCTGCTAAAAACATGCGCTATCTACCTCTCTGCTATAAAACACTGCGTATCTACCTCTCCTGCTATAAAACACTGCGCATCTACCTCCTGCTATAAAAACACTGCGCTATCGACCTCTCCTGCTATAAAACACTGCGCTATCTACCTCTCCTGCCATAAAACACTGCGCTATATACTCTCCTGCTATAAACACCACGCTTATCTACCTCTCCGATAAAAACACCGCGCTATCTACCTCTCCCTACAAAAACACCGCGCTTACTCTACCTCTCCCGCTATAAAACACTGCGCTATCTACTCTCCCGCTATAAAAACACCGCGCTATCTACCTCTCCTGCTATAAAACACCGCGCTATCTACCTCTCCCAGACATACACAGCAAATGCACTTTAGTTAATGCCAGGGTTTTTGGCGGTCTCCCGCGACACAGTGTAGATTGCAAGCTCCTTGGGACAGGAATTCCATTCCTGCGCTGTTCTGCATGTGGAACACGCTTCCTTGCGCGCTCTACGAGAGACGCGCAGACACCCGGAACAACGTGTCATAACTCAGACAGTGTAACAGGAGACGGGCCATCTGCAATCAGGAAGTAATCGGCTCAGACATCATGTACCAGTCCCAGATCTGGTCAGAAGAGCCGCATTAAGCATCCAGCGTAAGGATGAATCCAACCACATGATGCAAATGTTTCTGCTGTGCCCGACATCAAACGTGTTCCACTTTTGGGATGTGCTGATCTGTCCTCTGGCATGACATTAAAGAAGACCCGTCTCCTAATTACGGGGAGCACAGCCTGTAATGAGTCCCAGGCTGCCTCGTGCTTTCTCCTCTGGTTGAGCCGTATCTTTGGTTGTAGGAAGAGTGCTGGGACCCGACGCCCGTTGGAAGGAGCCCTTTGATTTTTCGGCCTGGTCCAACTGAACATGTGTCTTGGACGTGGGATCCAGAGAGAAGTTTGGTATCAAAGGGGGTTAACTCGTGTATGATCGGAAAAGGTGGAGTTTAATGGCCCCATGAACGGCGTGTTACAATGTGACTGATGTGTGATGATATTGTGGGATATGGTGTATCAGTGTATTAGTAACATTACAGATCGAATACCACAATTGTATTTATTAACACTCTTATAGTTACCCTTTATTTCTGTTTTTAATGAGGAATTTATCTTAAAAAGTCACTATATATATATATATCTCACTTGTGAGCACATTCACATGTCTTAGACAGCTCTGCAACCCTGCCTTTCAACCATTATCACCTAGCATATAGTGCTGCCACTGCAGCAGGGGATTCTGGGAAATGACATGCAAATGAGCACACAATGTGTCACCTTTTGCTTCATGGATATATATATAATATATATATATATATATATCTGCAGTATATATAACACAATGGCCCAGCATTCTTTCCATCTGAACTCTGCGTAAGGACAATTTCCTGAACCCCAGGAGGAAACTATTACTGATCACCAATTGCTAGCACATTGGCCACGCCGGCTGCCATCTGCTTCCATGCACAGAGAGGAGGTGTTTGCAACCTTTGTGGAGGTGACCCAAAGCAAACATTCCCGATCCCGCAGCAGAAAAACGCGCTGATCCGGAAAGTGGTGCTGGGTCAGAAAATCTGCGGAATCAAACCATTAACGGGCAGAGGCGGCGCCCCCCCTCTCCCCCCCCAAATTATTAGCAGACTTCACAGTTTGTTTATGGAAATCTTAAGGTCCCCAATAACCCTCGGGGGAAGGAGGTTTAGCACAACGAGGCACTCAGGAGTTAGATTAACGTCAGACAATACGACTCCGTGGGACTGTATATCCGGCCGTTGATGTCTCGTGTAAGCCTCGTTTATGTTAAGCTGCCGTCCAAGCTGCGTTTTAAAAAATTAGATTGTTTTCCCTTTAATATGTGCATCAATACAATCCACACAATGATAAGTAATTAGCTTACTTGCCGATCGATCCGTTCTCCTCTGATTGATTAGCGAAGATTCGGCTCGGGGGTTCACTAAATGGCTGTCAGTGCGGCAGAAAAGCACCAAAGATGCAAAGTTCTGTGGGGAAGATCATGTGACCAGGCAGTCACTAGATACAATTGGTGCACTGCTAGAGAGAGGGCGGGGCTCAAAAAGGGGTGTGCCAGAGCCTGTGTCAGATGAGGAAGGGGATGTGACTTTGTAAATGGTTGCTATAGAAACAAAAAATGCTTGTTACATTATAATACATTAAAGATGTCATTCAGAGTTGTTTCAAAAAATGCGACATGTATTTTCTCATAGTACAGAACTGATTTATTAAAAAATCACACATAGGATATTGCTCGGTCTGCAGCTGTTATGGGTAACCATTCAAGTGCTATTGCCATTTGCATGGTCTGTTTTTAAGCAATAAGGCACGTACGAGTTGGGTCACCTTTCAAGTGTGCATCTTTTTATCCTCCCTGTTATTAAAGGGTAATAAGGTACCCAAAAGTTGCCCCCCCCACACGTTGTGATGAACTTTAAAATTAAAATATCTGATCTAAAATATCAAATGTTGTTACTTTAATCTCCATCAATCATTGTCCCATGGCGGGCGGGGGAGGACATCAGTGGGAAGTGATTGTTTTCAAACAAGCTGATGGAAGCAGAAGTAAGTTCTAAACTCAAGTGATCGGAGCAGCTGCAGGAATGATTCGGTGGGAGCAGCTCCGGCTTCTTGCCGATAAGCATCACAAGGACAGTATGTTTTGGGGATCTAAATATATTATCCCTGTTATGCAGAAGTGATACAATGATACTGATAATGAGTTTATAGCGCCTCGCTTCCTAAAGTCTCTGCTTATTAAAAACAAACACAGGATTTAGGCCTTGATCCCCATGGCTTGGGACCGGCATGTCCCAACTACAATGTCATCGTCTTACTTTGTACCTTGATAGCCTGTCTTGGTGGAAATGCTTAATGTGGATCTTTAAACGTATGACTGCCATTGGTTCACTGTGTTGATCGGATGCAGTAATTCACCTGTAATTCCCCTTCCCTCTGGGGCTAGGTGTCTACGCCCAGGAATCATCAAAGCTCGATCCTCGCTATCCCTCCCAAATCTGCCATTGACTTTAATGATGGGTATCGCTGATTTGATGCCCCCTCCGTCCCATGACCAATTGACAGTGGAATTTTTAACCTTTCGAGTGGCCCCATGACGCTGCCATCATGACCATTAGGTCCGGCACTGCAGGGGCCCCATGGTATAGTGGCTATATCATGGGGTCTCAGCTTGCTTTGTAGGGGCGATGGCAGCCGGCGTTCCCGTGAAGAGCTGAACGCGATCTGCCCAACAGAGGAACTGAAGAGAAGGTCTCCTCCTCTGTTTGGGTCATGAGTGATGGTGCGATGATGAAGTAGTCACGTGGTTACCAAGAGCACTCAAAGGGCTAAAGGGGCAGTTCAATGAAGCATGGTCAAAACAAACGGATCAGTGTAATGAATTGGCCTCGTTAGATATAATCAACCTTAGAGTAACAATGTCACATATTGTATCGATTTTCATCTGGAATCCTGGGTTCTAGCATCGCAGTTACGTATGTTCATGCGTTTCACGAATGATGGCTCCACAATGACTTTGCAAACGTAGAACAAAACCGAAAGAACAATGTACACAGGGGGCTTTGAGGACTGACCAAGAGTCCTATCACCAAAAGACATTGGATAAAGATTGTTTAAACCCTACAATGCCTCGATTTATCATGGAAAATGTTCGTTTTTTAAAAATGGCTTTGTTGTTTTTACCATCTGCACCTAATCTCTTTGGGGAGATAAAAGGAAAGAGCAATTACTACCAGATACAATTAGAATTACACAAACACAACGGAATCCGGCCCGTATTTCCATAGGGTGCGGGTCAGCGAGAATGGGGTCTTTTATACCTTTCTACTGAATCTTTTTAAGGAAAAAAAAATGAAATCGCCAAGTTGTTTAGGAAACCTTTAACACATCAGACATGAGCTGCTTTATATCACCCTATTTTGCCTTATATCTAAAGCCGACATGTCGCCTCCTACTGATTTTTAAGTCTTATTGACTTTAATAGTCATACTGATAAAAATCAGACATTAAAATGTCCTTTTGGCTCTGAGCCCCTAATTCTCACATGGAGAGACTATGGGCCTCATGCAGAGAGCAGCGCTATTTGCAATCTCGCCATTTTCCAGAGAAAATCGCGCTAAAAACAGCTGAAAATGGCGAGTTAGGAAAAAAGCGCCATTTTTTTTTTCTATTTGAAAATCTCGCCGCGCGGCTGGCGAGAAACTACATCTCGCCAGTCTGAAAAATATCCAAATTCAGAAAGGCGCGCTCGCCATCTAGCGGCTGTTTTTGGCGTGATTTTCTCCAATTTTCTCAATTTGGCAAGAAGCAGGAGCTCGCCGGCTATAGGGAAACAAAAAAAAAATGCGCGATTTTTTTTTTCCCTTTCAGCTGCGCGCATCTCTTCATTTACAATTCTCCACATGCAGTAAAGCTAAAAATAGCGGATTTCGCCCATTTCTGCATATGGAGAATAAAACTCTCCATTAAACCTACTTTTTATTCCCCTCTCCAATTTTAAAAAGCGCTGCTCTCTGCATAGGCCCCTATATAGGGTTACCTCCATCACTGCAGAGGGCTTAAGACAGGGTTCTCCACTCCAGTCCCCAAGAACCCCCAACAGGTAAAGGTTTAAGGATATTCCAGCTTCAGCACAGGTGACTCAATCAGTGGCTCAGTCAAAGACTGAGCCACTGATTGAGTCATCTGTGCTGAAGCAGGGACTGATTAAGCCACCTGTGCTGAAGCTGGGATATCTTTAAAACCTGACCTGTTGGAGGTTCCTGACGTCTGGAGTTGAGAACCCCTCCCTTAAGGGGTTAATAAAGCCTGCTTGATACATACATGCCCCCGCCAATGTCCCTTCCTGTTGTCATTCTCTTTCAGCAACATAATGATTATTTGGGACAGGTTATTATCTCTGTATCGAGATCTCCGTTTGCTGCCAAATCAAACACCTTGCTAGACCTGTAGGTGCATTTTTAATCTGCAAAATTACAGGCCCCTGTGCTAAGGTGGAAAACATTAATTAACAATGTGCAGAGTGCTGACGCAGCGCGGTGCCTGGGTGCCCGGAAACGGCCCTCGCAGACGAAATAAAAAAGGAGCGTTAAACCTTCATTACATGGCGAGACAGCGCAGGAAAGGTGCGCAGGATAAAGGGGATTATTGTAATAGTCGGTTTCCAATAGCTGCCGTCTGCAGAATGTGTCGTTTCATTTATGCAAATCTAAGGGTTTTTAAATTGGTAATAAGTAAGTTATCTCCGTGATGGATACAGATGGACGGTTCCCTCACCGGGGCAAACGGACATTCTGAGTTTAAAGAGGCAGGCCAAGCCGGCGGATTCTTCTATAGCATTGAAGCAGAGGGGGTCTCCGGAGCCGAACCCCACTCATTTCTGTTCCGGGGATCCCCTGCTTCCAGAAATACTTCCCTCCGAGTTAGGTGGCGGTACCAGGGTTCTCAAAATGTCAGCTGTTGAAAGTTTTCGCGCCCTGCGGGCCAATAGGAAGCCGTGACGTCATCAGTGCAGCTTCCTATTGGCCCATTTGACGCGGGAGCTTTAACTTGGAAGCCCAGCGTGGTCAGCTGGAGCAGATACTGGAACCTACTTCGGAGGTAAGTATCTCCAGAAGTAGGGGGTGTTCGTGCTCCTTTAAAGTGTACACAGATAGTAGACAAGACCCCTCTGCTTAGAAAGACAGAAGATGAGGATAGACACCACGCCCATCCTGAAGAAGCCTTCTCTCTACCCGGCTTACCTTGCACATACTGCCCTATCTTCTCCCTGTTGTACCCAAACAGCTATGGGAACACCCTCTCTGCTAGACTGCTTCTGTATGTCCCCCAACGCACCAATGATTGTGAGTTCTACGGAGCAGGGATTCCACTTGGCTTTTCGGGCCTTGTATATCTTGTGCTCCGACCACTGCCGCCTGTAGCTGTGTATTAAAGCTCCTTACTGACCTTACTGTACAAATATGCCTCAAAAGCCGTGCACAGATGGTGTGTCATGCGGTGATGTCATACACACACGATGTCACCATGTATGCAATTCATCAATGTCACAGAAGACCAGCTATGAAAATACAGCTCACTTTACTCACACTTATCACCTACAGCAGAAGATGCAGCGAAGATAAGACGTGTTCAGTACAGTTAGGCCTCAGTAAAGCAATTCATTTCAGTCCGGACCTCCACTTGCAAGCGCAGTACAAGGTTTCCATTTATCTTAAACATATATTGGTTTCCCAGTCATATGGTAACTGTTGTTGTTAATGTTCATGTCCATAAACGCAGCCTTTCACCTTCTCCGCCCTTCAGAAGCTCATGGAGTTGTTGACACAGGGAGCATATGGATTATCTCACAGCATTGGCTGCATGGCGTAAGGTAGCAGGCCTGGACATTTCTATGTAAACTGATAGATGTTTTCATAACTCCGGCCTAATTTCATTAGAAGCCTGCGTACGGTTGGCTGTGGAGCGATCTGGAGATTAGCCCTCTTCTAGCAGTCACTTTTGACAGTTGCCTGGCAGGTGAGGTATACATGTTAATTCTATTAAAATACTTTTTGAGAGGAGGATCATCGCTAGTTTAACATAGGTTCTCTGGTACTCTTCCATGTCTGGCTTGTGACAGTCGCCTCTATTCGGAAAGTAAAGCAAGACCTGACCAGTTCGGGAGGTGACGTTTGCAGAAGGCCGTAAAGATGGTGGAGATGATCCAGGGAGCAGAAGATAGAATAGAGCCTGGTTTCCATCAATAATATCAGCAAATACTTTAACATGTACATCCAAGGAGACAGGAGAGAGACAGGGGTATGGAGAAGATGTTTAAACATCTCAAGAGTATCAGTAGTGTATAGAAGACCAAGAAATGGTAGTGCACGTGGTCATGTATTGCAACTGAAAATGTTACTAGCAGTTAAAGTTTGATGTAGTAAAGTAATAAAAACAACAACTTTGGGGCAGACACAAATTACTTCCTCATGGGGAATAGTCAGTGATTACGAAAAGTCTAATAAAAACAGACAAGGCAATGCCATGCAATGGTTTGTGTGTGTACTCAGTTTCTGTGGGGCCTATACTCGTGGCTCCGAAGTGTGTCAATCCGCTTCTAAAGAGCCCTTTCCGATGGGATTGGCCCGCTTTGCTATTCTGTAAGCCCTTCTCGCATGTCCAATCCGGGTCTAAACAGCTTTGTCTTTATTGCACACGGCTTAGAATAATGTACAGCATGCAGTGGGAAGGCCTAACTGGTATGGGAATAAAATGTAGTGTAAACGTCGCTGAGATAAATGACCTCTTTCTGTTCTATATAAAGATCCCACTTGTGCTGGTTATGCCACGTGAAGCTGGTACTTGGGTATAACCAGACACATATATACCAACATTGGACAGTCTTAGTCAACTGGTCTGCATTGGAGTTTAATAAACGTGGATTGTACTTTGTACTATAAGAATATAAGACACATTGAAATGATAACATTCTGAAAACATAAAATGATACATTACGTTCTGAACACACTTTTTCATATTATGTTTGGTTATCTTTAGCGATTACAAAAGGTCTAGGGAACTGACCCCAATCAAAAATGGAAAAACACTCGAGCAGTGAAAGAAAAGATACATTATCCCTATTTGTACAAAAGCTACTGATTTCCATCTGGCTCGATGTCTGACCTGAGTCCGTGCCAAGTGGAAATACCAAGCATTTGATGAGCTTTTATGAAAATGTTGTTTTAAGATTGGGATGATCTTTCCTGAACGTAATTCCTGGTTTATGTCCTGTGCTAGACTTCCAGAAGTAACGATGGGCCTTGTGCCGAACTGATTTATCTTCACCGAAGACAAATGATGGATTGAATATAAAGCAGGTCAACAAGTGTGATATTACTCGCCGTATTATTCCTCCTGTCTGAGAACGACAAAACGCAGTGTTTCCCAATTCAGTTCCCACTTCACGTTGCACAGTCATTGCTACAAAAACCCCATTATTTGGGAGAGTCACGAATGTAGCTCAAGATGGTCTCGTTGTGTTTGGAGATATTGGTCTTTTCACCCCGGTGCGTTGTTGGCGCTTTTGGGAATTTCTGCGTCGATGAAAACATGGATGTGGGAGACAGATTATTAATGATCTATAATAAGGAAAACATAGAGAGTAGGAGATTGGATCTCTATGGGGACTAATGGATGAGGGATTTGGAGACATCCACCCCGTGTTATAGAAGGCTATAGCCACACACATTTAGCATTTTAATGATTTTATACTAGGTATTACTATATATTTTGGAACGTTGTTTGTCTGTTCGCTACATATTTGGACACCTCTTAAAATACACCAAATTTTGCATGACGGTTCCTGAGATCAAGGAGAAGGTTTTTGACTGTGTTTGGATACAATTGGACGCCATTTTGAATCAAGATGGCGGACTGAACTGTGCAAATCTGCACTGATTTTACCCAAATCCTCCCGGATTGTAAGTAGCTGGGCTGGATGGAGAAAATCCACGTTTTGCACGCTGGTCAGCTTTATGTTGGACGCTCCAGATGAGGGAACTGGGAAAAATATATGTTTTTTGTGCCTTACGGAGAAACCAATAATATAGTTTACCCAACAGCAGTACAATAAAAATACATAATTTCCCAGAATCCCTGTCTGCAGTGGAAGCATTGGATGCTAAGAGATAATGTGGGAAGGCAGCAATGCACACCTGTCTTAGACGCGCAAATGTGCTCACACGTGATACCTACGGCCTCAACAATGTTATAAAGCCAACGGGGTCTATTTTAAACAGAGAATCCCCCTGTTTTTAGATTATACGTGCAGCATGGAGCTTAAAGAGACGACGCGCTCTGATCAATCTGACAAGCGGCCCCCTTACCCACAAAATTAGCGGGTGGTCATCCCTGTGTGGACACTGGCTGCTCTGTCAGTGGAATATCAGCTGTTGTCAGGATTACATTGGGATGCTTGAGAGATGTTTTTTGAAAGACGCGTGCAGTATTTCAGGGTCTCGGTGAGTGAATTCATCATCGCGGTTATTGGGAGTGTTTTTATTTCTGGGGGGAGGGGGGCAGACAAAGTGGTGGTGGGGCAGCTGCCGGGGAGAAAGATGAATGGGGGCGGGGGGCGGTGAAAGTGTCATTCTGCTCCGTGCGGAGACCTCTTTCTTCACCATACACGGGACAAATCCTACAGCGCCACCCGAGCCCGACCCAGCGGCCCGCTGATGTTTCAACACCGAGATTATGTAATTGAACGGAAACTGTTATATCGATTCTTTTTATTCGGAAGCATCGAAAAAGACAATTATTTTTATTTGTAAGTAACCCATTCAGTGCCAGAGAGACCGGCGATGCATAGCAAGGTGTTAAGGGCCATGTCTAATAAGCAGCGTTTTGGTATTCAAGTTAATAAGCTGTAAGGTGTTTTACGGCAAAACGCTGCTTAGTAAACATGGGCCTAAGTCTTTTCCCCACAGTTCTGAGGTTAATTATGATTAGAATTATATTTAGAGCACATTTATTTATCAGGATGCTAAAACAAAAGCCACAGGGTTTTATAGTAAGTAGTCAAAGTGTTTAATTCATGGCTCATCAACACCAGTCTTCACTACACCCTCTCCCCTGCACCCTTGTAGACTGTAAAATATATATATATATATGTGCTCGGCTTCACACGGGTTGCAGTAATCTTGAGCCATAAAGCCTGGCTTCATACGGGTCTCCTCTCCCCCCACTCCCCTTTTCTCTCTCTCTCTCGCCTCCTCATCTCTCTCCCTCCGATCACTTTCCTTTAATACCTTCTGATGTCCCCAACTCTCTCCGCCTCTCTCCCCTTCTCCGGCGTTCTGACTTTCTTCTCGCGCGCCGAGTGACTTCCTCTCTTTCTTCCTCTGCCTTCTGTGTAAACTTTACAGCTATCTGACGCTACTTATCTGCCACCAGGCTGTGTGCATTATGATGTCATCAGTATGATATCATGTGCCAGATACATAGGTACAACACTCAGTTGCTTACTTGCTTGAGAAACTGTAATAACCCTAACATTCCTAGCCGCCCCCCCCTCCCCCTTTGGTGTGTTCGAGGGGATCCAAACCATCGCAGTCGCCTTATTTAGATACATAAAGTAATCATTCAAAGTTAGGTTGTTCTAGGTCTTATAGTTAGGTTGTTCTAGGTCTTATAGTTAGGTTGTTCTAGGTCTTATAGTTAGGTAGTTCTAGGTCTTATAGCTAGGTTGTTCTAGGTCTTATAGTTAGGTTGTTCTAGGTCTTATAGTTAGGTTGTTCTAGGTCTTATAGTTAGGTTGTTCTAGGTCTTATAGTTAGGTTGTTCTAGGTCTTATAGTTAGGTTGTTCTAGGTCTTATAGTTAGGTTGTTCTAGGTCTTATAGTTTGGGCGTGCATAATGAGAGACAAACATTCTGAAATACATAGTAGAACTAGAGGGGAAGATAAGATGGAGCAGCCACTTTGCCTCAAGAGGAGAATGTTCGACCAGTGTATAACCTACAGGGTCCTCTCTTTGGACTGTGTATAAGGTCGGTAAGAGGCCCAGCCTTCCAGCCCCCAGATAAGGACTACTAAACGTTAGCCAGTCCCCATACATGGGGTTAGCTAATAAAGCCTTCGTTTATTTTCTCATAAAACGTCTCCTGCGCGTTACCCTCTGCGCACTTCTCGTACAAACCCATTCATTCTTTTTCAGGGCTCCGAACATACCCAGCATGCATCACCAGATGATACCATATTACTGCCTTCCTATTGTACTGCGCTGCAGCGTATGGTGGTGCTTTGTAAGCAAATAATGAGCGTAACCGGCGACAGAAATGGCGTCGCTCTTCTGGATTCCAGCCCAGTCAGCAGGAACTTCTTCTTCTTTCTTTTTTTTTTTTACCGCCACTGCAACCAACGATAACAATAATAATTGTTCAACCTTTGGTAGGCGTCCGCAGTATTTAGAGATAAACAGTGCCTCATTGTGTGGCGAGAGGCGTTTTTAAGGGGGGTGCTGAGCATGTGTGTTTGAAAAGACACAAGCAGATGCCTGGGTTTATTAATGTAACACGCCATTTGCCAATCACACCCTCAACATATTCGCCATTAACCTTGAGGCGATAGATGGATTATCCACATATAAATATTGCTTACTTACCAGACGGAAGAGCTGAGGCAGCACATGCGTGAGCCACTTGGATGCAGAGATGTACTGTTACCTGCACCATTGTAACACAGACAAATGATCCTTCTAATGGATGTTGAAACACCGGCTCAATTCCGAGTTTCTAACAAAAAAAAAAAAGGTTCTTTTTTTTTTTTTTTTTTTTTTTGACAAAATGAATGAAATTTCCAGACATTTGTGAGAAGAAAAAAAAAAACGACTTATTTTGTTTAATCAAGAGTAGGGTTGGAAGCTGGAGCGTGTTCAGGCTTTATGTACACCATAAACATCTTCTTCCAAACAGGGGAGGCCAACCAACAGGTCAGGTCTAGGCCACCAACAGGTCAGGTTTTCAGGATATCCCTGCTTCAGCGCAGGTGGCCCAATCAGTGGCTCAGTCAAAGACAGGACCATGCCATGCATTATTTAATAGCCCATCAAAATAAATCGGGCTATGGTTTTATTTCGATGAGGGACGGCTGGCTTCCCTTGTATTTTAAGCCTTACCAAAACATTTTTATTGCTGTGGGACCATGGCTTACACTAGGGGGGCTCAAGTCCAGTCCTCAAGAAACCCCAACAGGTCAGGTTTTCAGGATATCCCAGCTTCAGCACAAATGGCCCAATCCGACTGAGCCTCTGATTGAGCCCCCTGTGCTGAAGCAGGGACTGATTGAGCCACCTGTGCTGACGCAGAGATATCCTTAAAATGGGACTTGCTGGTGGCTGTAAGAGACGTGTGCAGAGGTACATTTCTCTGCAGTCCTCCGTCTCTTTATGTCAGCCCAAATGTGAGCTAAGGAAATCTCTCTCCTGTTTCTCACATCAGGCTTTTCTAAGAGTCTTAATCAGCCACGTGGAGTCTGGTTGATTGCCTGTGTGCAATTAACCAGCACGCTGCTGGATTTAGAGGCAGTTCCTCTCAAACAGTGATAAGTCCCTGTGACCGTGGCCCCTGAGGACTGGCGTTGTCCACCCCTTGGGGTGTTAATGCCGTCTGTTGCTTTTCATAAACTTTTAAAGCATCAATCAAAAGAAAAAAATGAAACATTGCCACGGAAGTCACCAATAAAGTCAGAATGTCACCAAGGGGGTACATCTATTTTCAGGGGGGCCGGGATCCATGAACCCCGGATTTCGGGGAACCACAGAGCAGTTCTGGGGGACCCGATAGTTCCGGTGAGAAGAAGACGGCTCTGTAGCTAATGTCATTTATGGTGCAGGAAGCTTCGGGGTTCAAAGGCGCCACTGTCATTTAAAGCGGCAATCCCAACTGGATTTCTTACAGATAGGTTTTAAGCAGCTGGAGCTGAACCCCGTTCATTTCAGCTCCGGGGACCCCCTGCTTCCGGAGATACTTACCTCTGTAGTGGGCGCCGGTAGCTGTTCTGCTCGGCTAGCAGGGTTCACATAATGGCGGTGTTTCAAAGCTCCCGTGTCCTGCGGGCCAATAGAAAGCCGTGACATCAACAGGTGCGACTTCCTATTGGCACGAGTGACGCGGGAGCTTTCAACTGCCAAGATACCGGCATCCCATTCGGAGGTCTGTATCTCCAGAAGCAGGGGGTCCCCGCAACTGAAATTAATGGGGTTCTGCTCCGGAGACCCCCCTGCTTCACCCCTATGTTTAAAAAAAATCCCAGTAAAACATTTCTAAAAGAAAAGCCCGAATTGCCCCATTAAGCTAATTCACAGCTCTCCCTGGAGAACATGAGGATACAACGTAACACAACGCGCTATCAACGTAACACAACGCGCTATCAACGTAACACAACGCGCTATTCCCGAGACACATTATTTCTAAAGAAACTCCGTCACGAAGGAATACACGGGATTGTGACAGTGCCAATCCTGACTCCAGAACGGTCATTTCGCCCCAAATCGTTTAGAAAGCATGCAGGAGGCGTATGTTTGTGCTCATTTTGTGTACTTTTGGTATTCTAGGTGCTTAGCTGCATCTCAACACCTCCCATGTTCCCATTTCAGGCTTCTCTGTATGGATTCTGCCGCATTATGTACGGGGCTGTCTCAGCGTCGCTACCGTGAGCGCCGCTAATATTTCCGAATGACTGCGGCGGATTGCCCGAGAATTCCCATTTATCTGCAGTGGGAAGGTAAAAGTATTAGTAAGATGTTGTTCTGCGCGGGTGGTCACTGCCTCAGGGCAATATATATATATTTTTTAAAGCAGCGGTTTTAAGTGTTGGTTAAATGGCGTCTGCGGAATTGGGCGGGCATAAAGGTGACGCGTTTAATCTCATTCCTGTATCAATAAAAGTAAAAAGTGCAGGTTGGATGACAATGTAGAAGATATTGAAAGACTGCACGGAAATAAAGAAATATATATATAGATATTTACCTGAATTCTACAACTTGCACAGAGATAATAGAACCAGCCGTGAAATGCGTCGGATTTTGTTTATATCTATATATATATATATAGTTCCAATAAGGGACACGAGGGAAGAGAATCTCGGAGAAAGACGTGCGCTAGAGCAAGAACTCGTTCTCTGCCGCTGGAGGGTGGGAGGCCCGGGGGAAAGGTAAGGAAGTACGTCTTCACAGAAAGAGTGGTGGGTCTGTGGATCAGCCTCCCGGCAGAGGTGGTAGGAGCTAATACAGTAAGGGAACTGGAACATGCTTGGGAAGAGAAACTGGAAGGTAGGTAGTTAAACTAGAAAATATTTAAAATCTATGTCCACATGTAACCCGTGTGGACTGAAGGTCCCCAGTTTAAAAATCCCAAACGTTTCCACTTGGGCCAATCACAGATCCTGGGCAGCGACTCCAATTTTTAAGCCACACAGTAAATCCCTCGGGGTTAGAACCTGTCACACGGGGTTAGAACCTGTCACACGGGGTCAGAACCTGTCACACGGGGTTAGAACCTGTCTGTCACATGGGGTTAGAACCTGTCACACGGGGTTAGGAACCTGTCTGTCACATGGGGTTGGGAACCTGTCTGTCACATGGGGTTGGGAACCTGTCACACGGGGTTAGGAACCTGTCTGTCACACGGGGTTAGGAACCTGTCTGTCACATGGGGTTCGAACCTGTCTGTCACACGGGGTTAGGAACCTGTCTGTCACACAGGGTTAGGAACCTGTCTGTCACATGGGGTTAGGAACCTGTCTGTCACATGGGGTTAGGAACCTGTCTGTCACACGGGGTTAGGGAACCTGTCTGTCACACGGGGTTAGGAACCTTCCTGTTCACATGGTGTTCGGAACCTTTCTGTCACATGGGGTTAGAACCGTCTGTCACACGTGGTTAGGAACCTGTCTGTCACATGGGGTTAGGAACCTGTCCCCCTGTCACACGGGTTAGGAGGAACCTGTCTGTCACACGGGTTAGGAACCTGGTCTGTCACATGGGTTAGGAACCTGTCTTTCACACGGGTTATGAGTGAACCTGTCCGTCACACGGGGTAGACCGTCACACCCACAGCGGGGTTAGGAACCTGTCTGTCACACGGGGTCTTGGAACATGTCAGTCACAGGGGTTAGAACCTGTCTTCACACGTGGGTTAAGCCGGTCTGTCACATGGGTTAGGAACCTGTCACAGGGGGTTAGGAAACTTCTGTCACCAGGGTTAGGAACTGTCTGTCACATGGGGTTAGGTCAACCTGTCTGTCACAAGGGGTTATGGAACCTGTCTGTCACATGGGTTAGGAACCTTCTGTCACATGGGGTAGAACCTGTCACACGGGGTAGAACCTGTCCACACAGCGGTTAGGAACCTGTCTGTTCACATGGGGTTAGACCTGTCACATCCCTCGGGGTCTACACCGCCCGGTAGAACCTGTCTGTCACACGGGTTAGGAACCTTTCTGTCACACGGGGTAGGACTGTCCTGCACAGGGGTTAGAACGTCACACATGGTTTAGAACCTGTCTGTCAGGGTTAAGCCTGTCACACAGTGGTTAGAACCTGTCACACGGGGTTAGGAACCTGTCTGTCACACGGGTTAGGAACCTGTCTGTCACATGCAGGTTAGAACCTGTCATGTCTGTCACCGGGGTTTAGAACCGGTGCACACGGGGTTATGAAACCTGTCTGGCACACGGGGTTATGAACCGGTCACACGGGTTTAAGAACCTGTCTGTCACACGGGTTAGGAACCTGTGTCTGTCACACTTGGGGTTAGGAACCTGTCACACGGGGTTAGGAACCTGTCGGTCACACGGGTAGGAAACCTGTCTGTCACACCGGGGTTAGAACTGTCTGTCCTGGGGTTAGGAACCGTCTGTCAATGGGGGTAGAACCTAACAGGGGTTAGGAACCCTGTCTGCACACGGGGTTAGGGAACCCTGTCTGTCCACACGGTGGTTACGGGAACCTGTCTGTCACACTTCGGGTTAGGAACCTGTCTTACGATGTCACACGGGGTTAGAACCTGTCACACGAGGTCAGAATACCTGGGTTTTTAGAACCTGTCACACACACGGGGTAGGAACTTGTCGTCACATGGGGTTAGGACCTGTCTGTCCACAGGGGTTAGAACTGTCTGTCACACGGGGGTTAGAACCTGTCTGTCCACCGGGGTTTAGGAACTTGCTCTGTCACATGGGGTTAGGAACCTGTCTGTCACACCATGGGTTAGGAACCTGTCTGTCACACGGGGTTAGGGAACCTGTCTGTCACCGGGTTAGAACCTGTTCAACGCGGGTTAGAACTTGTCTGTCCAGGGGTTGCGGAACCTGTCTGTCACATGGGTTAGAACCTGTCTGTCACACGGGGTTAGAACCTGTCTGTCCCACGGGTTAGTAACTTTTCTGTCACATGGGGTTAGGAACCGTTCTGTCACATCGGGGTTAGGAACCTTGTCCTGTCAACATGGGGTTGGAACCTGTCTGTCACATGGGGTTCAGTAACCTGTACTGTCACTACGGGGTTAGAACTGTCTGTCACAGCGTGGTTAGAACCTGTCTGTCACCCGGGGTTGGAACTTGTCTGTCACACGGGTTAGGAACGGTCTGTCACACGGGGTTAGGAACCTGTCTGTCACACGGGGTTAGAACCTGTGTTCTGTCACAATGGGTTAGAACCTGTCTGTCACACGGGATTCGAACCTTTCAACGGGGTTAGGGAACCTGTCTGTCACCCCACGGGTTAGAACCTGTCTGTCACACGGGGTTAGGAACTTGTCTGTCACACGGGGTTAGGAACCGTCGTCACAGGGGTTAGGAAACTCTGTCTGTCACATGGGGTTAGGACCTGTCTGTCACAGCGATGGGGTTAGGAACCTGTCTGTCACACGGGTTAGGAACCTGATCTGTCACAGGGTTTAGAAACTGGTCTGTCACAGGTTAGGAACCTGTCCTGTCACATGGGGTTAGAAACCTTGTCCACTACCACGGGTTAAACCCTGTCACACGGGGTTAGGAACCTGTCTGTCACAGGGTTAGGAACCTGTCTGTCACATGGTGTTAGGACCTGTCTGTCACACAGGTTTAGGAATCTGTCATGATCCACAGGGGTTAGAACTGTACACACGGGGTTAGAACCTGTCTCACGAATGGGTTAGAACCTGTCTGTCCCACACGGGGTTAGGAACCTGTCTTCCAAACGGGTTAGAATGTCTGGGCACACGGGGTTAGGAACCTTTCTGTCACATGGGGGTTATGAACCTGTCTGTCCACGGGGTTAGGAAACCTGTTCTGTCACATGGGGTTAGGAACCTGTCTGTCCACACCGACGGGGTTAGGACCTGTCCTGTCACACCGGGTTAGGAACCTGTCTGTCACACGGGTTAGGACCTGTCCTGTCACACGGGGGTTAGGACCTGTCTGTCACACGGGGTTAGGAACCTCGTCTGTCACACGGGGTTAGGAACCTGTCTGTACACAGGGTAGACTGTTGTAACGGTTAGAACCGTCTGTCACATGGGGTTGAACCTTCGTCAAGGGGTTATGAACCTGTCTGTCACATGGGGTTAGGAACTGTTCTGTCACACTTGGGTTTAGGAACCTGTCTGTCACACGGGGTTAGGAACCGTCTGTCACAACGGGTTAGAACCTGTCACACGGGTTAGAACCCTGGTCCTGTCACACGGGGTTAGACCTAACGTCTGCACGTACTGTACACAGGGTTAGGAACCTGTCCCTGTCACACTGGGTTAGGAACCTGTCGTCACACGGGTAAGGACCTTGTCAGGTGTCCACACAGGGTTAGAACCTGTCCTGCACACTCTGTTAGGACCTGTCTGTCACACGGTTTAGAACCTGTCTGTCACACGAGGGTTAGAACCTGTCTGTTCACACAGGGTTAAGAACCTGTCTGTCCACGGGTTAGGAATCCTGTCACACGTTAACTGTCACACACGGGGTTAGGAACCTGTCTGTCACAGGGGTTAGGAACCTGTCTGTCACACGGGGTTAGGACAACTGTCGGTCACACGGGGTTAGAACCTGTCTGTCACATGGGGTTAGGAACCTGGTCCGTTAGCACACTGGGGTGAGAACCTTGTCTGTCACCGGGTGAGGAACCTGTCTCCGGGTCTACATGGGGTTAGGAACCTGTCTGTCACACGGGGTTAGGAACCTGTCTGTCACACGGGTTGAACCTTCTGTCCACTGGGGTTAGGAACCTGTTTTCAACGGGTTAGAAACCTGTCTTCACACGGGGTTAGGAACCTGTCACACGGGGTAGGACCTGTCCTGTCACATCGGGGTTAAAACTGTCCCTGTCACACTGGGTTAGACCTTCTGTCACACGGGGTTGGAAGCCTGTCTGCGTCACACGGGGTTGGAATCCTGTCACACCGGGGTTAGGAACCTGTCTGTCCAAGGGTTAGGAAACCTGTCTGTCACAGGGTTAGGACCTGTCTGGCACATGGGGTTAGAAAACCTGTCCTGTCACATGGTGTGTTGGGAACCTGTCTGTCACACGGGGTTAGAACCTGTCTGTCACACGGGGTGAGAACTGTCTGTCACACGGGGTTAGGTAACCTGTCACAGGGGTTAGGAACCTGTCTGTCACATCGGTTAGAACCTGTCTATCCCGGGGTTAGGAACTGTCTGTCACACGGGGGTTAGGAACCTGTCTTCACACGGGTAGCACTATTCTGTCACACGGTTGACCTTCTGTCACACGGTTAGGAACTGTCTGTCACATGGTTGACCTGTCTGTCAACGGTGGAACCTGTCACAGGGTTAGGAACCTGCTGTCACACGGGGTAGGAACCTCGTCACGGGGTTAAAACCTGTCTGTCAACGGGTTAGGAACCTGTCCACACGGGGTTAGGAACCTGTCCTGTCACAGGGGTTAGAACCTGTCGTTCTACCAATGGGGTTAGAACCTGTCACACGGGGTTAGAACTGTTCTGGTCACACGGGGGTTAGAACCTGTCTGTCACATGGGGTTAGGAACCTGTCTGTCACAGGGGTTAGGAACTGTCTGTCACAGGGTTAGGAACCTGTCACATGGGTTAGGAACCTGTCTGTCAACCGGGGTTAGAAACTTCTCACAGGGTAGGAACCTGTCTGTCACATCGGGGTTAGGAACCTGTCTGTCACACGGGTTAGAACCTCTGTCCACATGGGTTAGGAACCCTGTCCGTCACACGGGTTAGGAACCTGTCTGTCACAGGGGTTAGGAACCTGTCTGTCACACGGGTTAGAACCTGTCTGTCAACGGGGTTAGAACTGTCTGTCACACTGGGTAGAACCTGTCTGACACACCGGGTTAGGAACCTGTCCTGTCACACACGGGTGTTCGAACCTGTCACATGGGGTTTAGGAACCTGTCTGTCACACGGGTTAGAAACCTCTGTCACACGGGGTTGAACCTGTTCACACTGGGTTAGGAAACCTGTCTGTCCACGGGGTTAGGACCTGTCTGTCACATGGGTTTAGGAACTGTCTGTCACACGGGGTTGGAACCTGTCTGTCACACGGGGTTAGAACCTGTCTGTCACACGGGGTTAGGAACCTGTCTGTCACACGGGGTTAGGAACCTGTCTGTCACACGGGGTTAGAACCTGTCACACGGGGTTGGAACCTGTCTGTCACACGGGGTTAGAACCTGTCACACGGGGTTAGGAACTGTCTGTCACATGGGGTTAGGAACCTGTCTGTCACATGGGTTAGGAACCTGTCTGTCCACGGGTTAGGACCTGTCTGTCACACGGGGTTAGGAACCTGTCTGTCACAGGGGTTAGTACTGTCTGTCACACGGGGTTGGAACCTTGGTCAGGTAGACCTTTCTGTCACATGGTTAGGAACCTGCTGTCCACGGGGTTAAGGAACCTGTCTGTCACACTGGGGTTAGGAACCTGTCACACCGGGGTAGGAACCTGTCTGTCACACGGGTAGAACCTTTCCACACGGGGTTAGGAACCTGTCTGTCACACGGGGTTAGGATCCTGTCTTTCCCACGGGTGTAGTAACCTGTCTGTCACATGGGTTAGAACCTGTCTGTCACAGTGGTGTGGAGGAAACCTGTCTGTCACACGGGTTATGCAACCTGTCTGTCACAGCGGGGTTAGGAACCTGTCCGGTCACGGGTTTTATGACCCT
>CM071588.1:3425792-3474205 GCA_036426205.1 Ascaphus truei | reverse complement strand
CTTTTTTAGAACCTGTCACACGGGTTAGAACTGTCTGTCGACACGGTATGGGTTGTGGAACCTGTCCTGTCACAGGGGTTGACGCCACGGGGTTAGGAACCTGTCTGTCACACGGGGTTCGGAACCTGTCTGTCCACAGGGGGTTGAAATGTGTCTGTCACAACGGGGTTAGGAATCCTTTCTGTCACCCGGGTTGGTAACCTGTCTGTCCACATGGGGTTAGGAACCTGTCTGGTACCGGGGTATAATTTTAGAGAGAACCTGTCTGTCACAGCGGGTTACGCTGCCACAGGTTGCCTGTCTGTCACACGGGGTTAGGAACTGTCTGTCACAGTGGTCTGTTCCAGGTGTGCCTTTCATGGGAGAATCCTGTCTGTACGGAGACCCAATGGTGGTTAGAACTGTCCTGTCACACGGGTGGAGGAACCTGTGTGTCACACGGGTTAGGAACCTGGTCTCACGGGGTAGGAAACCTGTCGGTCACACGGTGTTGAGTGAACCTTCGTCACACGGGGTTATGACGCACACCACCGGGTTAGCAACACGTGTTGACCTGTCACACGGGGGGTTGAAACTGTCGTCACATGGGGTTAGAACCTGCAGCAACTGGGTTAGGAATCCCTGTACTGTCACACGGGGTTAGGAAACCTTTGTCACACGGGGTTAGGAACCTGTCGTCACAGGGTTAGGACACTGTCTGTCCACACGGGGTTTGAGAACCTTCTGTCAATGGGGTTTAGGATAGAACCTCGTCTGTCCACGGAGGTTAGGAACCTGTATGTCAACACGGGTTAGGAACCTTGTCGGTCCACACGGGGTGTAGAACCTGTCTGTCACATGGGGTACGAACCGTCTGTCACAGTGGATGAGGAAAACTGTCTCTTGTCACACGGAGCAGTTAGGAACCTGTCTGTCACATGGGTTAGGAACCTTTCACTAACGTGTTGGAAACCTGTTGGCACATGGGGTTAAGAACCTGTCTGTCACACGGGGTTTAGGAACGGTCTGTCAGAACGGGGTTAGGAACCTGTCGTCACACGGGGGTTAGGAAACATGTCTGTCACACGGGGTTAGGAATCTGTCACAGGGTTAGGAACCTGTCTGTCACACCGGGGTTAGAACCTGTCTGTCACGGTGGGTTAGGAACTGTCTGTCACACGGGGGTTAGGAACCTGTCTGTCACACGGGGTTAGGAACTTGTCTGTCACACGGGGTTAGGAACCTGTCTGTCACACGGGTTAGAACATGTCACACGGGAGTTAGAACCTGTCGCTGGTGCAGAAACCTGTCTACATGGGCGTTAGGAACCTGCACACTTGGGTTAGGAACCTGTCTGTAACACGGAGGCCGTCCCAGGGGTAGAACCTGTCTGTCACACGGGGTTTGTTTGAACCTGTCACGGGTAGACCTGTCTGTCACCACGGGGTTAATGAACTTAGGGTCTATGTTAGAACTGTCACATGGGGTTTAGGAACCTGTCTGTCACACGGGGTTAGGAACGGTCTGTCACACTGGGGTTAGGAAACCTGTCTGTCCACAGGGGTTAGAACCTGTCACACGGGTTAGGGTTGAAACTGTCTGTCAAACGGGTGTTAGGAACCTGTCTGTCACATGGGGTTAGAACCTGTCTGTCACAGGGGTTAGAACCTGTCTGTCACACGGGTTAGGAACTTCTGTGTCACATGGGGTTAGGAACCTGTCTGTCACATGGGGTTAGAACCCTGTCTGTCACACTGGGTAGGAACTGTCTGTCACAAGTGGGGTTAGGAACCTGTCTGTCACACGGGGTTAGGAAATCTGTCTGTCAGAACGGGGGTTCGGAACCTGTCTGTCACGGGGTTTAGAACCTGTCACACGGGGTTAGGAAACCTGTCTGTCACAACGGGGTTAGGAACCTGTCGTGTAACATGGTGTCTGTCCACACGTGTTCGAACCTGTCTTGTCCCCACAAACTGGGTTAGGAACCTGTCTGTCACACGGGTAGGAACCTGTTTCACACGGGGGTAGAACATGTTCAACACGGGGTTGAGGAACTGTCTGTCACACGGGGTTAGGAACCTGTCTGTCACACGGGGTTAGGAACCTGTCTGTCACACTGGGTTAGGAACCTGTCTGTCACACGGGGTTAGGAATTGTCTGTCACACGGGGTTAGGAACCTGTCTGTCACACGGGGTTAGGAACCTGTCTGTCACACGGGGTTAGGAACCTGTCTGTACACATGGGTTAGGAACCTGTCTGTCACATGGGGTTAGAACTGTCTGTCACACGGGTTAGGAACTGTCTGTCCCATGGGGTTTAGACAGTTCTGTCACACGGGGTTAGAACCTGTCGGCACAACTGGTAGGGAAACCTGTCTGTCACACGGTTGGTTAGGAACCTGTGCACACTTGCGGGTTAGGAACCTGTCGTCAACACTGGGGGTTAGGAACCTGTCTGTCCACACGGGGTAGGAACCTTGTCTGTCACATGGGGTTAGGAACCTGTCTGTCACACTGGGGGTTAGGAACCTGTCTGTCACACGGGTTAGAACCGTCGTCAACGTGTTAGAACTGTCTGTCACACGGGGTTAGGAACTGGTCTGTCACACGGGGTTAGGAACACGTCTGTCACAACGGGGTTAGGAACTGTTGTCACCACGGGGTTAGAACCTGTCGGTCAACATGGGTAGGAACATGATGATTCCTGTCACAGGGGTTATGAACCTGTCTGTCACATGGGGTTAGGAACCTGTTCTGTCACAGGGTTAGGAACCTGTACACACGGGGGTTAGGAACCTGTCTGTCACAGTGGGGTGTAGTTAGAACCTGTCACACGGGTTATGGAAAGTTAGGAACCTGTCTGTCACATGGGGTTAGGAACCTGTCTGTCACATGGGGTTAGGAACTGTCGTCACACAGGGTTAGGAACTGTCTGTCACAGGGTAGGAACCTGTCACACGGGGTTAGGACCTGTCTGTCACATGGGGTTAGTGAACCGCTCTTGTCACACTGGTGGTTAGGGAACCTGTCCTGTCACACGGGGGTTAGGAACCTGTCTGTCACACGGAGTTTTGAACCTGTCTGTCAACGGGTTAGGAACCTGTCTGTCTCACACTGGGTTAGGAACCTGTCACACGGGTTAGGAACCTGTCTGTCACACGGGGTTTAGGAACCTGTCTTCTGTCACACGGGGTTAGGAACTTGTCTGTCACACGGGGTAGACAACGGTCTGGTCACACGGGGTTAGGAACCTGTCTGTCACACTGGGGTTAGACCTGGTCACTGGGGAGGAACTGTCTGTCACCGGGTGGTGGGGTTAGGAACCTGTCTGTCACACGGGTGTTTAGGAACCTGTATGTCACGGGTTGAACTTCTGTCACAACGGGGTTAGGAACCTTGGTCTGCACACAGTAGGGGTTAGGAACCGTTCTGTAACATACGGGGTTAGGAACCTGTCTGTCACACGGGGTTAGGACCCTGTCTGTCACACGGGGTTTTAGAACCTGTCTGTCACACGGGGAGGGTTAGGAACCTGCAACCGGGTTAGAACCTGTCTGTCACACCGGGGTTAGACCTGTTGTACACAGGGTTATGGAACTGTCTGTCCACACGGGGTTAGGAACCTGTCTGTCACACAGGGTTAGGAACCTGTCTGTCACCACGGGGTGGGTTAGAACCTGTGTGCACACGGGGTTGGAACCTGTCTGTCACACGGGGTTAGGAACCTGTCTGTCACACGGGGTTAGGAACTGTCTGTCACCACGGGGGTGGTAGTGTAGGAACCTGTCTGCACACGGGGTTAGAACCTGTCCACTGGGGTTAGGAACCTGTCTGTCACACGGGGTTAGGAACCTGTGCTGTCACCATGGGTTAGGAAACGTATGTCACACGGGGTTAGGAAACCGTCTGTCACACGGGTTGTGTTAGGGGAACCTGTCTGTCACACGGGTTGTTAGGAAACTCTGTCACACGGGGTAGGAACTCTGTCACGGGGTTAGGAACCTGTCTGTCACACGGGGTTAGAACCTGTCTGTCACACGGGGTTAGAACCTGTCTGTCACACGGGGTTAGGAACCTGTCTGTCACATGGGGTTAGGAAGGTCTGTCCACAGGGAGTTAGGGAACGTCTGTCACATGGGGTTAGGAACCTGTCGTCACACATAGGAATGTAACGGTTAGGAACTGTCTGTCAATGGGGTTAGAAACTGTCACACGGGGTAGGAACCTGTCTGTCACATGTTGGGTTAGTCGAACCTGTCTGTCACATGGGGTTAGGAACCTGTCTGTCACACATGTGGTTAGGAACTGTCTGTCACATGGGGTTATGAATCTGTCATGTAGAACCTGTCGACCACACGGGTTAGGACACCTGTCCTGTCACATCGGGGTTGGAACCTGTTGTCAACGGGTTAGGAACCTTGTCTGTCACAGTGGGTAGAACTTTCAGGTGAACTACCGGGTTAGACTGTCGTCACACGGGGTTGGTTAGGACCTGTCTGTCACACGGGTTGTTAGGAACCTTGTCTGTCACACGGGTGTTGGAACTGTCGCACATGGGGTTAGGAACCGTCTGTTCACAGGGGTAGGAACTTGTCTGTCACAGGGTTGACTGTTAGACAGGTTCGACTGTCAACACGGGGTTAGGACTGTCTGTTCACACATGGGGGTAGGAAACCTGTCCACACGGGGTTTAGGAACCTGTCTGGTCACATGGGGTTAGGAACCTGTCTGTGCACACGGGTTAGGAAACCTGTCTGTCCACGGGGTTAGGACCCTGCTTTCACGGGTAGAACTACACGGGGTTAGGAAACCTGTCCATGTCACCTGGTAGGAATGTCGTCAGGGGTAGAAACTGTCTGTCACACGGGGTTAGGAACTTCGGGTCCACGGGTTAGGAACCGTTTCCTGTCACAGGGGTAGGAACCATGTCTGTGTCAACAGGGTAAGGACTGTAGTCTGTCACCTGGTCTTCACACGGGTGTAGCTGACACCGGGGTTTAGAACCTGTCTCGTCAACAACGGGTAGGAACCGTCTTCACACACGGGGTTAGGAACTTGTCTGTCACACGGGGTTAGGAACCTGTCTGTTCCACGGGTGTAGAAACCGTCTGCTCAACAGGGTTAGGACCTGTCGTCACGGGGTGGAGGAACTGTCTGTCACACGGGGGTAGCAACTGTCTGTCACAGCGGGGTTAGGAAAAGGTCTGTCCACGGGGTTAGGGAACCTGTCTGTCACATGGGGTTAGGAAACCTGTCGTCATCACAGGTTAGGAACCTGTCTTTAACCGGGGGTTAGGACCTTGTCTGTCACACGGGGTAGGAAACTGTCTGTCACAATGGGGTTAGGACCCTGTCTGCACACGGGGTTAGGACCAGTCTGTAAAACGGGGGTGTGAGGAACCTGTCTGTCAACGGGTTATAGGAAACCTGTTCTACACGGGGTTAGGAAACCTGTTATTCACACGGGGTTAGGAACCTGTCTGTCACACGGGGTTAGGAACTTGTCGGTCACACGGGGTTAGGAAACCTGTCTGTCACACGGGTTAGGACCTCTGTGCTGTCAAACGGGGTTGAGGTAAGCCTGTATGTCAACGGGGTTAGGACCCTGTCGTCACACGGGAGGACCCTGTCTGTCGACAGGGGGGGGGGCTTTGTTAGGAATCCTGTCTGTCACGGGGTTGTAGGAACCTGTCACACGGTGGGTTAGGAACCTTGTCTGTCACACGGGGTTGTAGGAAGACCGGTCTCCCACGGGGTTAGGAACTTGTCTGTCGACCACGGGGTTAGGAAACCTGTCTGTCCACATGAGGGGTTAGGAACTGTCTGGTCACACGGGTGTTTAGGCACTTGTCTGTCACACGGGGGTTAGGAACCGTATGTACTGGGGGTAAGGAAACCTGTCTGTAAAATGGGGTGGTTGGAACCTGTCTGTCACATTGGGGTTAGGAAACCTGTCTGTCACACAGTGAGTTAGGAACCGTCACAACGGGGTTAGGACCTGTCTGTCACATGGGGTTTAGAACACGGTCCAAACGGGGTTAGGAACCGTAGTCACATGGGGGTAGGAACTGTCTGTCAACATGGGGTTAGGAACCTGTCGTCACACAGGGTTTAGGAAACCCTGTCTGTCAAATGGGGTTAGAACCTTGTCAAACGGGTGTTAGTGAAACTGTCTGTAAATGGGGTTAGGAAACCGTCTGTCACACGGGGTTAGGAAACCGTTGTCACACGGGGTAGGCGGGGGTAGGAACCTGTCTGTCACACGGGTTAGGACATGCTGTCACACGGGGTTAGGAACCTGTCTGTCACACAGGGTTAGGAACCTGTCCACACGGGGTTAGGAAATGTCTGTCACACGGGGTTAGGAACGTCTGATCACACGGGGATTAGGAACCTGTCTGTCACACGCGGTTAGGACACTGTCGGTCACACGGGGGTAGGAACCTGTCACACGGGAGTCGAGGAACTGCTGTCACACGGGGTTAGGAAACTGGGCTGTCACCGGGGTTAGGAGGAACATGTTCGTGGTCACACGGGGTTAGGACCCTGTCTGTCACACGGGGTTAGGAACATGTCTGTCAACGGGGTTAGGAAACCTGTCACACGGGGTTAGGGGAACCTGTCTGTCACGGGGGTAGGACACCGTTCTGTCACAGGGGGGGTTAGGGAACCTTGTGTGTCTGTCACCGGCGTTAGGAACTGTTTCTGTCACACGTGGGTTTAGGGACCCTGTCTGTCACACGGGGTTAGGAACATGTCTGTCACACGGGGTAGAACTGTCACAAGGGGTGTTAGGAACTGATCTGTCCACACGGGGTTTAGGGAACTGTCTGTCACACGGGTTAGGAAACTTGTCTGTCACACGGGGTGGGGTAGGAACCCTGTCACACGGGTTGTAGGAACCTGTCGGTCACACGGGGTGGTTAGGAACTTGTCTTCACACGGGGTTAGGAACCTGTCTGTCACATGGGGTTAGAACTGTCACATGGGGGTAGGAACTGTCTGTCACACCGGGGTTAGGAACCTGTCTGTCACATGGGAGTTAGGAACCGTCTGTCACACGGGGTTAGGATTCTGCTTGGCACAAGGGGTTAGGAACCCTGTCGGTCACACAGGGTAGGAACCTGTCTGTCACACGGGGTTAGGAACCGGTCTGTCACACGGGGTGGTTAGAACCTGTCCCACGGGGTAGGAACTTGTCTGTCACAGGGGTTAGAACCTGATCTGTCACATGAGGTTAGAACCTGTATGTCACACGGGGTGGAAACGTCTGTCACACGGGGTTTAGAACCTGTCGTCACAAGGGGAGGAAACCCTGTCTGTCACACTGGGAGGGTTAGAACCTGTCCTGTCAAACAGGTGGTTAGAACCTGTCTGTCACCAAGGGGTTAGGAATCCTGTCGTTTCACACGGGGGGGGGGTGTGGGTTAGGAACGTCTGTCCACGGGGTTAGGAACCTGTCGGTCACATGGGGTTAGGAACCTGTCTGTCAACATGGGGTTATTTAGAACCTGTCTGTCCAATGGGGTTAGGAACCTGTCTGTCAATGGGGGTTTAGGAACTGTTCTGTAACACGGGGTTAGGAAGCTGTCACACGGGGTAGGAACGGTCTGACACATGGGGGTTAGGGAACCTGTTGTCACACGGGTTAGGAACCTGTCCACAGGGGGTTAGGAACTGTTCTGTCACACGAGGGGTTAGCGATAACCTGTCACACGGGGTTGGGGTTAGGAACATGTCTGTCACACGGGTTAGGAACCTTGTTCACAGCGGGGTTAGGAACCGTCGTTGTCACACGGGGTTAGGAAATTGTCTGTCACACGGGGTTAGAAACTTGTCTGTACACGGGGAGGTCAGAAACCTGTTCACCGGGGGTTAGAACCGTCACACGGGGTTTTAGGTGGTTAGTCTGGTCTTTTAGAAACCTGTCCACACGGGTTATGGAAACCTGTACATGGGGGTTAGGAACCTTGTCTGTCACATGGGGTTAGGAACCGGTCTGTCACACGGGGTTAGGAAAATGTCTGTCACACGGGGAGACCTGTCTGTCACATGGGGGTGAGAACCTGTCACACGGGTGTTAGAACCGTTCACACGGGGTGAGGAACCGGGTCTGTCACATGGGGTTGAACCTGTCTGTCACACAGGGTTAGGAACCTTCGGTCACAAGGGGTTAGGGGGGGAAACTGTCTGTCACACGGGTATAGAAACCTGTCACACGGGGGGGTTAGAACACACGGTCACCGGGGTTAGGAACCTGTCTGTCATGATGGGGGGGTTAGGAAAAATGCTGTCCACACGGGTTAGGAACGGGTCTGTCACACGGGTTAGGAACCTGTTTCTGTTCAACGGGGGTTAGGAACTTGTCTGTTAAAACGGGGGTTAGGAACCTGTCACACGTGGTTAGAACCGTCACATGGGTGTATGCGAAACCTGCTCTGTCACACGGGGTTGGAACCTGTCTGTAACACATGGGTTAGAAACCTGTCAACACGGGGTAGGAAACCTGTTTCTGTAAACGGGGTTAGGAACCTGTATTCACACTGGGTTAGGAACCTGTCTGGCACAGGGGTGTTAGAAACATGTCTGTCACCGGGGTTAGGAAACCTGTATGTCACACCGGGGTAGGAACATGTCGTCACACGAGGGGTTAGGAAACGGTCTGTCACAGGGGTTAGGAACCTGTCTGTCACACGGGGTTAGGAACCGGTTCTGTCACACAGGGTTAGAACCTGTCTGTTAACACGGGGTTAGCGAACCTGTCTGTCACACGGGGTTAGGGTAACCCTGTCACACGGGGTTAGAAAACCTGTCACACGGGGTTTAGGACCTGTCTGTCACACGGGGTTAGGAACCTGTCGTCACCGGGGTGAGAACCGGTAACACGGGGTTAGGAACCGGTCTGTCACACGGGGGTTAGGAAACCTGTCTGTCACATCGGGGTTAGGACATGTCTGTCACAGCGGGGGTTAGGAACCTGTCTGTCACACGGGTTAGGAAACCGGTCTGTCACAAGGGGTTGGTTAGGAACCTGTCGTCACACGGGTTAGGAAACCTTGTCTGTCACACGGGTTAGAGAACCTGTTGTACAGGGGTTAGGAAATGTCGGTCCACGGGGTTAGGAAACTGTCTGTCAACACGGGGTTATAGGACCGTCTGTCACACGGGTTAGGGAACCTGTCTGTCACACGGGGTTAGAACCGGTCACAAGGGGTTAGGAACCTGTATGTATCAAACGGGGTTAGAAACCTGTCACACGGGGTTAGGAGGAACCTGTCTGTCACACGGGGAGGGTTAGGAACCTGTCGTCACAAGGGGGTTAGAACATGTCTGTTACACGGGGTTAGGAACCTGTCTGTCACATGGGGGTTAGGAACCTGCTGTCAACGGGGTTAGGAACTTCTGTCACACGGGGTAGGAACCTGTCTGTCACACGGGTGTTAGGAACCGTCTGTACCAAACGGGGTTAGATAGAACCTGAACAGGGGGTTAGGGAAACTTGTCTGTCAAAACGGGGTTGGGTTAGAAACCTTCACACAGGGTTAGGACCCTGTCTGTCACAACCGGGGGGTTAGGAACTGTCTGCACCCGGGGGTTCGAAACCTGTCTGTAACACGGGGTTATAGGAAAACTGTCACACGGGGTTAGGAACCTGTCTGTACATGGGTTAGGAACCTGTCTGTACATGGGGTTTAGAAACCTGTCGTAAATGGGGTTAGGAACCTGTCTGTCACATGGGGTTAGGAACTTGTCGGTCACACGGGGTTAGGAACATATGTCGGCACCGGGGTTAGGAAACCTGTCTGTAAACGGGGTTAGGAACCTGTTGTCACCGGGTTAGTAACCTGTTGCACCGGGGTTAGAAGTCTGTTCACATGGGGTTGTAGGATCCGGTCTGTCAACGGGGTTAGACCTGTCTGTCACACGGGGTTAGAACCTGTCTGTACACGGGGTAGGAAACTGTCTGTACACGGGGTGGGTAGGGAAACCTGTTGTACACGGGGTTAGGCACCTGTCTGTCCAAGGGGTAGAAAACCTGTCTGTCACACGGGGTTAGAAACATGTCTGTCACACGGGGTTAGGACCTGTCTGTCACATGGGTGAGGAACCTGCTGTCACATGCGGGTTGGTCGAGAAACCTGTTCTGCACACGGGGTTAGAACCTGTTGTCAACGGGTGTTAGGAAACCGGTCGTCACACGGGAGTTAGAAACCGTGGCACACGGGGTGTAGGAACCTTGTCTGTCACAAGGGGTTAGGACTGTCTGGTCACGGGTCAGGATGTTCGGGCAGCACAGGCGTTAGGAACCTGTCTGTCCAACGGGGTTAGGAAACCTGTCTGTTCACCACGGTGAGCGTAACGGTGGTAGGAACCTGGTCTGTTGCACACGTGGTTAAACCTGTCTGTCACCACGGGGTTAGGAACCGTCTGGTTCACACCAGGGTTAGGAACTGTCTGGTCAACACGGGGTAGGAAACACTGTCTGTGCAACGGGGGTTAGGAACCTGTCTGTCACATGGGGTAGGAACCTGTATGTTCACACGGGGTGAAACCTGATCTGTCACACGGGGTTAGAAAACTAAAGAACTGTCACGGGGTTAGGAACCTGTCTGTCACACGGGGGGCGGTTAGGGATCACGGTCTGTCAAACGGTGAGTCGTACAGGGCGTTTGAGGTTAGAACTGTCTGTCCCACGGGTGTAGGAACCTGTCTTGTGCACATGGGGTTAGGAAACCGTCTCGTCACACGGGGGACTGGTAGACCTGTCTTCACAGCTTGGGTTAGGAACCTGTCATGTCTCAAAGGCGTTAGGAACCTGTCTTGGTCACACCGGGGGGGTTATGGAAACTGTCTGTCACACGGGTGGTTAGGAACCGTCTGTCCATAGGGGTTAGGAACCTGTCGTCAACGGGTAGCACACGTGTCTGACACACGTGGGTTACGGGACTTGTCGTCACACGGGGGGTAGGAAAACCTGTCTGTCCCACGGGGGTTAGGAACCTCCGATGTCACATGGGGTTGGGAACCTGTCTGTCACACGGGGTTGGAACTGTCTGTCACATGGGTAGGACGTACTGTCGGTAGGAACACTGTCTGTCACACGTAGGATACGTGCATGAGGTTAGGAACCTGTTGTCAACGGGTTAGAACCTGTCTGTCACATGGGGTTAGGGAACCTGTCTGCACACGGGGGGTTTAGAACTGCTCCAGGTTAGAAACGTCTGTCAACGTTGCGACTGTCACACGGGGTAGGAACTTGTCTGTCACACGGGGTTAGGAACCGTCGTCTGTCACACGGTTAGGAACGTCTGGAGTTGGAACCTGTCTGTCCACGGGTAGGAAAGGCATGGTAAACCTGTCTTGTCACACGGGGTGTAGGAACCTGTCTGGTCCACATGGGTTGGGAGAACCGTCGTCCACCGAGACTGTCTGTCAACGCGGAACCGTCCAGGGTTAGAACCTCTCTGCCCACGGGGTTAGGAACTGTCTGTCACACGGTGGTTAGGAACCTGTGTCACAGGGTTAGGAAACCTGTCTGTCACATGGGGTTAGGACACTTGTCTGTCACACAGGGGGTTAGGAACCGTCTGTCACATGGGGGTTACGAACTGTCTGTCACATGGGGTAGTGAACTGTCGAACACGGTTAGAACGTCGTGTAAGGTTAGGAACGCGTTAGGGAGGAAACTGTCTGTACTGGGGGTTAGGAACTTGCTGTCAAACGGGGTTAGGAACCTGTCACACGGGGTTAGGAACCTGTCTGTCCACATGGGGTTAGAACCTGTCTGTCAATGGGGTTAGGAACTGTCTGTCACCGGGGTTAGAAACCTGTTGTCACACGGGGTTAGGAACCTGTCTGTCACACGGGGTTAGGAACCTGTCTGTCACATGGGGTTAGGAACCTGTCTGTCACATGGGGTTAGAACCTGTCTGTCACACGGGTTAGGAACCTGTCTGTCACACGGGGTTAGAACCTGTCTGTCACACGGGGTTAGAAACCTGTCACACAGGGTTAGGAACCTGTCTGTCACATGGGGTTAGAACCTGTCTGTCACACGGGGTTAGAAACCTGTCACACAGGGTTAGGAACTGTCTGTCACCCGGGGTTAGGAAAACTGTCTGTCACACGGGGTTCGAACCTGTCTGTCAACGGGGGTTAGAAACCTGTCACACGGGTAGGGAAACAACCTGTTGCTGTCCACATGGGGTTAGGAAACCTGTCTGTCACACGGGGTTAGGAACCTGTCGGTAACGGGTAGGTGTCTGTCACCGGGGTTAGGAACCTGTCACATGGGGTTAGGAACCTGTCTGTCACACGGGGTTAGAACTCTGTCACAAGGGGTTAGGAACTGTCTGTCACGGGGTGAGAACTGTCTGTCACATGGGGTTAGGAACCTGTCTGTCACATGGGGTAGGAATGTCACACGGGTTAGGAACCGTCTGTCCGGGGTTAGAACCTGTCTGTCACACGGGGTAGAACTGTGTCACACGGGGTATGGAACCTGTCTGTCACACGGGGTTAGAAACCTGTCACATGGGGTTAGGAACCTGTCGTAACACGGTGGTAGGAACCTGTCTGTCACACGGGGTTAGAACTTGTCCACACGGGGTTAGGAACCTGTCTGTCACACGGGGTAGGAAAACTGTCTGTCACACGGGTTAGGAACCTGTCTGTCACATGGGCGTTAGGAACCGTCTGTCACACGGGTTAGGATCCTGTCTGTCACACGGGGTTAGGAACCTGTCTGTCACACGGGGTTAGAACCTGTCTGTCACATGGGTTTAGAACCTGTCACACGGGGTTAGGAACCTGTCTGTCACATGGGGTTAGAACCTGTCTGTCACACAGGGTTAGGAACCTAGATGTATTGGGTATCTACTTCAGAGGCCAGTGTCTTCACCCCAAGGCTACTCGTTCCCCTTCATCTTTACTCTGCAGCCATTGAACTAGAATCGGAATCCCTCCGCAGCCTCTTGACATCACGCTGACAAACGACGCGGACGTTTTTGACAAGTTCCAAAGAAAACCAACTACCAATTTGCTATAAAAAAAAAATGAATCCAGAGTTAACACGTCCCAAATGAAAATGTAATCCAGCGACGCTCTCCTGTGATATCCGCAGCGTAAATAATTTACTCTCCCACTTTGCACTGAAGAAGATAGATGGTCGGTGGTGGAAGAAGCGCGAGACGTTCCACGGTGTCGCCGGAGAAGCAGCTCCCGCTCCCCAACATCCCCAGCCGGGTCTTTTATTTCGGAGGACGACCGGTTTTAATGGAAGGTCAAGGAACGCGGAACCCTGACTGTGGGACGTTGGTGGCCTACAAGTCCACCTTTGCGTCGACCTTCCCTGCTCCCATTTTGAGTTTATAAAAGCATTTTTGGGTGAAGGTTAAGACCGCTGGCGACTCGTTCTGATCGCTCAGAAGCTGAATGAATTAGTAGAAGCCTTAAGTGTCTCCCTGACAAATATTTCCCATCACTTCCAGGATTTATAGCACTTCTGCTCCTCTTGCGAAAGCTTTCACGCCAGCGGCTGAGGTTACAGGAGACGCCGGCTGTGGATCGCAGGCACATTGTGCTTTTTTTTCCTTCTGCTGTTTTAGCACTGGCCAGAGAGTCATCTAAAGTTTCAATAATGAATAATTACACTTTTAGCTCGCTATCATCATTTGTCCTACAAGCATTAGCGTCCTCGGAGAGCGATCTCGCTGATGGAGATTCGACTGGCATATGGTGCGTCAGCATCTCTCACCTCTGCAGCTGTTCGGGCCTTAAAGGGGCCGCTCTCGCCGAGGGCCACAATTAATGGCGCCGGGCGCCGATTTAACCCCTTCAGAGCTGGAGAGGGTCAACAACACATGGGTGAAGGGGTTAAGATAAAAGCCAAGTCTAAATATATCTTAGGGGCAGTCCCACACAGTGAGCACACAAAGTGTTTTTGGAAGTCACTTAATGCAGTCGGCTTCTTCGGGAAAGTTTTGATCACTATTATTAGTGAGTTTTGCACTTTTTTGCTTCCAGTGTAAAAATAAACACGGTTCTGTTCTCTTCTTCGGCTCTGTAATTCAAACCTTGTCTGCCTTTATGTTGTTCTTCCCTTTTATCTCTTTTTAACGTTTTCAGTGCCCTTTTGGTGTACTTGGTATGTTACGGGCGCTAGCTTGTTTTCTAGGACGGGGAAGGGGCGGTGGGGGCTGAACACTACGACAGAGAAGGGGAGACCCCTCCATGTCTGCTTCCAGCATGTGGGCCACAGTCACGTCATGATACTTCGGGAGTGATCACATGACACAACAGGAGCGGTCACATGACGTGGAAGTGCCGTGGGCACTGTAAAGACTAAGTATGTTCGAGCATTCAAACGAATGGGGATACAATGTTTTCCAGCACAGGGAAGCTGCTTTACAGCATTTAAAATAAGGCTCTTTAATCGCAACTCCTACAGGCACTTACTGCCTGGGATAATACTATATATATCCGTCATCATGTAAACCCATCGCGTATAAAACCTCTATGCGCCTTGTATAATACTCTCGCGAATCTGATATAATACTGTTGTTAAATCTCATGCGCCTGTTATTAAAACTCTCATGGCTGTATAATATTAAGCGTCATTCTGTATAATAACTCTATGCGCCTGTATAATAACTATCAGCGCTGAATAACTCTCATTGCGCCTGATGTAACTCTCATGCGCCGTATAGTAATCTCATGCGCCATGCTAGCGCTGTATAGTAACTCTCATGCGCCGTTAAATACTGTACCTCATATGCGCTGTATAATAACTCTCATGCGCCTGTATAATAACTCTCATGCGCCTGTAATAACTCATCGCTGTATAATAACTCGCATGCGCCTGTATAATACACTCGCATGCGCCTGTATAATAACTCTCATGCGCCTGTATAATAACATCGCATGCGCCTGTATAATAACTCTCATGCGCTGCATGACAGAATTCCACTAATAGCAAACTCGTATAAAAAACATTCTACGGGACAGGCATACTTCTCGTATGAGAACAAAGTGAGGAACTGATGGGGTAAAGAGTACCACCACACACAGTGTGTTTTCCAACACACATACTAAATATGTCCAAGTAGCCATTTCCTCTTGAAATGACCAGGTAGGTTAGCCCAACGCCCCAGGAGAGGGGAGAGAAGGTACGTGCGTTGCGAAGAGCCTGGCAGGATTGTCCGTCTAGTTTCACTGGACAAATCGTTCTTCACTAGTGCTAATGTATCTAATGAGATGGAGTATATCATCCAGCCCAGGAAACAAGCTTTGCCTGTCCACCTGCAAAGCCATATTTCATTGTCACCCCAGGACAGGAACAAGGTAGAAATAATGACCTAGTCTAAAAGTAAATGCTATCGTCCAGGTTTACCGGAGAATTAACAAAAGAAACTCACTTACGACACATAGAGGGGTGTTTATCGCTACATTTCATTGGAATGTTCTTTGGGGGAGGGAAATTTACAAATACTAGTAGCCAATGTGACAATTAAGAAATTAGTTTGGATCCTTTTATTCTTTATTTTTAATTTATAAAAACTGTGTCCAGGAAGTATGTATAATATATTGAGGAGTTACCTCTCGTTTTCAGGTATGCCTGGGCATAGAGTTTAAGGACAAATAATACATGGTACAAATAACATATTATCCAGATAAGTTAGTTAATTACAAAGCAGGGTTCAAACATTTCATAAAGTCGCTTCATTCTCAATCGGGGTTCTCAACCTATTACCAAACAAAAAGCAGTCGGAACTGCAAGACCAAGGGCGCAAAAAAAAGACAACAACAGAAGCTCCCTAAGCATCCCCTCACGGCTGCCAGTAATCATCCCATCTGTTCCGTCTCATCCTCCTATCCCCCCCCTCCACTGTCTCTCTACTTCTCTCCCCCTCCAACGGTCTCCTCTCTCCCCCCTACCCTCACTGTCTCTCTCTTCCTCCACAGGCACACTCTTATCCTTCTCTCCCCCCTCCACTGTCTCCTCTCTCTCCCCCCTCCACGGTCTCCTCTCTCTCCCCTCCACTGTCTCCTCTCTCTCCCCACCACTGTGTCTTCTCTCTCCCCCCTCCCACTGTCTCCCTCTCTACCCTCTGATTTCAGGGGCTGGCTGGTGTCTGAATTTTTCAAAAATAGATTACCGGGCGAAATGGGACAATTGAGTTATTTTTTGCAATTTCGCTAAAGTTTGAGAATGCGGAAATATGCCGTTTGTGCGGCGAATTCAAACTTTGCCCAACTCTAGTTACTGAAGCTCAACAACACTCGTCGGGGATCTCGGATCCTGTCCCGCTTTGGGGTCAGTGTATAAAGAAATGAGTCCATGTGTATGTAGAAAAAATTTGCATTTTGACGGTCCTGTTTCCAGCCTATTTTGAAGAGAATTTCCTATGTTGATTAAAATTAGTTAAAATTACAATTTGGAGAAATTCATTCCCTACTACGCCACCTTCACGTCCAGCTCAGCAAACATTACAAAAAGCCATACAGATCCGACATCTTTTCGCAGCCACAGCACCAAAAAACGTATGAGGAGCCACTGAAGGGCTTTAAACTTTAAAGTGACAATTCAACTTAGCAACTCCATCTTTTTCAATAAAATCTGTGTAATTAGCTTCCTTAGGAAGAGTCGCTCAGCAATAAAGTGACTATTTGACCTATTTCTACCCTGTGAAAATGAACATTAACGAGGGATTGTCGGCAACACTGAAACAAATCGGCTTCTTTGTCTGTTTGACTAACGGTGGCCCCATATTGACTCTGTAAACAACAGAACAAAGCTAAGATAGCAATGTTAATGACTATATCATGTCTTTTCGAGATAAGATCCTTTGCCAGTATCATAAAACCATTTGTTAACCATGGAAATGTTAAACCAAATGATTTTAAAATACTTCAACTTATCTGATAATTTTGTAAAAAAAAAAGTGTAAATCACCCACATTTAACCTATTTGCTCCTGACTTTAGTGCGTTTTGTCCTAGGTTGGGCGTCTCCTTTAATATATATACGGCTTGAAGGAGGGGGAATATCGAAGACTTTCAAGCGCATTTGAAGTGCAGAGGGAAGCACGTTTCAGAGAGAGAAGAAGCAGAGGCCGAGCACGGGGTCATCGTCCCCATTATGGTCGTGGCTCTCCTCGCTTTCCCTGTTCGGTACGCAGAAAGTGGTCCATGTGGCGTGGCTGGCAGTTTGCGTGTTTTTTGTTGTTGTTTTTTTGTTAATAAAACCTTTTTTTGCCATTTTTGGAATTCGAACTTTTTAGCAAAAGTTAGCACTTTTTGGGGGGGGGAGTGGGGGTTCCAAAGTGAACGTTTCACCCGGTTTAAAAAAAAATCAACGTAAAAAAACCCGTATCTGTGAATGCGCCAAAACATTTCGCTCAGCCTAGAAAAAGCGCTGACTCGAACTTCCAAACGAACGTCAAAGTTTGCGAAGTTCGTATTTTGAACCTAACACGAACCGATCTTATTGTCCAGACCAGGGGGGCTCAACTCCTGTCCTCAAGAGCCCCCAACAGGTCAGGTTTTCAGGAAATCCCTGCTTCAGCACAGGTGGCTCAATCAAGAGCCACTGATTGAGCCACCTGCGCTGAAGCTGGGATATCCTGAAAACGTGACCTGTTCGGGGGGCCTGTGGACTGGCGTTGAGCCCCCCTGCTGTATAAGTAGGGAGTGGGAAAGATGGTGGATTTATTTCCTGCCTAAACTAGAGATGATAAAAAGTCTTGTGTGCGTCCCGGAACCGGCGCAATGCGCCCTGAAAAAAAGAGGCGTCTGACTCAGAGTTTGCAGGCCATTCGCCCGAGCGTGAAATCCCCCCACTGCGCAATTTCGTTTGATATGCAAAATTCTCTAAAATCGCTAGAATGGCGAGACTACAAATAGGGAACGCACGCCGTGTTTCGTGCGCTGGCTGGCGAGGTTTTGCGTAGATACATTATTATCCATTTGAGGGTCGGCGAAACGTTTCACGGAATCAAATTTGGGGAAAGGGGGTTGGGGGGGGGGGGAGGGGGTGGGGGAGGGAGGTAAACGCTTTAAATTGCTCCAATGCATTTTTGACAGTTTCGCCAGTCTATACCCCACCCCGTTATTATACTGGTATCTACTGGTGAAATATCTTGATAACACAATTCATATAATATTATTTTATTTATATCCATAGTTTTAAGTATATGTATGCATGTTTGTATATCTTTATTTATATAGCGCCATTAATGTACATAGCGCGTCACAGCTGTAATACACGTGACAATCATATAAATAACAAATAATACTAATACCACATAATGGGAATAAGCGCTTCAGACATAAAAGTGACATTAAGAAAAAGAGTCTCTGCTCCGAAGAGCTTACAATCTGATTATATCTAAATATGTCACATCATTTTAGCAAAGGTTCAGCATTTGGACCCTATAGGGGTCTCCTTTTAGTACCCTCAGTTTTTTCCCAGTGGGGTCTTTGGGTATCCATTAGGTTCCACAGACATCAGAACAGACACGGACAGCAGTGGCGTTTCATCTTTACAGGAGGCCATTAGTAGCTATCCCCCCTGACCACAGGCTGACCTAATAACACAGCGTTCCTTTTGCCCATAAACAATTTAAAGGAAGCAAATGAAGATAAATAATTACGTTACAGCAAACATCTTCCATTCTTTCCTGAGCCGGACATATTTTTTTTCAAGAGACGGCAGCTGTTGCTGAAATTGAGGGATTTGAGCAGTGATTTAAACGGCCTTAAAAGGAGCTGATTTGTGGGGGTGTTTTGGTCCTGGTGGAGACCAGATGCTTTGCAAAGTGTACCTACGTACCCCTGATCTTACCTACGTACCCCTGATCTTACCTACGTACCCCTGATCTTACCTACATACCTACGTACCCCTGATCTTACCTACGTACACCTGATCTTACCTACGTACACCTGATCTTACCTACGTACACCTGATCTTACCTACGTACACCTGATCTTACCTACGTACACCTGATCTTACCTACGTACACCTGATCTTACCTACGTACCCCTGATCTTACCTACATACCTGGTACACCTGATCTTACCTGCGTACACCTGATCTACTTCCGTACATCTGATCTTACCTATACCTGCGTACACCTGGTCTTACCTACGTACCTGCGTACACCTGATCTTACCTACGTACACCTGATCTTACCTACGTACACTACTACTCGATCTCATCTACCTACGTTACACCTGACTAATACGTCACCTGATCTTACTAGCACCCCTGATCTTACTACGTACCTACGTAACCTGATCTACTACGTACGTTACTAGACACCTGATCTTACTACGTACCGATCTTACCTACGTACACCTGATCTTACCTATACACCTGATCTTACCTACGTACCCCTGATCTTACCTACGTACCCCATATCTTACCTATGTACCTACGTACACCCGATCTTACCTACGTACATCTGATCTTACCTACATACCTGCGTACACTCGGTCTTACACATACTACCTGGCGTTACAAACTGATCTACCTACGTACAATGATCTTACGACGTACCACATGATCTTACCTACATACCCGCGTACACCTGATCTTACCTACATACCTCTGATCTTACCTACGTACACCTGATCTTACCTACATACTGACGTACCCTCGATCTTATACCACCTGATTCTGTCGACTAGGTACCCTGATTTACCTATTACAACCTATCGTACACTATCTACACCTGATATTACCTCCGTAGTACCACCTGATCTTACCTACGTACACCTGATCTTACCTACGCACCCCATATCTTACCTACGTACACCTGATCTTACCTACATACCTGCGTACACCTGATCTTACCTACATACCTCTGATCTTACTTACGTAACTGATTACCTAGTACACCTGATATTACTACATACTACGTACCCTGATCTTACTTACGCACCCCTGATCGCACATACGTACACTACGTAACCTGATCTTACCTACGTACACCTGATCTTACCTACGTACACCTGATCTTACCTACATACCTGCGTACACCTGATCTTACCTACATACCTGATCTTACTTACGTACACCTGATCTTACCTACGTACACTGATCTTACCTACGTACACCTGATCTTACTTACGCACCCCTGATCTACATACGTACCTACGTACACCTGATCTTACCTATGTACACCTGATATTACCTACGTACACCTGATCTTACCTAACATACCTGCGTACACCTGATCTTACCTACATACCTCTGATCTTACTTACGTACACCTGATCTTACCTACGTACACCTGATCTTACCTGCGTACCTACGTACCCCTGATTTTACCTACGTACACCTGATCTTACCTATGCACCCCATATCTTACCTACATACACCTGATCTTACCTACGTACTGTACCTACGTACTTTGATCTTTTGACACTTCGGAGGACTTTAAAACCGTGCCTGATTTGTAAGATCTTAGAAGCCCACGTGCAAAACATAAATCTGTGAAGGCCTCATATGTTGGTCCATGAAAGTGTCTCTCTGTGTTTCAAAGAGAGGGGAAAGGTTACACCCCAGGCAGTGAAAAGTACATTACCTTAGTTACATTAGTTGCATTAGTTGGATGAAGTTATAGAAAAAAAATGTATATTGAGTTCAACCTATGTTAAATTTAGTCGACTTAGATACTAATCCTATATTTGTATTTATATTGAACCAGAGGAAGGCAAACACACACCCCGGTGACACATTACCCGATGATATCTCTTAAGGGGAAAAATACATTCTTCCTGACTCCAAATATTGTCAATCAGATTATTCTCTGTATCAACATCCTTCCCATGTTTACTTATTAGGTATATCCCTGTATACCTTTTCTTTCTAAAATGATGTCTAACCTTTTTTTAAAGATATTTATTGTTTCTGCCCCCTGTCTCCATGGACAATGAATCCCACACTGTAACTGCCCTTACTGTTAAGAACCCTTTCCTTTGTTGCTGGTGAAATCTCCTTTTGTCCAGTCTCAGGGGATTGCCCCCCCCCCCGAGTCCTTTGTACTGCATCCTTGGGACAAAAACTTGATCCATTGTTTAACGACGCTGAGTTTCTCTGCACAGCTCCAGACTCCCATAGCACGTACGATATACTCCTCTCTCCTGAAAGTCCATCTCTACAAGAAATGCGTTGGCCCTGTAAACTTTAATGGCGGCCTTCTACAAGAAATGATTGGTCTCCAAAGTATTCCACCAAGTCCCCTACAATGAATCAGTTTTATATTACCCACCTCTACAAACACTCTGAAAGCAGTAAATCAATATTTCCACGAAATGGAGAAAATAAAACAAATAAATGGGAAAAAAAATGAAATGGTAAAAGTGATGGATACAGATATAATACGCAGATGTAATACGCAGATAGATGGATACGCAGATGTAATACGCAGATAGATGGATACGCAGATGTAATACGCAGATGTAATACGCAGATGTAATACGCAGATGTATGGATACACAGATATAATACACAGATAGATGATACAAGATTATACGCAGATAGAAGATGGAACAAGATATTAATACGCAGATAGATGGATACACAGATTTAATACACAGATAGATGGATACGCAGATATAATACGCAGATAGATGGATACACAGATATAATACGCAGATATAATACACAGATAGATGGATAACCAGATATAATACGCAGATAGATGGATACACAGATATAATACACAGATATAATACGCAGATATAATACGCAGATAGATGGATACGCAGATATAATACGCAGATAGATGGATACACAGATTATAATTACGCAGATAGATAGATGGATAACAGTATAATACGAGATATAATACGCAGATAGATGGATACACAGATATAATACACAGATAGATGGATACACAGATATAATACGCAGATAGATGGATACACAGATATAATACGCAGATAGATGGATACACAGTTATAATACGCAGATATAATACGCAGATAGATGGATAGACAGATATAATACACAGATATAATACGCAGATAGATGGATACACAGATATAATACACAGATAGATGGATACACAAGATAATACGCAGATAGATGGATACACAGTTATAATACGAGGATATAATCGAGATAGATGTACAAAGATATAATACACAGATATAATACGCAGATAGATGGACAGATAGATGGATACACAGTTATAATACGCAGATAGATGGATACACAGATATAATACACAGATATAATACGCAGATAGATGGATACACAGTTATATACACAGATAGATGGATACACAGATATAATACACAGATAGATGGATACACAGTATAATACGCAGATAGATGGATACACAGATATATAACGCAGATAGATGGATACACAGTTATAATACGCAGATAGATGGATACACAGATTATAATCCACAGATAGATGGATACACAGATATAATACGCAGATATAATACGCAGATAGATGGATACACAGATAGATGGATACACAGATATAATACACAGATATAATACGCAGATGGATACACAGATCTAATACGCAGATGATGGATACACAGTTATAATACGCAGATATAATACGCAGTAGATGGATACACAGATGGATACACAGATATAATACACAGATATAATACGCAGATAGATGGATACACAGTTATAATACGCAGATAGATGGATACACAGATATAATACACAGATATAATATGCAGATAGATGGATACACAGTTATAATACACAGATAGATGGATCACAGATATAATACACAGATAGATGGATTACACAGATGTAATACGCAGATATAATACGCAGATAGATGGATACACAGATATAATACGCAGATAGATGGATACACAGTTATAATACGCAGATAGATGGATACACAGATATAATACACAGATAGATGGAACACAGATATAATACGCAGATATAATACGCAGATAGATGGATACACAGATATAATACGCAGATAGATGGATACACAGATATAATACACAGATATAATACGCAGATGGATACACAGATATAATACGCAGATAGATGGATACACAGTTATAATACGCAGCCAGTGGAATGTGAATGCCTTTCTGCACACCGCATATTCACACACTTACATTCTTTGGTGTGCGGGAATTGTGGATTCTTAATTCTTGTCATTCTTCTCTTCATCTTTTTCTGCATGGACGCATTACGTCGGCGTCCCGTGGTGAACCTCGCACCTGATCCCCCCCTTTTTTCGCCTGCAGGAAACACCAGCCCTCATCTGCCAGCTGCCTTCCTCTGTCTGCTCTGGTTCCCCTCCATGAAAGGTTGGATGTGTAATTACTATGCCAGCTGAGACCCCCAGACTTGAGCGGCCCCCCTCTTGCAAGGAGACTGCGAGGCAGTGATTGCTATGGTTGTGGTCAGTTTTTGAGGATAGCCCTGCTTCAGCACAGGTGGCTAAATCAGTGGCTCTGTCGAAGAGCCACCAGACCCCCCCCAACAGGTCAGGTTTTCAGTATATCCCTGCTTCAGCATAGGTGGCTCAATCAGTGGCTCAGTCCCATGTGGATTTTTTATTACATACCGACTTTTAATATGTTCTATAGTTTTTGGTCACCCCCGCATTGTGACCCCACTGGAAGCGCCACTGGATGCGTGGCGGTTAAACCAGTGGCTCCCCATTCAGCAGCCAACACGTCCACTATTCCATATACTCCCTCCTACTGTCTCTGTACGTTCTCCCTACCTACCAATTAGACTGTAAGCTCCTCGGGGCAGGTACTCCTCTTCCTTAATGTTACTTTTATGCCTGTAGCGCTTATTCCCATGATCTGTTATTTATATTATCTGTTATTTATTTGATTACCACATGTATTACTACTATGACGCGCTATGTACATTAATGGTGCTATATAAATAAAGACATACAATACAATACAATACGTAACAATGTTCGAAAGGGTGGGCACCTGATGGAGGGGTGGGCAGCTCTAGTGCTCAAGGGCCACCCACAGGCCAGGTTTTAAGGATATCCCTGCTTCAGCACAGGTGGCTCAATCATTATGACTTTAAGGTTACTCCTGAGAGAAGAGGTGTTGCAGGTCTGGGGAGAGATGTGCCCCTCGGGGACGGATTGAAATAACCGGACGCGCTAAGATGGCAGAGAACATATTCATGCAGAGAGCAATTAAGACGTAGCGACGGAGCGAGGGCTGATTGTACGATAACCGCGGAGAGATCCCGGGACACCGTCATTAGGCTGAGAACACGACCCGCCAGCGGGACCCCTTCTTACTCTACCCAATCCCCCACAGATCTCATTTTCCTACGCAACGCCGACAGTGTACATAACACGATGCAGAGTGAGCTGAAGAGCTTACAATCTAATCAAAGTGACCTGCCCAAAGCACAAGAAGAGCGGGCACTGGGAATCCACCTGGGTTTACCCCGTTCTAAGGCAGTTATGACACACAGGCGGATACTGGCAATCTAGAAGGGATTCCGGTATATATTATGCGTTTGGCGTCCAGCAGTAAAACAGCCGACATCAATTCCGCCCCGGGATTAGTATACATCAATTCCGCCCCGGGATTAGTATACATCAATTCCGCCCCGGGATTAGTATACATCAATTCCGCCCCGGGATGATTAGATCACTCAATTCCGCCCCGGGATTAGTAGTATACATCAATTGCCCGGGATATTATACACAATTCCGCCCAGGATTAGTATACATCAATTCCGCCCCGGGATTAGTATACATCAATTCCGCCCCGGGATTAGCATACATCAATTCCGCCCCGGGATTAGTATACATCAATTCCGCCCCGGGATTAGTATACATCAATTCCGCCCCGGAGTATTATACATCAATTCGCCGGGATTAGATACTCAATTCCGCCCGGGATTAGAACATCAATTTGCCCCGGGATTAGATACAATCAATTCGCCCCGGGATTAGATACATCAATTCCGCCTGGGATTAGCATACATCACTTCCGCCCCGGGTAGATACATCAATTCCGCCCGGGATTAGTATAATCAATTGCCCGAGATATCTCGCCCCGGGATTAGTATACATCAATTCCGCCCTGGGATTAGTATACATCAATTCCGCCCGGGATTAGTATACATCAATTCCCCGGGATTAGTAACATCAATTCGCCCCGGATTAGTTACATCATTCCGCCCCGGGATTAGTAACATCAACTCCGCCCCGGGATTGGTATACATCAATTCCGCCCGGATTAGTATACCAATTCCGCCCGGGATTAGTATACATCAATTCCGCCCCGGGATTAGTATACATCAATTCCGCCCGGGATTAGTATACATCAATTCCGCCCCGGGATTAGTATACATCAATTCCGCCCCGGGATTAGTATACATCAATTCCGCCCCGGGATTAGTATACATCAATTCCGCCCCGGGATTAGCATACATCAATTCCGCCCTGGGATTAGCATACATCAATTCCGCCCCGGGATTAGTATACATCAATTCCGCCCCGGGATTAGTATACATCAACTCCGCCCCGGGATTAGTATACATCAATTCCGCCCCGGGATTAGTATACATCAACTCCGCCCCGGGATTAGTATACATCAATTCCGCCCCGGGATTAGTATACATCAAATGATCGATTAAATATCAGACTATGAGCCTCACTTGCAAGGTTCAGCCTGTAGCGGTTTTGCTAATAAAGAGATGACATTTTCACGACGCACACTGTTACCGGCGGCAGCGCCCGCTCCTTTCCCACCCGAACGTGGGACCCCGCCAAAGTGCCGTGGCCGAAACCCAGGGCAATCTCGGGCTGCGCTTTAATTTCCACCAAGATTAATGGGAGAGAGAATACGTTCTCACTCTCGCTGCTGTATACCGAAGGCAGAGGCTCGTTTATCAGAAGGTACAGTACTCACCTGTATAAACACCGCGAGGGGGGGGGGGGGCAGGTTCGGGGGGCAGAGGCGGTGGGTTCATGATTTATGAGGGGTGGTTTAGGGCGCTGCTAAGGATTGCGCTTCATACAGACATAGGGTCAGGTGAACTATTCAAATGAAGACGGTCATGAATAAGGATTTTTAAATGGGGGAAGGGGAGGAGGGAACTAAGGTTATCAAAGGTGCCTGCGCCATTAACCGCTTTCAGGGCCACGTGGGACATTCTGGAGCTGAAGAAGCTGTTTGGGGGTTACAATATACATGTGTATATATGTGAGTGCGTGTATATGTGAGTATGTGTATATGTATATGTGTGTATAATTCTGCTACAGCCACAGAAGGTACACGTTCCTATGGCTGCTTCTCTCTACATCACATTGGTGAACCCCCACTTGGCCCACCCAGTATTCCCAGTTTCCTAAGCTGCACTATAGCCTCCCACACCATTTGATACTTTATTATGTTAGCCCCAAACACCTCTGCTGGGCTGCTGGTCCATGGACCCACTACCCGTCAAGAGGGACTTTGTCAAGTTTCCCCTGAGCGTCCCAATTTCAATGCATGACCTTGTGTTTGAGACGTCCTCCTTTTCTGCCATTAACATCACTAATCCTGATTTCCGCAGCTCCTACAAGAGCCCACAGCGGCATCACGGCAGTAGTTGTTTTATGGAACCACCTCCCAGCAGAGGTGAAATAGGCTAATAAAGGAAAGGGACCCCCTAGCAGCGGGTTAAAGACATCTTTAGGATAGAACTTAACATGGTCAGAAAACACAGAGAAGATCACGTGGGAGGAACAACGCCCGGGCTGATAGAATGAGCCAAATTGTAATAATCTGCAATCAGCTTCCATGTTTCTAATCTTAAATGTTACAGGTTAAGTGTGTGACCATCACGGGACAATAATGATGGGCAATTGCTTTAGCATACAGGAAAAGCTGATTACAATGTTACATCATTTCAGTTGGGGGGGTTGGGGGGGGGGGCGGACCACACCCTTTGCTTGTATTCCACTGAAAACTGCTGAGATGGCATTATTATTTCTTCTTCTTCTGGGTATTAATAGCAAATCAGTGTTCGGGCAAATTAATGTTCTGACCTTCAACCTGAAATCCATCCCAAACTCACCAGGGAAATGCATTTCTCCAACAGCAACCCAACCACAGGGCGTCTGTATAATATGGTACTAAAGACAGTTTGGCGGAGAACGTGTCCCAAAGGGCTATGGGGGTGCTGCCTTAATACAACATTTTGTGTGTGGGACTCCCAGCACTGAAAAAAGACATGCTACAAAATAGAGTTATACGGTGTATGACTGCGCACTTCCGACTATTTCTGTTTGCTGCGTCAGGAAAATGCGACAGTGACATCCCTGGAAGGCGCAGGTGGATAAGGGATTATTCAAATGTATGAGTTGTAATGGTGTCCCATGGTATAGCACTGCTCAGTAGACATGGACCAGTGGGATTCGTCATCGATTGCACGCTTGTTGGTAATGAGACCCAGGGGGAAGGGACCCGCACACTGATATTGATAATACTTCCAGACACCTCAATGTGCCAACTAGGATAACACTCGGGGAGGAGGGTAATTCCTGCGGGGATTGGGGGTAATAAAGCAATACATTCAACATAAGAAGTCTCCCCCTAAAGTAGAACTTGGAGGGGGGGAGGTGTGGGGCTTGCAGAGTGTGGTGTAGGATTGTTGGGGGGCTGGCAGAGTGTGGTGTAGGATTGTTGGGGGGCTGGCAGAGTGTGGTGTAGGATTGTTGGGGGGGGGGGTAGGCAGAGTAGAGTGGTGTAGGATTGTTGGGGCGGGGGTAGGCAGAGTGTGGTGTAGGATGTGGGGGGGGTAGGCAGAGTGTGGTGTAGAATTGTTGGGGGGGGTAGGCAGGCAGAGTTGGTGTAGGAATGTTGGGGGGGGGGGGAGCTGGCAGAGTGTGGTGTAGGATTGTTGGGGGTGTGGGGCTGGCAGAGTGTAGAATTGTAAGGGGGGGGGGGAGGGAGGATTAATCGCCGGAGAGGAAAGCTCGTGTGAGGCAAGAAGCACTGTAGCTCTAGTGCTCACTTTCACTGTGGACAAAGCCTAATTCTCCATATACACTACAAAACCATCCTCCTTTCTTTTAAGGCTCTACACTCTGCACCTCCATGTATCTCCGCTTTCATATCTCGTTACACCCCTCTGCACCCCCATATATCTCACCTCTGATCTCTCATTACACCCCTCTGCACCTCCATATATCTCACCTCTGCACCTCCATATATCTCACCCCTGCACCTCCATATATCTCACCTCTGCACCTCCATATATCTCCCCTCTGATCTCTCGTTGCCCTCCTCTGCACCTCCATATATCTCACCTCTGACCTCTCGTTACACCCCCATATATCTCACCTCTGCTCTCTCGTTACTCTCCTGAGCCACTGATTGAGCCACGTGTGCTAAAGGCTATATACTTAAAACCAGTCCTCAAGACCACCTAAGGTCAGGTTGAGGCTATCCCTGCTTCAGCACAGGTAACTCAATCAGTGACTCAGTCGCTGACTGATTGAGCCACCTGTGCTGAAGCAGGGATATCCTGAAAGCCTGACCTGTTGGTGGCCCTTGAGGACTGGCGTTGTCCACCCCTGCGAGTAAGAATGTCCAACTCACATAGAGCCAGTATCACTCCGATATATACACAGCCCACAGCAGCACTCACACCCTTTCCTCCCCACATATATTTACATCCTGTGCTACCCGACTTCAGGGCCTAATTGCTATCTAGCACAGTCCCTGCATCGGAACAGTGTCTAATAGAGACATTGCAGGGGCCATTAGCACAGATGGTTGTCATATGTATGCAAATAAGAAGCAAATTGAAATTTTTTTTGTCCCTCCTCACCACCTGTCCTATCAGGGACGTCTTCTTGTAGAAAGAGAAGACTTAGGCGCAGCGCCGTATAATCCGTCACTGTGGATTAATTAGGAGCCCGCCATTAATCATCATTTGTTTCAGCGGGCAAAAGATGCTGTGTGTTCCTTTCTGTGCTGTGTGCGGGGATGTAGAGGAGGTGTGTGTCCCGGGGCCAAAGGGAACAGTAATACAGAGCGGTGGCATGGGGACGTGTCCGCCAATCCCTTTCCCACCCTGTCCTTATCAGACAGCCAATAAAGATAAGGGGAGAGGGGGAACTCTGGCTGTTCAAGCAGTCGCCGATCACACAGTGACATCACACAGTGACATCACACAGAAGGGAGCAGCCCCGAGGAAATCACACCCCTGCCAAGTCTCCCTTTAGTACATAAATCAAAAATACTTACAGGTGCCAGATTTGGGTAAACATGGTATTAATTACCCAGATGAGAGCTCTTAAACCGGTCACTGGCATTAGTTCCCTTTGGTCCTACGAGGGAGTGTATATTTCCATGGAAAAGTGAGATGACATTGAAGCCTATAAGACTTGTTATGCTAAATATCGGGGAGACTGACGCCAAATCAGTAAGACTCATCGAAAATAACACCTGCGTACGGATGGGTTGCAAGGTTACATAGTTACATAGTAGAGGAGGTTGCAAATAGACATACGTCCATCAAGTTCAACCTATGCTAAATTTAGACGACAGATACTTTATCCTATATCTATACTTCCTTATTGATCCAGAGGAAGGCAAACACAAAACCCCAGTGTCATATCATCCAATGATATCTCATAAGGGGAAAAATAAATACCTTCCTGATTCCAAGAATTGGCAATCAGATTAATCCCTGGATCAACATCCTTCCCATGTATACTTATTTGGTATATCCCTGTATACCTTTCCTTTCTAAAAAGATGTCCAACCTTTTTTTGAACAAATCTATTGTATCTGCCATCACAGTCTCCATGGGTAATGAATCCCACATTTTAACTGCCCTTACTGTAAAGAACCCTTTCCTTTGTTGCTGGTGAAATCTCCTTTCCTCCTACCTTAAGGGATGGCCCCGAGTCCTTAGTACTGCCCGTGGGATGAATAGTTCTTTTGAAAGATCCTTGCACTGTCCCTGAATATATTTGTATATAGTTATCCTATCCCCTCTTAGACGCCTCTTTTCTAATATAAATAAATCTAATTTTGCTAGCCTCTCCTCATAAGTTAGATTGTCCACCCCCTTTATTAATTTGGTGGCTCTTCTCTGCACTCTCTCTAGTTCCATAATGTCTTTTCTAAAGAGTGGTGCCCAAAATTGTGCTCCATATTCAATGTGTGATCTTACTAATGCTTTGTAAAGGGGCATAATTATGTTTACTTCCCTTCCATCCATTGCCCGTTTAATGCAAGATACAATCTTGTTTGCCTTTGCAGCTACTGCATGACATTGGGCACTATTGCTAAGCCTGCTGTCTACAAGCACTCCTAAATCCGTCTCCATCAAGGATTCCCCCAATTTAGCCTCATTTAATTTGTAAGTCACCTGTTTATTCTTGCTTCCCAAATCCATAACCTTACATTTATCTGTATTAAACCTCATCTGCCATTTACCTGCCCAAGTTTCCAGTCTCTCCAAGTCCTTTTGAAGAGAAATTACATCCTGCTCTGATTCTACTACCTTACACAATTTAGTATCATCAGCAAAGATGGAGACTTTGTTCTCGATGCCAACCTCAAGGTCATTAAAAAACAAGTTATAAAGCAGGGGTCCCAGTACCGATCCCTGAGGTACTCCACTCACGACTTTAGCCCAACCTGAATAAGTTCCATTTATGACAACCCTCTGTTGTCTGTCCTTTAACCAGTTTTCAATCCAGGTGCATATATTATTACTGAGTCCAATTTTCTTTATTTTGTACACCAACCTCTTGTGTGAAACCGTATCAAAAGCCTTTGCAAAATCTAAGTAGACCACATCAACTGCATTACCCTGGTCTAAATTCCTACTTACCTCCTCAAAGAAACAAATAAGGTTCGTTTGGCATGATCTATCCTTCATAAATCCATGCTGACTATTACTAATAATTTTATTTTCCATTAGGTATTCCTGAATATTATCCCGTATTAAACCTTCAAGTAGTTTCCCCACTATTGAAGTCAGGCTTACAGGTCTGTAATTCCCCTTTTGTGATCTAGCGCCCTTTTTAAATATAGGCACCACATCTGCTTTACACCTGCTTTGTGGTACTGAGCCTGTGGAAATGGAGCCCTTGAATATTAAATGTAATGGTTTGGCTATTACTGAACTTATGTCCAGAGAGGTAATACCGGTATACACAGACACGCCCAGAGAGGTAATACCGGTATACACATACACGCCCAGAGAGGTAATACCGGTATACACATACACGCCCAGAGAGGTAATACCGGACAGAGGGGGAGAGAGGGAGAGAGGGAGAGAGGGAGAGAGGGATAAAGATAAATAGATACTCAGACTTAAAGAAGGATTGTTAAATAGAAACATAACTGGGTAGATTACATACTGTAGGTAGATATCTGAGTTATTCAGTACATGATTATTCAGTCTAAACCTCTTGTTCTTAGTCACACAGCCACCCCTGGGGTGGAATCTTGCCAGCACCCCTCTGCCTCTCTCTCCTCCCATTGGGTGCGCTTACAGAGCGAGAGGAGCCATTCATTGCACACGGCTGCCTTCCAGAGACCCGGTTTATTACTCCTCCTGGAGTGGGCCGCTGGAAGGTCCCCAGTCCCACTGCAGCCGGAGCCGCTCTGCTCTCACAGAGCCGGGCTCATGTGTCGCGCTCGGTGCTTCGGTGACACACTTTCCTGCTTGGCAGAGTCCCAGTCCCACACTTTGCAGCAATTGAACGGCACTTTGCAAGCTAATCGGAGCAAATCTACATCAATCCAACGCGCACACTAAAGGTTATCTCCCACTTAGCATTTCAAGTGGCTCACACCCCCCCTTCCCCATCCTATCTGCTCCCCCACTCCATCCAACTCCATCCCGACCCCTTCATTCGTCCTCCCATCTACGTCCAGCGCCCCTTCCTCTCTGTCTCGCTGGAGATTGACGCTGATTACCCAATGAGATTTCGAGCTATGGACAATACCCTAAGGCTGAGTCCATAGAAGGACAGGCCGCGCTGATTTGTGCGGACGCTCCGCGCTGAGCCCCTGCATCCCCAATGAGATTTCGAGCTATGGACAATACCCTAAGGCAAAAGGCCAATTCCATTACAGCGGCGATGTATATTGAATATGCAATAAGCTGCCGCCACTCACACATACGACACATTCCTTAGGCCTCGGCCAGGGTGGCGCTGAGCGGGCGGGCGCACTCATGCTGGCCGCGATGAAATACATTGCGGCAATGTGTGTGGCCAGCGTGAGCGAGCGCCTGAGCATGAGCGGCGCTTAGCTGCTTGCCAAGCAAGCAAATTTGAATTTGCCGCTTGCTCGCGCTGCCGCGCATGAACGCCTGCACGCTCAGCGCCACACTGACCGCAGCCTTACAGCAGCGTTCCAAGCACTTTTTTGGAGTAGGTTTGAAGCAGGGGGGTCTCCGGAGCAGAATCGCGGTAATTTCAGCGGCGGGTACCCAATGCTTCCTGAGATACTTACCTCCGTGGGGGCTGCCGGTCACGTCTCGGTTCTTAAATATTCTGCGGCACAATAGGAAGCCGTGAGAAATGATGCCGCAGTTTGCTATTTGCGGGAGATTTAATCCTCCATTTTGTTTCCCCAGCCGTGGATGGAACTGGGGTCTCCCCAGGGCTCACACTAACGCAGTTACAACCCCGGAGACCCCTCTGCGTCCCACCTAGAAAGAAAAACAATCTAGGTGGAACCGTGCAAATAAAGACCCCAAATCTATCTGCAAAACCCACAACAAACCGTTACGATTGGATAGAAATCACTGAAGTGGTTATTTCTCATGGTATTGCATTGCAGGCTGTAGTGGCAGAGAATGGGGGGCTCTGGTGCCCTGTTTTGGAGTGGCAATATGCTCTGATACGTGAGCCCCACGCTGCTTTCTCGCGGGTTGTTACCTGATTGAGGACAGAATGGCGCCGTGATTTCAAAGTGTCCAAAACTGATCGATTCGGTTCATGTGCAAAATAAAATATTATTGTCCATCAATTTCTCTGCTCAAGGATGTCTTCTGCCTGCCCACTTTTGTATCTAAAGCCCTTTCCCACCTAAAACTTCTCACAGACTGCCCCACACCTCAGGAATACACTTCCCCTCAATATCCGACCAGCACCCTCTCTCTCCACCTTTAAGACCCACCTTAAAACACACCTCTTTAATTAAGCATCTCAGTGCCTCCAAAGTGCTCACCTCTTGCATACACCCTTCCCACTGTCTCTGTAAGATCGCCCTACATTTTACTTGAGCCCACACCCACCTAAGGGGCTAAGCTTTAGCTCTCCTTAACCCCCCCATGTGTATCAATGAGAGCTGAAGCGTGCTAAAGCTTAGCCCCCTTTTGTGGATCTGGGCCTTAGATTGTAAGCTCTGCGGGACAGGGGTCTCTTTTCCTTAATGCTGCTTTTATATCTGTAGCGCTTATTCCCATTACGCCTCCTATTATTGGGCTCTGTGTATTACTACTGCTGGGAAGCGCTATACAGATAAAGATATACATACACGGATGAAGTGAGTGTCCTAATCCACACGATATTGATTACAGTTATAAATACGAGGGAGGGGTGTGACGTAGGGACTCGGGAAGCATATACAAACCCCTTTGCAGTGGACTCAAAGAAACCCAACTAGAAACACAAAAATAACAGCGTTTTAATAAATTCCACACTCATCGTAGAAAAAATGTTACAAACTGAACAGGGTGAGAAACCCACAATATTGAATATGTAAATGAAGCCTAGGTACCTATAGAATAGTCATTATAGAAATGTTAAATCTTGTATCTCAATAAAGTATGTGTGTGTGTGTGTGTAAATATATGTGTCTTGGGTTTATTATTACATACAGTAGGTCAAGCTCTTAATGAGTTTTGAGATCTCAGTCACCCAAACAATGCCCAAATTCTCTGAGTGCAATAAAAAAAAATATTGTGACGTTAAGAGTCACATTAGAATTTGTGACAAAATTGGTTAAAAACAGTGATAGCGCAAATGAGAGAGAAGGGACGATACTCTCAACCAGAGACATTATATTTATACACTATAAGACATTGCTACCATTTTGCAAAAACTGACACAATTGTATCACCACAATATCTAAAGTCACCCCAAAATCTTTAGTTTGGGCTCTGTTTGTTATTTCCCCTGCACTCTGAGAGAATTCTGTTTCGTTGGGCGTTACCCATTTGTTAAACCCAACCAATGCATGAAACATCTCTCTGGGCGGCGCAGGGGTGAAGACGCAGGAAGAGAGGGCGTGACTTCTGGAGAAGGGACGGGACATAATACAATATAAACATAACCTTGTTTCGTAGGACACGAAGCCCTTCCGACAGCAAACCGAAAGGAGGACAAAAAAAACAAACAAAACAAAGGGGGATTGCAGCGAGCGGCTGGACTTATAAAGCAAGATAATTCATGTTTTTTTTTATTTTCTCCCGAGATATGAAGTCCCATCTGCCTTGGAAAACCGTGACCTCCGGTGTCAGCCCGAAACAAAAGGATGCGCCTTAATTGGCCAAAATTCATAAGCCCCGCTGACTTCATTTCCAAATCTCAAGGGGTGGTGGGGGTGGGAGATGTGGGGGGGGTGGGGGCTTTTTCCATGACGACATGTAGAGATGTCAGTGAGAGGGAACACCGACAGCTAAAAGAATGAAGCCCCTTTTGTGTTTTAAAGGTGTGGTCGGGGGACGGAGAGACGTTCAGAAGTAGCGCCTGAGTTCCGGCACATTCTATGTATAGTGTTTAGCACGGAGGGACAGCTACGCTGGCTGGATTACCAATATATAGCATTTATGCTCCGAACGCAAAAAAAAAAAGTTTCCCCCAAAATAAATATGTTTATTCTTTAACTACCCGGGGGAACCATCATTCTGCCGGAAGATACGGGAGTGGGAGACTGGAGTCATAGATGAAAAAGATGAGGTAGCAAGTACCCTCTGCAGCAGGGGTGGGCAACTCCAGTACTCAAGGGCCGCCAACAGCTCAGGTAGTAGGGAATTCCCTGCTTCAGCACAGGTGGCTCAGCCAACGACTTATGCTTACTTTTCTGTTTAAGGTACAGTTTTTAAATGCAGCTGCCTTTTAATGTCTTATTTACTGTCTATATAAACAGTACATAGTTGGTGATATATATATGTATATATATTTTTTTTCCTTAACCCCTAACCCCCAATCCTAACCTTAACCCCACAAACTATAATATTCCTAACCTTAACTCTAAATCGTAAAATAACTTAAACCGTAAAAAGCCTGAACCCCGCTGTGAAACGGCCGTGGCAAATTGTCCCTTTCCTTTAACGAACATAGCGTTATTTACACCTCTCTTAACTTCAGCTAACGCCCTATCCCGGGGTCTGGATCGGAGGAACGCTAAGACGCACGTAGCAGCCCGTTATTGCGCGGTAAGTTAATGCCACATCATGTTACAATAATAAGCCTGTGCTAATGAGATGTGGTTTTGCATATAATTAGCTTTGAGGATATACCATGTGCGCTCAGTGAACATAATGTCCCTTCTTGCACAAGTCACGTTATGCGCCCCGATTTAACGAACGTTCTGTGGATCTTTGACGATGTTTTGCAAGTAGAACAGACGCGCTCAACTGCACTCTTCGCGACCCATCAACGGGTCAGGTTTAAGGATATCCCAGCTTCAGCACAGGTGGCTCAATCAGTGGCTCAGTCAAAGACTGAGCCTCTGATTGACCCACCTATGCAGAAGCAGGGAGTGATTGAGCCACCTGTGCTGAAGCAGGGAGTGATTGAGCCACCTGTGCTGAAGCAGGGTTATCCTGAAAACCTGACCTGTTGGGTGGCCCTTGAGGACCCCTGAAGTAGAGTATTAGGGATTACGCCTCCAAGAGGGGGAAAAAGCTGTCGGAAGTACAGCAGAAAACTGGTCATGTTTGCCAGCAGCTGGGTTTCCATCTCCGGAGAGCACGCTCAGGCCCGGGAAAACCAGCGACGGCTAGAACTGGTTCTGCTTCCGCCCTGCTGGTTAAACACCGCGGATCACAAGCACCCAGCTTCACATGTCACGCGCCTGTTTGCAGAAGAATAACAAATTAGGGAAAGAGTGGGTAAATGTGCGTGGCCGTGGATGACACGGGGGCCTGCGAGCCCTGGAACTCACCCAAGTCTGGTCTAATTGTTCCCTGGGGTCCCCGGATTTTCCGCACCCTGGTTGATGGGTTATCTGGGGAGGGAGAAATCAAGATGTTCCTGCTTAGAAGCCCTGGCTATGAAACGACGCCTAAGGCTGCTTGATACTCGAATGGGAGTTCCCGCACATCAATCAGAGGGGATGTGATGGGGAGCAGGTGAGGGGGATTGAAGGGGCGCAGTGTGTTTTTGGCAGTGCATAAAAAAGATTACAGTTAGATAGTGTACAATGCAGTGTTTGGCAACCCACACCCAGAGTCATCATAATGCTGTCTCCATATACTGATAAGTACATGTAATATACACTTTCCCTATAGATCAGGGGGGGGGGCAACTCCAGTCCGCAAGGGCCACCAATGGCCAGGTATTAGGGATATCCCTGCTTCAGCACAGCTGGCTCAGTCATTCTGACTATTTACCCACCTCTTATCCAACAACTTCTACATCCCTCAATATAAAGCACCCCACAAATCCTCTTCTCGCCTCCTCTCTCTCTCTCTACTCCTCCCTCCTGCTGCTGGGGATATCTGCCCTAATCCTGGACCCAGCCATATACACACCTGCCTTCCCCTACGCCTCCCTGCCACCTCTTCCCACCCACGCCTCCCTGCCACCTCTTTCCTGCCACCTCTTCCCACCCACGCCTCCCTGCCACCTCTTCCCCTGCTTATGGTGTTAACCCATCTAATTTAACACTGTCCAACCTTAAAACTCACCTCTTAAACAAAGCGCTCCAACAGCCGGGACTCATGGCTACTGTCCCACACCCACAGTCACTCCTATCAACCATCAAGGCCAGTCACTGCCATCTACTGCCCTTATTCCCTCACCTGCTGTCTCTGTAACTCTCCCAACATACCACTTAGATTGTAAGCTCTTAGGGGCAGGGATTTCCTTTCCTATTGTCTGACTTTGCTGCACTTATTGTATTATAATTCTCTGTACTGTGTTCTCTTTGTAAAGCGCTGAGTACACTATGGGCGCAACATAAATAAAGACATACATACATCCTAGGACGAAAAGGAATTCAGGTCAGCGGCATATTTACTAGGTTAATGGCAGCTAAATTACACCATTTCAAAAAAAGTATAAGTATTTGTGACCCATTTTCTAACATGCACATGGTAACCCAATGCTGTGGAATGTTTTTACAATCTGTATGTAATGACTTCTGATAAGACTGTTTCAGTCCTAGGTACATCTCTCTTTCTGCTCTGCTCTTTGTTTGCAACGCTATCATGGTTACATCAAAAGTTGAACTGATAAACGGAAATAGTCGATAGGCTTAAAATCAGTGTTCCCGGTGAAATGCAGCACATATAAATAAATACATCAGTTACTTTAAGGAGGAATTGAATGTTTCTAAGGAAATTGATTATAAATCTATGTATTTTTTGACCCACTACGCAGGACTGCCCGTTTAATCAGTATGTCCACTTACCGTCTTTCCAACCAGGAAACGTAACGCATTGCGGATTTAAATACAGAGATGTGTTAGAAAAAGCATTTATCCCACTGCCAATTCGTATTCCAGCCCCATGCCTATTAATTCCATAACCATTACATGAAGTTTCTTGTTGATTGCTAAAAAAAACCCCAGCACTGCTAGTTACCCCACAAAACTCCTCTACACAATGTCCTGGGAAGCCGTTTGTCCATGCTGGAGAGGAGCCTAACACCAGAGGTGAAAATCTTTTCCAGCACTGGGAAGATAGCTTACAAACCTAAGGGCCACAGACCCCAAATAATTACAACGTAATGCTCAAATCACCATGTATCTGTGATGGGTCATTCAAACAGATGACCTGCCAAGCACAGCGGAGGGCCGCTGGCCTGGGAAACGGTCATATCCTCATGATGTTTTTCCAGGCTATATGTGTGACCAATGAAGCGCTGACCACTGGGTCATTTCTCAGACTAAGGCTGCGCTTATAGTGACAGCAGCGTGACGTCGCGTCAAAACAAATGCATTGCCGCCGTCACGTGTGCTTAGTGTGACGTGACATCGCGACGGCTTGGTCGCGATCGCTGGAAGTCATCTCAATTTGATTTTTCCAGCGACCGTAGCCTGACATCGTCGTCGTCGTCGCCGGCGCTATAAACGCAGCCTGAGTGAGGATGAATTGATTAGAGCAAGCTGTGCCGTGTGGTGTGGAGAATGCTGCTCTCAGCTACGTGCTGGACAGCAACCTCTGCACAGGTCAAATGACCACAATTTACCCTCTTAATTAACGCTGAACAGGAACATTTGCATGAGGAATTAGGGGGACACGCCCCGGAAACTCATATGGATGGGAATATTCCAACTAAACACCAAATAAAGGAAGCATCGCTCATGCCAACTGCATCAAAAGGTGAGTTCAGAGAAGAGGTATTGGGGGGGCTCAAATAGTAACAGGATATTAGTTTAGAATAATAATTTCTAATATTTAATACGGACACAACAGGGCAAACTCATGCATTGGAGCTGGTGACAAAATAAGAATAATGAGCCCTCTTTTTGTAAATGTGTTCCACTACAAGGAAGCAGCACAGGAGGGGGGTGGTTAACGGTATTTGGTCCCACGACTCTGACGCCGGTATAACGGTGTCTGTCCCAACAATAATGAAGAAGGTTTCGGTAAACGGTTCTTGTACCAGCAATCTGACGCAGGTAACCGGTTGTTGTGTCCCAGTCTGCCGCGCCCGCAGGTAAGTAAAGGGTCTGTGCACCACCCAAACCCCCCCCCCTCCCCCCCCCAACGCACGCTGCCACAGGTAGGAACGGTTGCTCCCACGCCTCTGCCGCCGGTAACGGTGTCCCACGCCTCTGCCGCCTCATTGGTGGTATGACAATAATGGTTCTGGTAAGACAAAAAGTAACTCACATGTTTCCGTCCTGATAATGTCCTTATGAACAAAGGAATTGTGACTCCTCACCCACTCCTAGAGTTTCCTTGGTGTCCCAGCGTGGCGTGACCAGCCGCCAGTGGTGGATCCAAGCAATGGAACGCAAAGTATCAGCCACGTGAGCCAGGTTCCCTTGTGTTCTATTACTTGCATTACAAGGCGCTTCGTAGTTTTAGGTTAATAGCCATTATTAAGCACTTACTGGTAGTTTCATGCAATAGTGTAGCTGGGATGTCTGCAGCGGAGTATACGTAAGGAGGGGTGGGGTCTCACGACTGGAACTATATGAATTCCGAGACTCCATCCCCACGAATACGTCATTTCCGAGGTGTTGGTAGACGGCAAATGATGAATAGTTAGAAAATATAATGATGTATTTCGTGGTAAATATTTTCAGTTTGGGTGACCGGTGAGTTTTTGCCTTTGTACAGTTTGCCGGTTCAGTCATTAATGGACAAGTAATGGCCCCTAAACGCGCTCCGTATTATGCGTTCTGCTCCACTTCTCTCAGGGAGGCTTTTCGCCGGTAATGATCCGTTGATAAATGATGAGACCTGTTTTGAATTGCCACGGAGACTGACCCCATTTAACACCGTACCAGGTAAGCAACTTGGCCATGAATCAATCAATCTATCTACTGTACAGTATATATCCGTATATGGGGGGGAGGGGGGTGTATATGACCTTACACCTGCTGTACAGTATATATCCGTGTGTGTGTATATGGGGGGGGGGGGGGGGGGGGGGGTTGTATATGACCTTACACCTGCTGTACAGACTAAAGTCTCTGAATGTCTCTCTGCTATATCATCCCGGGTGGTCCTCCGCCGACTTAAACTTAAGACGGAGCTCCTCATACTTCCTCCCAAGCCTGGCCCTACTGCGCCCCTCTACATTACTGCTGGCAGCACTGTTATACACCCGGTAGCACAAGCGCACCGCCTGAGGGTCACACTCCCCCCTCACATTCTCCTCTCACATTCACAATGCAGCTAAAAGCTATCGATTTCCCCTCTGTAACATTGCAAAGATACGCCCTTTCCCCTGTTGCTCTACTTCTAAAACTCTGACTCAGGCCCTCATTCTCTCCCGTCTCGATTACTGTAACCTCCTGCTGTCCGGCCTTCCCACCTCTCACCTGTCTCCCCTACAATCTATCCTAATCGCTGCTGCTACAACCACTTTAATCTCTCAGCGTCTTTCCTGCTGAAATTCCTCTCCTGGCTTCCTATTACTTACAAAATCCTCCTCACTTTTAAGGCTATACACTCTCCTGCCCCTCCTTACATCTCACCCTAATATATCACTATACCCTCCTCTGCCCCTCCTTACATCTCACCCTAATATCTAACTATACCCCCCTCTGCCCCTCCTTACATCTCACCCTAATATCTAACTATACACCTCTCTGCTCCTCCTTACATCTCACCCTAATATCTAACTATACACCTCTCTGCTCCTCCTTGCATCTCACCCTAATATCTAACTATACACCTCTCTGCTCCTCCTTACATCTCACCCTAATATCTAACTATACCCCCCTCTGCCCCTCCTTACCTCTCACCCTAATCTCACTCTACCTACCTCTACCCCTCCTTACATCTCACCCTAATCTCTCACTATACCCCCCTCTGCCCCTCCTTACATCTCACCCTAATTTATCGCTATACACCTGCCCGTCTCTTGCGTTCTGCTCAAGGATGTCTTCTCTCTACCCCTTTTGTATCTAAAACCCTCTCCCACCTAAAACCTTTCTCACTCACTGCCCCACACCTCTGGAATGCCCTTCCCCTCAATACCCGAGTAGCACCCTCTCTATCCACCTTTATTAGATATCTTAACACTCACCTCTGTAACGAAGCATATGTGTGGCTCCGTGGCTGATACTATACACCTCATATACTGACCGTGCCCCCCTGCAGACGCACTTACCAGCACGCCCTCCTACTGTCTCTGTACGTTCATCCTACTTATCACTTAGATTGTAAGCTCTTGTGGCAGGGACTCCTCTTCTTAATGTGTGAAGTGCTTATTCCTAGTTTAATGTGGGTTACTGTTGTAAAGTGCCATGTACATGGGGGGCGTTATACAAATAATAAAAATATATATATATATTTAACTTGTAGCTGTGTCTATTCTTAAAAGAGCATATAGGTGAAAAACCAAATCACCTGACACACAAAACCGAAAGTGTTACAATGTTGTGTATGTGTGTAAAGCTACAAATTGTACTGCTGGAAACAGTTGAGCCTAATTGTAGCCATTTCAGGAACTATGAAAGAATACACATCTGGACTTGGAAAGTGGAAGAGAAGGAGGGGGGGAGGAAGGTGGATTTTTTTTTTACAACAGTGCTAGAAGCAGAAAAAGCAAGCAAAGACGGGGGGGGGGGGGGGGGGGGGGGGGGGGGGGGTTATGGGGGGGCTTATAACAAGTTCCCCATAATCTCATACACAGTCTTCATGTATTATATTTTTGGTTAAATCTATGGGCTCATGCAAACCACCTGCCCTGGTGACATCACACACAAGGGTCAATCAGTCTTGCCCCTGGTCGGCTCTCATTCTGCCCTGCTAGGGCTGCTACGTGTCCTGTATTTGGGGAAAGAGCCCTAGGATTTTTGGATTGTTATAAAAGAACCCAAAACGTCTGTTTTTCATCTCCACCTAAATGGTTACCAATGAAAAACCATTTATATTCCATTAAGAGGCTTCTTTCTATTTTTTTGGAGGGGGAGATCTCTCTGATCTTGGTCCTGGGAGATTGACATCTAGAAGACACTGGAAAACAAAGTGACGTTGGCCACTGTGATATCCAAACCCACTTCAAAGGCTGTCATCCAAAAGTCTTCCGAAATGTAAGAGCGCCATTCCTTATTTCATCCTATCCATGTGAAATTCACCAGTAGATTTTTTTTTTGCTTCTCAAAAGTATTAGTTGAAAATGATTAGAAGTATTAGCGTAAAATAGTTATTTTATAGATGTACTTGTCTAAGATAATATTTTCAGAGACTCATCCTTAATTCTGACAGTCAGAAGACACACAGGTATAGTGGACATGTTAGGGCTCATCTTAAACTTAAATAACACCTTTTTTCTTTGTGGCTTATTCTGTCTTTTGGCCTTGCCTCTGGCCAGCTGTCAACCACACTCAGATACTCTATAGGAAGGGTCCGTTGCTGTGGGTTTGAAGAGCTGTTGACCTTCTCTGACCTTGACCACTGTAACTTGAAGAGCACGGTCATTTTCTAGCTTTTGATCTCCAGAACACTAATATTTTTGCTTGAGGACTCAAGCGAGATATCAGCCATCACTTAATCACACCGTAGCTACAGTGAGAATATTAGGGAGCAGTGATAGGACAAGAGGATCGTTCCCTGAAACTGGAGGATAGGAGGCTCAGGGGAACCGTGAGAAAGAACTTCATGGGAAAGGTAGTGGATGCATTGAATATCCGCCTGACAGAGGTGGTAGGGGCCAAACAGTATGCAAATAGAAAAATATATCAGGCTATGCTTATTAAGAAAGAAAGCAAAGGAGCTAAGAGCCCCTGAGAGTTCAGGGCAGATGGGAAATTGGGCAGATTGGACGGGCAACAGGGTTCTTCTTACCTGCGGTTAACTCCTATGTTTCTATTACAATAAGTAGAGGTTGGGACCTGCTGGTACATTGTAGCACCGATCACCGACTTGTGTGTATACAAACTGACAATATCACAGCGGTCCTTTTTTAAGAAAAAGAGAGATGTTTGTAAAAAGACCGCTCTCCTTGTCTGTTTAATAGCACAAACACTGCATAAACCTTTCTAAACTGTGTAACAAATTGCTTTGCGTGTTTACATTGCTTGACTTTCGGGCACTGACTACACAACTAAACTAATTATACGACCGTTCCAGGCACAAGAAATCCTGGCTACAGTGTTTCAATCCTATTATCGGATCTGTCTCACAATCCAACAGAAGAGCGAAACCGCTGGGAGATAAATCACGAAAACGCAGGCGTAAATATGTATTTTTTCCTGGCGGGCTCTGAGATTAAGCTTTTCTTCTGCAGTCTAAAGACAGATGGGGCCTTGAAACCGCTTGCCGAAAAAAAGTCCAAGGTAATGCTCAGTTATTATGAAGCCATTCCAGCACAGGCACCGCGTGAGGATGTAACAGTGACAAGCCCGTGGGATGATAAGGAGCGTGACAGCCACCTTCCCACGCTGTAACTCTCCAGTGGAACCTGCTTATCAGTTATATTTGGTGACTATATGTGTCTAGTTGTAGTTATTACTTTAAAAAAAAACAACTAAATAAATAATAATAATAAATAAAATGTCATCATGAATTCTGTCATTCCTCCTTAGCACACTGCCACTTAACCCCTCAACTTCCAGCAGTGGGGTAACCATATGATGGCATCAAAAGGTCATCAATGTTGCCCTCCCCCCCCCCATGTTAACCCTTCCCCTGCCGGCGCACCCAACGGCTTACACGCAATGGAAGACTCCCTGTATCCCCCACCTTTGACCCCCCACCCCTCTCTCTCAAAGCCCCACTCTCTCCTATATCTTTATAGGGCCTATAACCCAGACAGGGTGGGCTCGAGGTTGAGTTAACCCTTGCTTGGCCATCGCCCCCACCTCTAGAAGATGAAGAATAATGTCTTTCTTGTTTCCCAGGGAAACCGCAGCAGCCAAATCTTTTGTTTCAGAATGATTATATTTGTTTAAAAAAGGCAAGTGCCGTGATAAACAAGTCAGGTTTCCATTTAACATGGATTGCACTTTTACATATCCTGCTTGGCAATCAAATCGGGGCAGAGAGGGGAAGCTTCGTTACCATCCGGTGGGATGGAAAGCGGCGCCTGAGCTAAAGAGATAGAGGCAGCAGGAGCAGAAAACACAGAGCATTGGGCAGAGATAGAGGCAGCAGGAGCAGAAAACACAGAGCATTGGGCAGAGCACCAGATAGCAAAAAGCAGATTGTAGCAATGGGACAGAGCATTGCGCACAAGGCAACCCCAACTTCACAAGCCAGTCCGCCAGCTACACAGCTATATCAGGGAACCTAACATCGCTACTTCATCCATAATGACCTGTGACTTTGAGTATGTCTGTTGGGACGTAACCCTGAAAATACATATTAGCCTCTGTCCAGCCTGCGTGGCTTCTACTGTGCTCCGGTGGAAAACATATTAGGAGAATAAGGCTCCTATAATGACTACTACTAACAGAGGTGCCTGTTACCAATTTTGCAGGAGCGGGTAACATATGTTACAACACTTAGCGAGAAGTCTAGACACGTTTCATTTTTTTTTTTTTAATAAGGAGAAGAATGGAAGTACATTTACATATCAGCACCATATGGATGCACTTTAGTAATAAATACGCGTATTAAAAAACATTCAATTAATTACACGCTCGCCGGGTATTTATGGAACGGTAATAAAAGGCGAAGAAAGGACGTATCGGCTCCTCGTATACGGCGACTGCGTGTGAAATATTAGTAATAATCATATTGTCTGGGCTCGAACACTGAAGCAAGGGCGTCTCAGCTCCAGTTCTCAACCCCCCCCCCCCCCCGACAGCTCAGGTTTTCAGGATATCCCTGCTTCAGCATAGGCGGCTCAATCAGTGGCGCCCAGCTTCAGCACAGGTGGCTCAATCAGTGGCTCACCTGTGCTGAAGCTGGGACATCCTTAAAACCTGACCTGTTGGTAGAGAGGGGTGCGGGGGGGGGGGGGGGCTTGGGGACTGGAGTTGAGAACCCCTTATTAACCCTTTGCCTGCTGGGGAGAATTGCAATGTCTTCTGATGTCTCTTGCAAGCACGGAGGGGAAGTAACACCTATTGGCAGATCCTCGGGGTGCTTTGGGCAGATTTGTGTCGCGTCTGGAGGTTTTTCACCAAGAAAAGACAAAACATACTTAAACATATGATTATTTGTTTTCTCCCCCCCACACACCTCCCCGTTGAAATAATATAATTAATAAAGCAATGCATGGAACGTCATCATTTCTTCTGATAGAAAAAAGCAACCCCTGAGGAAACCTGGAAAACACAAGCTTTTTTCTTTTCTTTCAGGTAAGGAAAAGGTAGGACTCACTGTAGAAGGCAGAAAAAAAACCAGTTTGTTTCGAGGTGAAATCAGCAAAATAATGTGGGTTTTTTTTGGTGTGTGTTTATGCTTTTATAAATGGAAAAAATGACAGTAAAAATGTTGCGGGAAAATGCAACCTTTCTGCATCCAGATGGGCCCGCACGGAATCGCAAAATCCCCCCGGTATTTCAGCGCTGGAGCGATGGAGAACACAGAGAAGGGGTTTTGTTTTATATAGAGATCAAAGCACCAGGGATGCAGAATGCCAGGGCCTTTTGATGCCCTTTTTTTTTTATTAAAGGAGCAATTCATGCTTTTCTTAATTATTGTTTTTAACATTGGATTGAAGCAGGGGGGGGGGGGGGGTGTCTCAGGAGCTGAATCCCGTTAATTTCAGCTCCGGGACCCCCTGCTTCCCGAGATACAGAACCTCCGAATGGGGACGCCGGTATCTCAAAGTTTAAAGCTCCCGCGTCAGGGGACGCTGAACCTGATGAGGTCACGGCTTCCTATTGGTCCGCACGGCAGCTGAAGCTTTGAGACGCCGGCGTCACGTGACCCCTGCTCGCCGAGCGGCTGCTGGCATCCCCCTGGGAGATCTGTATCTCCGGAAGTCAGCAAAATGTCCATTAAAATGTATCGTTCCCTTATTTTGAAGGAAAATGGCTGAACATTGCAGCGCTAAGCGCCGTTGGGGATTCGCGTTATGGATAACGAGACATTAAAAACAGGTACCGTCCCGTTACAACGGTACCGGCCCGCTGAGGATCTACCCCATGTATTCTTTAATCAGGAACCGGAGACTTTAAGTTTCGACACGTTGTATTTAGCGCCCGTCGGCCGCGCTGGAAACTGCGCCTTTACAGGAGAAAGTCATGAACTTTTATTTATTATTTTTTAACATAAGGTTGAAGCGGGGGGGGGGGGTCTCCGGAGCAGAAATTCATTTCAGCTCCGGGGACCCCCTGCTACCGGAGATTCAGACCTCCCGTAGGGGGCGCCGACAGCCGCTCCCCTCGGCTAGCAGGGTTCACATAATGGCGGAGTTGCTAAGCTCCCGCGTCCTGCGGGCCAATAGGAAGCCGTGACATCATCAGGTTCCGGCTTCCTATTGGCCCGCGTGACACAGGTGCGTTAAACTTTGCAGAGATACCGGCGCCCCCCTTTGGAGGTCGGTATCTCGGGAAGCAGGGGGTCCCCAGAGCTGAAATTGATGGGGTTCAGGTCCAGTCATTTCCAGCTTCAAACCCATGATAACAAAATAAATAATAGAATCCCCTGCATGATTTGCTCCTTTTATACCATCGAATCTCATGCTGTAGCCTTTCCACCGCAGCCACGCCCCGGACTGCGGCCCCACTTAGGAGCAGGCTAGGAGCTTGTAATTGGTCCTAATGATGGACGGCTGGCCCCAGGGCCTGTGATTTCCTAGCCATCCAGCCGGGAAAATTGCAGAGATGTTCAAGTGTAGGGCCAGAAATATCTACCAAAGAAGCCCCCGCCTGGCGTTTGGCGGGAGGATGGTCAGTGCCTCTGAGGGACTTCTCAGTAGGTGTTGCGGGGCAGAGCTTGTGTTCCTATTCTGCGCTTTTTATATTTCTTGCACTTATTGTATTATGATTGTCTGTGAACTATTGTTTATTTTGCCAAGCGCAGTGTACATTTTTGGTGCTAGATACAGTAAGTAAAAATAAATATACAGTGACATGTTTAAGGGGTCAGTCCCTCTTAGGAGCAAAGCGTACTAATGGCAGTGACATGTTTAAGGGGGTCAGTTCACCCCATATCTCTCCCTCCCAATATGTTTATTGGCTCTCTGATACTTTCTTCCTTATGTAACCCTCCCCCACCCCCCTCTAAAAGCTTACTAGTATGCTTAGGTGTATCGGGCTCCACCCTGTGCTGTCATGGGATCATGACATCACGGAGAGTTATATATGAGTAAAGTAAAGTTCGAGAAGGCTTGGTTCCAGGAGGACAAGGGTACAGGAGCCTCGGGGAGAGTTGATAAGTAATGTTTATAAAGAAATAGCGCAGCCCATGCCCCCCTGTTTATTATGTTGTAGATAGGGAATGCACCCTTTAAATCAGGATCCCATAAGAAGATTAAGGGAGTCCAATATAAACTTTGAACAATGCAAACAGCATGCCGCAGGGGGCCTCAGTAACGAGTACTCCTGGGTGCTGACTGATCGGCTCAAACCGCGAATTTGCATTACCAGTCCTCTCCGGCTGCAGGAAGTGTCAGTTCTCACACCGACAGCAGGTATTAAGGTCACTTGTACAGGACCCGCCAATGGGACTAGCAGTACCGGGAAGATACAGAGGGGTGTCCCGAACAGAAGAAAGAGGGGGGGCCCGGGTCTCAGAACAGTTAAGCAACTGAGAGATATACCTCCCCCTGAGTGTTGAGTTTGGGCATTGATGGAAGCGCAGAATGCATCGATAACAATAAAGAAACTGTGCAACGTCGTATAAAGTGTGGTGTGCGGTCCCCGTGCCTGGGGACCCGATTAAAGGCTGTTGTATGACAAACGTTCCTGGCGCCCGTTATGAAAATTAGTACTTTTCGCTTTTCTTTTGGGCTCTGTAATTCTAATCGCAAAATAAACAATACAATACGGGGAAATACAATAAGCCCATGGAATTCCCTTACAAGTTCTGCATTTAAGGCCTTTTCTTCACACTGATGCTGTAGATGGGCGAATCGTTTGCCGATATTTGAGTTTGCTGCCAATATGGCGTTTCTGCGCAGCTGCGGATATTCCAGGACTGGGTCTCGTTTCAGCAAAGGTGTCTCTCCGCATGGTGTGTGAAGAGAGGTTTCAGGTGGTATATATAGCACTTGGGACTACTATAATCTCTCTATCCCCGCTCTCTCTACCCCCCCTCTCTCTATCCCCCTCACCTCTCTCTCACTCACCACTCACCTCTCACTCCTCTCTTCTCTCTCTTACTCACCTCTCTTCTCTCTCTCACTCACCGCCCTCCTCTCTCTCACATCTCTCCTCTCGCTCACATCTCTCCTCTCCTCTCTCTCACCTCTCTCCTCTCTCTCACCTCTCTCCTCTCCTCTCGCTCACCTCGCTCACCTCTCGCTCACATCTCTCCTCTCACCTCTCTCTCACATCTCTCCTCTCACCTCTCTCTCACCTCTCGCTTACCTCTCTCTCTCTCACCTCTCGCTCACATCTCTCCTCTCTCTCACCTCTCGCTCACATCTCTCCTCTCACCTCTCGCTCACCTCTCTCACCTCTCGCTCACATCTCTCCTCTCTCTCACCTCTCGCTCACATCT
>CM071588.1:3358674-3425696 GCA_036426205.1 Ascaphus truei | reverse complement strand
ACTGTGAGGAATGTGGTGGCTGTGTGGACTGTTTGCCTGTGTGACTGTGTGGCTGTGGCTGTGTGGGCTGTGTGGCTGTGTGACTACCTACTGTGTGACTGTGTGACTGTGTGACTGCCTCACTGTGTGACTACCTCACTTGTGTGACTCTGTGTGTGACTGTGTGACTGTGTGACTGCTTCACTGTGTGACTGTGTGACTGTGTGACTGCTCACTGGTTGGTGACTGTGTGACTGTGTGGCTGTGTGACTGCTCACTGTGTGACTGTGTAACTGTGTGACTGTGTGGCTGTGTGCTGTGTGACTGTGTGACTGTGTGACTGTCGTGACGTGGTGGCTGTTGTGACTACCCACTGTGTGACTGTGTACTGTGTGGCTGTGTGGCTGTGTGTAGTGACTACCTCACCTGTGTGACTGTGTGGCTGTGTGAACTGGTGTGACTGTGTGGCTGTGTGACTACCTCACTGTGTGACTGTGTTACTGTGTGACTTGCCGCACTGTTGTGACTATCATGTGTGACTGTGTATGTGTGACTGCTTACTGTGTGACTGCTCACTGTGTGACTGTGTTACTGTTTGACGTGTGACTGTCACTGTGTGACTGTGTGACTGCTCACTGTGTGACGCTGTGTGAGCTGTTGACTGCCTACGTGTGACTGTGACGTGGACTGTGTGACTGTGTGGCTGTGTGCTGGGTGTGACTGTGTGACTGTGTGGCTGTGTGACTACCTCACTGTGTGACTGTGTGACTGTGTGTCTGTGTGGCTGTGTGGCTGTGTGGCTGTGTGACTACCTCACTGTGTGACTGTGTGGCTGTGTGACTGTGTGACGTGTGACTGTGTGGCTGTGTGGCTGTGTGGCTGTGTGGCTGTGTGACTACCTCACTGTGTGACTGTGTGGACTGTGTGACTGCCTCACTTGTTGACTACCTCTGTGTGACTGTGTGACTGTGTGACTGTGTGACTGCCTCACTGTGTGACTACCTCACTGTGTGACTGTGTGGCTGTGTACTGTGTGACTGCTCACTGTGTACGTTGACTGTGACTGTGTGGACTGTGTGACTGTGTCACTGTGTACTGTCATGTGTGAACTGTGTGACTGTGTGACTGCTCACTGTGTGACTGTGTGACTGTGTGGCTGGTGACTGCTCACTGTTGACGTGTAACTCTGTGTGACTGTGTTGCTGTGTGCGTGTGGACTGTGTGGCTGTGTGACTGTGTGACTGTGTGGCTTGTGTGACTACCCACTGTGTGACTGTGTGACTGTGTGGCTGTGTGCTGTGGACTACCTCACTGTTGACTGTTGGCTGTGGACTGTGTGCTGTGTGCTGTGTGTACTCACTGTGTGACTGTGTGACTGGGGTGACGGCCTCCTGTGTGACTACCTCCTGTGTGACTGTGTGACTGTGTGTACTGCTTACTGTGTGACTGCTCACTGTGTGACTGTGTGACTGTGTGACTGTGTGACTGCTCACTGTGTGACTGTGTGACTGCTCACTGTGTGACTGTGTGTACTGTGTGACTGCCTCACTGTGTGACTGTGTGACTGTGTGACTGTGTGTCCTGTGTGGCTGTGTGGCTGTGTGACTGTGTGACTGTGTGACTGTGTGGCTGTTGTGACTACCTCACTGTGTGACTGTGTGACTGTGGCTGTGTGGCTGTGTGGCTGTGTGGCTGTGTGACTACCTCACTGTGTGACTGTGTGGCTGTGTGACTGTGTGACTGTGTGACTGTGTGGCTGTGTGGCTGTGTGGCTGTGTGGCTGTGTGACTACCTCACTGTGTGACTGTGTGACTGTGGACTGCCTCACTGTGTGACTACCTCACTGTGTGACTGTGTGACTGTGTGACTGTGTGACTGCCTCTGTGTGACTACCTCACTGTGTGACTGTGTGGCTGTGTGACTGTGTGACTGCTCACTGTGTGACTGTGTGACTGTGTGACTGCTCACTGTGTGACTGTGTGACTGTGTGACTGTGTTCTGTGCTGCCCTGTGTGCTGTGTGACTGTGTGACTGCTCACTGTGGGACTGTGTGACTGTGTGGCTGTGTGACTGCTCACTGTGTGACTGTGTGTAACTGTGTGACTGTGTGGCTGTGTGACTGTGTGACTGTGTGGCTGTGTATAACTCCGTGTGACTGTGTGCTGTGTCTGCTTGAACCTACCTCACTGTGTACTGTGGGACGTGGTGATACGACAAACAAAAACAAAAAAGAGGTAGTCACACAGCCACACAGTCACACAGTCACACAGTCACACAGCCACACAGCCACACAGACACACAGTCACACAGTCACACAGTCACACAGTGAGGCAGTCACACAGTCACACAGTCACACAGTCACACAGTCACACAGCCACACAGTCACACAGTAGAGGAGGTTGAAAAAAGACATTCGTCCATCAAGTTCATCCTAGGCTAAATGTATATTAATTCAGAGGAAGGCAAACACAAACCCCAGTGACATCATCCAATGATATCTCACACGCGGGAAAATAAATACTTCCTGACTCCACGTGTAATAAGAGGCAGTCAGCCATGTAATGCTTTCTATAGCATGTTTAATGGTTGTTTCTTACCCACAGGGCCATGCTTTACAATGCGTAACCCCAACGTGCGCCGGGAGACCAGCCGAGGCTCGGGGGATCGGGATGGACTTTGTAGCACTCCTTTTGCGCGGAAGTCTACGGGACATGAGAAATCGGGAGAATTACTCCAAGCCGGTGAGAATCGTAGGAAAACGGTGAGTTGTTACGTTAGGATTAAAGGGTCAGCTCCCCCTACTCAATTACCCCCCTGCCCCAATAACCCCCCTATTTACTATGTATAGGAAGATGGGGGTCTCCGGAGCTTGACCGATGTAACTTCTGGGAGGGCCCCCCTCTTTTTTTCCTGGGGATGGTAGCGCCAGTAAAGTCTCCACACGGGGAAACAAAATGGAGGTTTTAAATCTCCTGTATCACAGAGGCTAATAGGGAGCCTGCGTAACACGTGGGAAGTGTCTGTGACACCTTCCCCAGTGAGTATCTCAGGGGAGCAGGGGGTCCCCAGAAATGAACGCGGTTCAGCTCCGTTGACCCCCGGCTTCCTATACCCGTAGGTGGGACCCGGCTGCTTTAAGTTTTGCTGCAGGCTTCGCCATCACCAAGGAAAGGGTTAATCTCGCAATAATACGGGAGCAGGAATAAAGCGCCTGTCCTAACAGAAAAGCCAACAATACATCATCTAAAATGCATATGCAAAGTATGACTGGGAAAAATGGGAATGTCAAAGGGAACTTATAAATCAAAAATACTTTCATTAGAGTAGTGGATGTGGGGAACAGTCTCCCAGCAGAGGTGGCAGAGGGTGATACAGCAAAGGAATAGGATAGACAAAATATGTTTAAAAGAAAATAAATATTTACGGATCAAATGAGGTCTAAGACATTAAATCAGCGTGGGAATATGAGCAGAAAGGGGGGGGGGGGGGAAGTGGCAGGATCTCCGTGTACCCCCGGGCCCAGGCCCCCCTAACCAACGCCATTCCCCCCTCAGCTAGGTCAGGTCGGCCGATGTCGAGAACTCAGCCCAACTTCCGCGTTTGGGCGCTGGGGCTGTACTGGACCCCAGAAACGCTGTCGGCAAGCCTGAGACGATGGGTCAAGTACTCATCACTTCCATATTGTGCTGCAGCATAAACTACATCAATTATCACACAGGGAACTATATTTCCAAGCTGGGCAAAACCAGCTGTGCATTCATTAATTAAACCCCGGACTATTTCCGCTCCATTCTGTATATTTTCCAGGTCTACACCAAATAAATGACCGTTACTTTCCTATCTGTGGTTTCCCCCGGCGTTTGGGAGACTGGAGGATTCCCATTTGATATTCCATGAGACCATGTTTATACGAGCCCCCTTTATACAGAGAGCAAGCGGGAGCCAAAATATCATGTAAACAGAATCAAACAAGCTCCGTCAGCTATCCTCCTCGTTCAGCGTCTAGACAAAATACAGATTTCAAAGCAGATTGGACTGTGTGTCTAATTAACAGTATGGGACAGGTTTACTAGATGTTGCTAAGCCATAAGGCATCTCACGGCCCATTTAATTAACCGGTCCATAAGGTACCACTTTCCAAACGTACCCAACGTCTGAAGACGAGACCTGTGAAGTCTGGAAATCTTGTGCAAAATTCCACGAATAAGGAACTCCGCCGGGCAGATTCATTGAGCTCAGAACGTGACGTTACCTAAAGCAGCGACAGGCGTTGTGTTCTCTAAAAGTAACATATATCCACTAAGCTAATTATATGAAAAAGCAAAAAGCCGCCCTACATGTCGTTAGCTTAACGTAAGCGTAACGTCCCGTTATTGGAGCATAACTTCTGCGTTATGTTTGCGAAGTGCCGTGGGCACGTCAGACGTCACAAGATGAGGAACAGGAGAGCGGAGATGGAAACAGCGCGGGGAAATAACGCTATGTCAGAGCATTCGCGCATAACACCCGTCCAGACCCTATTTCCGGGTCCGGATGTGGGTAGCGCCGAGTTTACCGTAACGATAAGTCCCTGCGTTAACCGTAAAACACTCTTTAGCGGTTACGTAATGTTATGATAACGCCTATTTTTTAATGTCTTTATCACTAACATCCGTTATAGCGAACGCAGTGCTGCTCACGGAAGAAAACATGACCATGTCATGCTATTGTCCTTTGAAGACAGGCTTGACGTGACTTTACATGACTTACCGGACCTTTGTGGATGGGATATATAGTAATATTCTGCACCTGAATCCTATAGAAATTCCATATAACAGGATGTGCTGTGTGTTCTGGACGAACAGTGTCCCACAATGCATCTGTATGTAAGAACCAGCCGCTTTTTTTAGCTTCTTATGATACGGTTCTGATTTGGCGCTCTGGAAGAAGATCCCGCTGGTGGTTGATGAGCTGTGAAGAGCTTTGAGAGTAACCTTTCCCACTGCCAAAAGGGTGAGCAGGATGAAAGGGTTACCCAGCGTTACTTTGCCTGGCACAGACAGGATGGGACTTGGACAGAAGACGGTGGACACAGACGTTCGTGACAGAGCTGGGTGGGGAGGTCCTCTTAGGGTCCGATTCACAGAGCATTGACTTGATCCGATTGTTTGGCACAAGTGCTGACCATGTGGTAGGGAGGTGGTGTAGCTAATGAACCATGCACCCCGTCTGCCCCCGAACCTCTAATTACAACATGCCTGAGCACACACCGCTCTACCAAACACGGATCCCGGGTGTAACTGGCTATGTTTAACCCCTGACAGTGAAGAGATCACAGCAGCTAATACTATGTTAAGGAATCCTCCTTACAATCCCCATTGTGTTCTGACAGCATTGGAGCCGGGGGCCACCATTTACCCATATACTTACCAGTTAAGCCACCGGTGGTCCCTCATTGGCATTTAAACTAACGTCCAATAGGAAGCCGCAACATCACTCCCCCTATGACATTACGTCTTCCCATTGGTCAGCGTGAATGGCGATATTTGGTGGCCATTTTTTCTCCCCAAAGGGGAGGAAAACACAGAAACCTTAACCAGTAAGGATCTTGGGAACGCAAGGGGTCCCTGGCGCTAATAACAGTGGGGTTCATCTCTGGGGTCCCCTCCGGTTCGAATTTTGTCAAAATAAAATCGATAGAGAAAAAAAAGCCGGGGAGGCGGGTATTGCTAAGCAATGCGCGCGGTTATCATCAGACGTTAGTCGGGAGCTCGTAACTACATGAGCGCATTCTGCAGTGAATTGGCAATAATCAGAATTATTAGCACGCACATCGTGCAGAGACCTGAGAACATGTTATGTTACAGGATCGGCACCAGAGAATGCCAGCAGGTTTACCGAACAAACCTCAACTAAGGGCACGTCAAGTATATATATATATCCAATAAAGAATATCACTTGTGAGCACCCCTGCCTTTCACCATTATCACCCAGCATACAGTGCTCCCACTGCAGCAAGGGATTCTGGGAAACTACATACAAATGAGCACACAATGTCTCACCTTTTGCCTGAAATCCATTTTTACATGGAACCCTTATAAGCAAATGCTCTGCTGTTCACACAGCTGCTAAGCACAGCATGGGATTAGATGCAAAGCCAGTCAAACCACTCACAGACAGCTGTTTTGACATTTATGGGTCTCACCAATGTGAGGTTGGTTGAACTGGCTTTGCAATTTTCAAGGCTGGGTAGGTTTAACATACACACCTTAAGTTATGGTGGGTGAAAAAGGCACCAAAAAAACTAATTTTTTTGTTGCCTTTTTCATCCACTGTAACTTAAAATGTGTATGGTATATACATATATATATATATAGGTATTATTGTAAGAGTTGCTTCAGAACTCAGTAATGAGCACTGATATACATATTTGTAGTAAACTATGCATATGTACATTTTTATATATATATATATGTATGTATTACTGTAAGAGTTACTTTGCTCAGTAATGAGCGCTGCATCACTGGAATCGTTGCTGCCTTTGTCCCCGGGAAGGAACGCATTCCTAATCAGCATGGAAGCAAAGTGCAGCTTTATCCTGACAGTGTGTCTGCAAAGTGATGGGAAACCCATCAGAGAAGGCGTTCATTCCCCTGGCACCGCCTTTGCTGAGCCCCCTGGCAGTGAATGGGTTACATGCCCATGTGCAGCCCCCCCCCCCCCCCCGCCTGCACACTCACTGGCACACGCGGGGTGTTTTACACGAGGCACCGATTCCAGGTCTCACAGCTGCGCTGTGACCAGCGGACCGCGTGCCAAACCCCAAAACACCCACCTTCCAGGATCCTGGGTGCATTACTGCAGCTCAGTAACAACGCACAGATCTGCTTTGTCCAACGCGAACACATAACATGCTTGCAGATTGGAAGCTAGCAGTATTAATACCTGGCAGTATTAATACCTGGCACACACACACGACCCCATCACATGAACTAAACAGCGCATGGCCCCAATACCTGCCCCCCCCCCACCCCCCCATGCTGCCTTTACCTAATCAAAACTCGGTACCTGCATGCAAAACCCTTCCTTGTGTCCCCTTTGCATAGTGAGACAGCTGCCTAGTTTCCCCGCGCACATACAGTATAGAGAGTGCAAATCCGCTGCACGTGACATTCCTCTGTGGGTTATCCTTGCATGAAATTAAAGAGAAGGAATAATTTGGGAGCTAATAGATGTTGCTGAGTGGAGGGTTTCACCGCGCTCGGTGCCCACCGCAGACATTACTTAACCCCTATGCTGCCAGTGACGCCTGCAACTCATAACAAGGGTTTGCTAATAATAATTACATTAAAAAGCTTGTTTTTGAGGCATCCTTCCTGTGTCGGTGAGAATTCGCAATCACAGTACCATTATAATACGTCACGCTGCCACCGCTGCCGCCGCTGCGATTAACAGATCCGTGCTGTGCGGTTTAATCCATGGATGAAGTTTGGCTGCTCTGTTTTTAATGATCAACCAATAGTATACTCTGCCTCTTTCAGGGGAATAACACTGGTGCCCGATACTCTGATACATTGTCCCAGATCCGTGCTCCGGTGCTCCGAATCGGCGATAGCTGCTGGTAAAGTCATTGGCAGATATTGCCGATTCGTCCAATATTACCATTGATACCATGGAGATTTGTCTTTGACAAAACACAACTCAGTGACCAAGGGGGTCACTAAAAGTCCCTGCAAGCTGCACTCATTACGTGGCATAATATAGTATACATAAAGTACCAGTATATTAACTAGTACCAATAATTTGAAGGTTTGTGTATATACCTTCAAATTATTGGTACTAGTTAACATACTGGTACTTTATGTATACTATATTATACTACGTAAAGAGTGCAGCTTGTAGGGACTTTTAGTGACCCCCTTGGTCACTGAGTTGTGTTTTGTTTAGTTATTCTCCCTTTGCACCGTTCATATATTCTCTCGTTGTATGGTGAGCAAGGTGGTTCTGTGTGTTTTAGATTTGTCTTTCATATAGTTTATGGTGAAAGGCTGAAGAGGGAGATATGATAGAAACTTTTAAATATATCCAGGGTGTCCGCAATGTGCACAAGAGAAGCACTTTCCAGAGAAAGCCGGAAGCTAGAAGCAGAGGTCACGCTCTGAGGATGGAGGCTCAGGAGACGTACTTCTACAATGAAAGAGTCATGGATCCATGGTACAGCCACCCAGCAGAGATGACGAAGGGTAATACAGTAAGGGAGTTGAAACTTGCTTGAGAGAGACACAAGGGCATCTTAAATATGGAAAACCAATGGGTAAATGTTGAAGGGATGAGGTCCGAGGCTTCACAGGTGGGGAAATAAGCGCAGTAGGAGGGACAAACAGTCTGTCTGCATCAATTTCTATGTTTAGAAGTTCAGCTTCAGACCTCTGTACTAGGAGAGAGTTACAATACAGACACACGGTCCCAGGGCGCTGCCGTACGAAACGCAGAAGAATAACAAACACGCGTTTTGTTTAGTTAATGACTGAACAATACGTGTACAATGAATGAGGATGGAATGTGCCATAACCATGCTCATTACCGGCGTGCAGTGAAAGGTTATTCATTCTCAGCTCTGCCCTTACAATCAGCCATTGTGAAGCTCACATGGCAAATGATGGTTGTAGGGAGTGAGCTGGAGGTCCTTCTCTCTTTCGGATGGGGCAGCTCCCTTTCCGGTATAATCTGCATTCTGCATCCTCGAATCGAAAGGAGAACACGTGGGGTTCAGGCTATTTGAGCTTCGTTACTAATTGAGATGGAGTTTGTTTGTCTGTCCAACTGTATGTTATAGTGAAGAAGAGATTTTGGCATCCACCTTCTATAAGAGGATTTCAATCATTTCCACAGTAAAGAGTGGCCCCGTGATGTAAGTACTACGCCATGAGGTCTGGCTCTCCAGCGGCCCGTGATGTAAGTACTACGCCATGAGGTCTGACTCTCCAGCGGCCCTGTGACGTACAGTAGTAGCTACGTCATGATGTTTTTGCTCTATTTTTGTTGGTGTTTAAAAAATAAATAAATAAATAAATAATAATAATTTTAAAAAATATATAAAACCTCACACATTTTTGCAAAAAGATCAACCTAAACGCAATTTTTTCCCCCGAGTGTTTCCTATCATTAAAAAATAATAATCAAAAATACGAAATACATTTTTGTATAATTAAAACCAAAACCAAAACCCCCAGTGAGCGTGCCCATCCTTAATATCTACTAATTATCGACTTATTCTAATGAATGGCGAGTAAGATGTCTCATGGATTAGCCCTGCTTGGTATATATGGGTCCAAGCGCCTAAATTACTCAAAATAAATGGAATGAAAGTTTAAAAATGTCCTTATTCAGTTTATGTCGCCATAGACAAAGAATCCAGCCCCCTATAGGGGCCCTATTCAATGTGCCACCATAATAATATGTTTTTATTATATACTGTAGGTGCAATGAGTCTCTGCCCTGAAGAACTTACACTCTAAATGTTGGTGCCTTAGGCGCAGGGAGATAAAGGAACTTGCCTCAGGCCACAAGAAGCTGACACTGGGAATTGAACCGGGCTCACCTGCTTCATTGGCAGTGACCATGAAGACGTCTTCCCCTGGAGAAGACCATTAATTGGACCACACTGGAGACATCTTCACGTCAGACTGAATAGAGACTAAAACATCTCACACGGGTTATATCGCCAAACCCTACACAGGCAGAAAAGTATGTTTCTTTTTCATAGCTCAGATGCCACAAACGTAGCTACCAGCCAGTTTCATGGCCGTGGAGGAGAAGGGCTATTTTGAGAAGTATGTCTTGGGAAGGCCCATGGAAATAACGTCGAAGTGTCCAAGATCACACACGGTGAATGCTGCCCAGGCAAGAATTGATCCTACGAGCTTGGATATCCAAGATCAGCAGCACCTCGACCGCCTATACCACACCACCCTCCTGGCGTTGGAATGGATAGTGGGTGATGCATTTCCTAGGAGGAGATGGACCGACAGGTCTGAAACGGCTAAGTAAAGAAGATACAGCATTGGACACTAGGGTCTCGTGTGCCGCACACACAGTCACACACACACACAGTCACACACACACACAGTCACACAGACACAAAGACACACAGACAAACACACACAGTCACACACACACACACACAGTCACACACAGTCACACACACACACACTCACATGCACACTGTGTCAACGTAAACTGTGCGTTTGAAATGAACGCAGTCTCCGATGAAAGGGGTAAACTTCTGCCAAATGGGGGAGCAGATGTGCCTCTCTGCTCATTATTTGGGGCCACCCATCTGGCACAATTATTACACTGTGTTTGAGTTTGCTTACAGATGTGGGGGGCGGGGGGTCCTAGCTAATGAGCGCAGGAGATAACGCCTGTGGCAAAGAGACCCCTCGGACAGAAGATTTACCTCTCTGGGGAGCGGAGAATCCCAGGAGTGAGCTGGGGGGGGAAGGATTTGTTAGAAACAGGGAACCATTTATCCCATTTCTGCTGCTTGGCCATTTGGGCTCTGCGCAGAGCTCCATTTAAACATCCCGTACATTAAATATTTCAAACGCTAATATCTCCTGAACGGAGCATCAGATTTAAAAAATAAAACCTGCGTTAGAAAGGACAAGAAGTAAACCGCCATGTTAAATGACCTTACTCAGTGATGAAAATTCACCCATGAGGACATTTTTTTTAATGAACGTTGGCAAATTTGGAAAAAATTGAAAAGACTGCTAGTGTTTACTAAGAAAATAAACGCAAAGGAAGCTTCCTTACAATATTTGCACATGTTTTTCTCCACCGCAAAAATGTATTAAGAAATTCACACAAACATTGGAGTGAGTCTAATGTACATGACATCCTCTCGGAAGCAGCAAAGCACGGACAGAAGAGATTAAAGCGTATTTCATCCTAATGTTTCTTAACATAGACACTAAGGCAGTGTTTTTCAACCAGGGTTTCACGGGCATCCCTAAAGGGTTCCCTGCAATTTTCTGGTCATTCAAAAATTGTACCAAATGCAAAAGAATTTACAATGTATCGGATCTCAAATGCGCTATTAGAGAGGGTTTGGGTTCCTTACAATGCATCTGATCTCAGACACGCTATTAGAGAGGGTTGGGGTTCCTTACAATGCATCTGATCTCAGACGCGCTATTAGAGAGGGTTGAGGTTCCTTACAATGCATCTGATCTCAGACACGCTATTAGAGAGGGTTGGGGTTTCTTACAATGCATCTGATCTCAGACGTGCTATAATGGTTGGGGTTCCTTACAATGCATCTGATCTCGGACGCGCTATTAGAGAGGTAAAGAAAAGAGTGATCTGCGCTCATATAATCGTGAATATTGTGCTCAAGTGATTATATATATAGTGATAAATAAACAAATGTAAACCTGTTACAGAAATATAGATTATGCTGCTGTGCTCGTGGTATGGCTCCACAAACCGAACTAGTGCAAAAACAAAAAGAGAGACAGCGCAAAAAACCTCATTGTGTAGTGTATAAACAAAATTGTATTAGTAGTCAGGTAAGTATCGCACGTACATCAAATAACTGAAAAATAGGCAAGACATGTTAGGGACATGTTACCACTCTGCTCTGCAATCGTGGATGATTGATGTGGGTCAATCATTGTGGGTCATCATCAGAAGCGCTATTAGAGAGGGTTGGGGTTCCTTACAATGCATCTGATCTCGGACGCGCTATTAGAGAGGGTCAGGTTCTTTATAATACATCTGACCACAGATACACTATTATAGAGGGTCAGTGTTCCCCAGGATATAATTACTATGTCATCTCCAAGGGCTCTGTTTTTTTCTGGTTCCATCGCGTCCTGTGTTCTTGAGCGCACGACGCGATCTGCCCAGTGAGGAAACACAGACGGATGACCGCCCCCTCTTCCATTGCCCAGAAAATGGCAGCCGCGGTCAGATGACCGCACTGTGGCCGTGTCACTCAAGCACCACGACCCCTCAGGACCGAGTGACCAGCCTTACCGAATGCACACACACATGTCCTGTGCCGTTTGGGGACTCCCCACATCTGTCCTCCAGCTCACCCCCTCTTCTGTCAGGCGGAATTTGTATCCCAGCGCCAACAGGAGGAGGGAGAGGAGGCATTCGCGGGCCCTAAGGCCGGCCCTGCGTGAGGCTCCGGCACTCAAAGTGTTAAATCCTAGCTTGGAAAAGAAAGAGGCTCGTTAACTCATACTAATACTAGTGCACAGTGATTGCGTTTCGGGTCAAGGTTTAGAGTTTTGTCATCTAAGTGTTACTGCTTCTTTAACATGTCATCGCTCTCAGCGTCCGGAGAGAAGAAATTACAAGTCAAACAAATTTGGCATTTTATCCGGCAAAAAAAAAAAGGGGGGCCTTCAAAAGCGACTTCAATTGAGGCTCCAGCTCTGACCGAGTTCTCTTTGGAAGTGACTGCCCCAGAAATGATCCTAAACAGATGCAAAGGCCCGAGGGCGTTTCTATGTAACTGGTTAACTTAGCCATGGATTCCCAATTAACGACCCTACCCAAGAAAGCGGCCAACGTGTTTACTTTCCTAAGCATCTGGGGTGGAATAAAATCCGAGCGGCTTTGACCGAAAAGAGGATTGGGAGAGAGATAAGGTGTCCCATGTTGAAAGATGGAGACGGGAGGCAACGCTTGTCTGGATGCAATCAGTTTCAATGAAGCTGGCTTTGTCCAAAAGGACGCATGTACTTCATATCCGTCTCCAATGTTTGAAAGCTGCCAGGTTTGGAACAAGCTCCTCGCCCATAACGCCTGACACCGTATCCGTGGCAATGTTGTAGATTAGCTCCTTCTTTGATGACGTTGCCTGGGCATGCATTAATCACCAAGCTCAATAAAGAAACCCCAAGAACAGAGAAATAGTGTCCCCGATGGTTGTTAGTGTATGTTGTAGGGCAGTTATTGGGTATAGGGCGGGGATCGACCATGGCAGACTAAGCACGGATCCATATGTTGTGGCTACTTTAGTTTTCTGTTATTTGCATTGAGAAGAAGGACTTGTAGCCTATTACTGGTCATCAGTGGGATAGACCAATCGTCCTTCACAGCTTGCCCTACCACCCTTTGATTGCCTTGTCATATTGAGTGGCACCTTGGTCAACATTGTGGCGTTGCCCCAACCTACTTATGGGACATCGTAACATCAGCTCGGATCACAATAGGAACAAAAAAGGAGTACCTCATCTTCCATTCCCGATGTGAAGGAGGGGACACAGGGGCCACTTCACCAGTACATGGGGCCACTTCACCAGTACATGGGGCCACTTTACCAGTACATTGGGGCCACTTCACCAGTACATGGGGCCACTTCACCAGTACATGGGGGCCACTTCACCAGTACATGGGGGCCACTTCACCAGTTCATGGGGCCACTTCACCAGTTCATGGGAGCCACAAGTCTTTCAGCAAACACAGAGACACATCTTACATCTCTAAACCCAAGACTTGTTCACTATCAAACCTTTGACCTGGGTAAGCCAACGCCCCCCAACATTTCCCATATTAAAATAGGTACACAAGCATCTATGACATCACCACGCCCCTCGTATATACCCCACTCCCCTCATATACACCCCCAACCCAATCATCTATACCCCTGCACCCCTAATATATACCCCACCTCTCATAGGACCCCTAACCAGTGGCAGATTTCCCATTAGGCTCACTAGACTATAGCCAAGAGCCACAAATGTTTGGGGGGGGAGGGGAGGAGAACATGTGTATATGGGTTTGTGTGGGGAAGCCTTAGCTTTTCTGGTAGGGAGCTGATATTGCTGCTCAGGACGTGCCTGTGTCCTACTCACAGGCGCATGCGCGAGCCGCTGTTTGCCTATTGGGCGAGGGGAAGTAGCGCGTCGCACAACTACGGCGGTCGGTAGGGCTGAATTTTCCGTACTTGCGAAGCAAGCGTACGGACACAGGGGAATGGTGCTATTGTAAATATGTCCGTACTCGTGAGTGTTCGTAAAGTGAAGGCCCGTATAGCGGGGTATGCCTGTATACAGTGCACCTTGGTGAATTTCATACAAAATATGTCCCTTACCCTCTGCAGCCTGTTTCTCTCTGTGTGCGTGTGTGTTTGTGGGTTTGTGTGTGTAACACCTTGCTGTGAGAATGGGGGAGGGTAGCATGAATATTTGAAGTAAAAATATAATGTTATTTTTTGATTGCTGTGTACACAATGAATTGTCTTTTGTTGGTTGAAGTACTATATTTGTTATGCATCAAATATTTGAAATATATGCAAAGATGGGGAAAAGCCTGCCTGCCGAATCCTCTCGTAACCATTGTTCTGCTAGTCGTGAACCCACTAGCTTTGCGAACGCGTGAAAGTTCCGCGCTATAATCACAACGTATACTAGACTTTGCCCGGCAGTTTCCTCTACAATAATTCATTTGTTTCTACAGACTTTCATGGGACCCCCCTCTACAAGAAATCATTTGTCCCCGTAAACCTTTATGAGACCCTATTAAAAGGAAAGGTTTGGCTCCTTTTTGCTTTAAGCAAGACTCTGTGTTGTACATAGAAACCAACCCTTATTATCCAACTGGAGTAGCACGTACAGCTCTGGCGTGGAATTCCCTCGCGTGCATTAGTTATGGGGTAGAAAAACCAAGACTTCTTTCACACATGGCTACCTTTAATGGACCTTCAACAGCGTAGATTTAATTAAATTAACAGATCTAAAAACAAACTTTCGACAATGAAAAAAAAGGGGGGGAAATAGGCAGAGCACGCCAGCCATGGAAAAAATCCATCACTTAACGGTGACACCAACAAACGACATTCATTACTTCTTTTCCAAATGACCAGGTCCACTCTCCGGTGAAGATGGAGGGAATTCCGGTAATTTCGTTTTAATCATTTCAGTTTTGCCTGATGAAAGATGGAAAGCGACCAAGAGGAAAGGCTCTTCTGGCTTACACAAAAATCTGCAGTGCTTTAATATTAATCTTACGGTCTCTCCCTCTCTCCGAGTGGTAATGTGCCGTATCAACATGAGAACAATGAGGGCGAGAGTATTCTCCCCCCGCACATGGTGCATGTATACCACGTTTTAGTACAATATTCCCATGTCGTGATTACGAATGTCTCCTTAACGTCATTAAGATACATGGGATGGGAACGGAACGATTTCCTCAGCCACGGAGAGCTGCGGTTTGCCAATCGTTGCAGAGCTTTACTTAAGAGTACTAAGTTTATCCGGGCCGATGGCGGCCATCATGAGACTCGCGTCTTCCAACTTTTATCCCAGTGCATTCTGGTTTTATAATTGGCCGGTTTCTCTGTGGACAATGGAGCCCTGGGAAATCAGAACCAGTCTCATGATGACATGGAGGTAGGTTGGCCAATCTAGAACTGGGTATTTTGTCACAGTGGAAATATAGCAGGGTCCTGTATACCTCCGATTTGGTTTTAATGAAAGTATTCGACACCACAAGCCCTTCCTGGCTTATTGACGCGGTGTCTTACATGGCAGGACCGCAGTTTGGGCTGGTTCCTGAAGAAGCGGAACTTGGACATCTCAGTGACGAATCTCTCTGCATTTCAGCCTTTCTGACACTTCAAAATAAGACGAGAGGGGGGACATCCGCTCAGCCTGCAGGTAGTAGATATTAGGGTGCACCAGGGGTGTATACAGAGCAAGGACACTGCAAAGCCAGACGGTCACTCCAAATGTGGAGAGTAGGCTGAGTGGAAGCCCCCTATAACATGCACTCGCTCAAGAGGCTTCCACTCAGCCTACTCTCCACCTTTGGAGTGACCCTTTGGCTTTGCTGTGTCCTTTCTGATACTTCCAGTGTCAATGACATCAGAAATCCAAGGTGGCCACTTCTGGGAATAAGAATTAATTGTTAATTGCTGTTAAGCGCCGTTACCTCTTGTTTTGTTTTAAACTTCATCCATTCCAGCTCCCGGGACACCCTGCTTTCTGGCTGGGCACGGAGAATGTCTGCTTAAAGGTCTCACTGGCCAATAGGGAGCCGTGACGTCATCCTGCGTGGCTTCCTATTGGATCGTGGGTCCTTTAAACAGATGTGAGATACCGGCAGCCATTTTAGAGGTCTGTATCTCGGTAAGCAAGGGGTCCCCGGAGCTGAAATGAATGTCGTTCAGCTCCGCAGACCTCCTGCTTCACACCTGGAGGGTGGGGAATCATTAAGAGATGTCTTCTTGCCCAATCCAACGCTGCTTTTATGTTATTGTTTAAATCGGACGCTCCGTTCAGTAGATTTAAGCGTTTCAAATACAGTGTCTGGGAATTTAAAATGGCGCTCTCCCCAGAGACCATTGCAGTCTAAAAGTTACCATGGTAACCTCAAAGTAGAGATGAAGAAAATCATGTTTTATTACACTAAAAATCTCTTCTTTTTTTTTAACAAAGAGCAGGACATGCTGAGGGGCGAGATACTAACATTATATGAGCTAAACACAGAGGCTTCTGGGGGGATTTCTGTTTGAAATGTGGGTCCCAGTGTGACGACCCAATGCCGGCTCTCCACAAAGCTCTGTGTTCAGATGTGTCACATGAAGCATTCAGACTTAGGCTGCGTCCATAGAAGGACAGTCAGCGCTGAGCCGTGCGGACGCTCCGCGATGAGCCCCGTCATCCTCAATGAGGATGTCTTGAGAGGGGGCTCCCGCGAGCGTCCGCAGGCGTGCTGGGGCGCAGGGATTTTCAGCCGACAGCAGAACCTGTTTCTGAGCGCGCTGTCGGCTGAAAACCTCCAATCAGAGCGAAGCAGCGTCATGGCGCCGTGACGTTGACGCTTCACGGGCCATTGGCCCAGTGACGTCAGTGCCCAGCCTCCCCCCGCCTCCCGATCGCGCACGCTGGCTCGTCTGCTAGTTCATGCAATCGCTCCTGATTGTGCAGACGAGCCTCAGCGTCAGCGCGGAGGAGCGCGACTCCCCCCTCTATGGACGCAGCCTTAAGTGCGTTGTCTTGTGCTGCCACCTACAACACTAACAGCTCCTTATACCCGCACAGGAGCGGCCAACTCCAGTCCTCAAGAGCCACCAACCGGTCAGGTTGGGAGGATATCCCTGCTTCAGCACAGGTGGCTCAATCGGTCCCTGCTTCAGCACAGGTGGCTCAATCGGTCCCTGCTTCAGCACAGGTGGCTCAATCGATCACTGCTTCAGCACAGGTGGCTCAATCAGTGGCTCAGCCTTCTGAGCCACTGATTGAGCCACCTGTGCCGAAACAGGGATACCTTGTTTGTCGGTGGCCCTTGAGGACTGGAGCTGGCCAGCCCTGTACCAGTACTACAAGGACTTTACGAGCGTCAGGCTCTGTGTGTTCGGTTTGCTATGGAACGGACCTCCCTGTACCATGCGCTGGCCCGTTTTGATGCTCTTGTTCTGGCTGGATTCCTGGTACAGTTTGTTCTGGATTCGGGTTGCTTCGGGTACAGTAAACGTTTGTTCCTTTCTTTGTTTGGGTCCTGGCATAACCATGAAATCGCTCTCAGATGTGAGGAGCTACGGGTAGAAATCAAAAGCAAACGCAGAGCAGAGACTCGTCTAGGGGTAACCTACTCATCAAAGCGATACTTCAAACGGAGCGGAAGGAACGCGGAGAGGTCAGGCTGGGGCAAGTCAGCCACTATCTGGGCTCGTTATTGGGGGCCAGCGGTGGGCAACTCCAGTCCTCAAGTGCTGGGCTACCAACAGGTCAGGTATTCAGGATATCTCTGCTTCAGCACAGGTGACTCAATCACCGGTGCTGAAGCTGTGCTGAAGTGGTTGTCTTCAACTGAACCACTCATAGAGCCACCTGTGCTGAAGCAGGGATGTCCTTAAAAGAAACCTGACCTGTTGGTGGTCCTTGAGGACAGGAATTGCCCACCCCTTGTGTAAGCTGCGGCAAACGGACCTGTTGAATGTATTTGTTTACGAAACAATAAGGAATTTAAGTTACAGTTAACCCCCTCTCCCCCAAAATCAACTACTTTGAAATTGACTTCAGTACGAAGCCCGCTCATAAACCTTTTTTATTTTCTAGCTGTTTTTTATTGTATTTTACTTTTTATTTTAATAGGCCCAGAGCCTGCATTAGAGTGTTTACACAGCAACCTACTGCACGCTGTTTATTCTCACGTGCTCCGCCCAGATCCTCCACCATTTTGCACTTATAAATAGGCACCACAGTAGTTCCTGTACCTGTACTTCCAACCAACCCCTACGGTATATGGATACTGGGTATAATGCGCCCTCATTGGGGCTGGTGGAAAAAGTCTGGTAGCCCTTATATGGGCCGCAGCCACGAGCCACGTGACCCCGTTGGGCTTTGAACTACGGGGTTGCTGCCTGGCGTGGGTAAGAGAGAGTTGGTAAAACTCAGGTTATAATATAATTTAAGACGTGGCCTTGTTTTACCCCACGTACGGTGTCTGTCATTAATTGGTGGAGGAACAGTGGGCTCTTGCCAGTGTCTCATCTCAGATATGGCTCTTTGAAGTCCAATGAAGTCACAACGTGGGAGGGGATTAGCCGCCCTATTAACTTCAAATTTGGTCTCATTCTTCAGGATTAAAACACACGAGAGACAGAAATAATAAAATATGGTGAAGAAATCTTTAAAAATAATAATACACGCAGGGGAACTGCATCTTTAAAACAGCACCATCCTGGTATGAATTATTGAACGTGGTTGCATGGAACAGAAGCGCTGGTCTCTGAAGTGGTCAGTATTTACTGGATCATCAGGAAGGAAGTCAAGCTTTTAAACACCCTTGGCCTTACTGAAGGAAACTCCCTTTGGCTTGATGGAGAGTTTCCGTGCGGCAGTTCCCAATGCTAATGAACAACCCTCCCGGGAGTAAAGAGGTTATTTGGAGTTCGTCGGTCCATTAATCCTTGGGGCGAAGGAAGACCATCGGTAATCCAGAGGTCCCCACCACGTGACCACTTGGGGAAGGGATCCAGTGATCGTGACCAGACCCTCAGTGACGTGAAGGGAAGTGGGGATCAACACCTTCTTCCTCTGGACAATGAGCAATGTCCATATGACGTTCACTGGACATCATAGGAGGCCTGATGATTGTCACTGAATGTCATACCAACCCCCAAAGGGTTAGAGGTTCTGTGGGTCATGGTAAAAGAACAGTTTGCTTTGATGCACTGGTCCATTTTCAGCTTGCAGAAACATCCTATGTAAGACCCTCAAGCAATAACTTTCCTACCTTCACACCAGCCAGATATTAAGAGGGTTTTCCAATAACGTCTGATTTTCATGTTAATGTACTCCATAGCAAGACAGTCCTTCCTGCAGCAAACCGGTGAATAAATGTAATCGCCAAGTACGTCTTAATACCACAACACATGAACCCCCTTCTAATATGATCAATACTCTGGTAATTGGTACAGAAGGATTGCAAATCCCAACTTCAAGGCAAAAGGTCGACTCTGTAATCTGTTCGCTCGGGACATCAAAAGCATTCAAGTGTTAACAGGAACATGTTACGTTGTTGTTTTTCCTGCCTGCAGGGCTGAGTGGGTAGCACAAGGTACCAACAGGACCATGCCATGCATTATTTAATAGCACATCAAAAGAAATCGGGCTGTGGCTTTATTTAGATGAGGGGCGGCTGGCTTCCATTGTAGTTCAAGCCTTACCAAATATTTCTATTGCTGTGGGACCATGGGTCGCAACTCCAGTCCTGAAGACTTCCCAACAGGTCAGGTTTTCAGGATATCCCAGCTTCAGCGCAGGTGGCTCAATCAGAGGCTCAGTCGAAGACTGTGCTGAAGTAGTGTCCCTTGAGGACTGGAGTTGGTCAGTGTTCCCCCAGGACACGGATATGTAATGGTAGTGTCGGAGGCACACGGAGATATACAGCAGTGCTAGGTTTCCAATTAGGTCACAATAGGATTTGAACCAGGTTCACCAAGCTGGTTATAACTATTCACTTCACAACTCCTCAATCCCCAAGATTTAAGCCCATAACAGATGTCACAGCCTTTGGCTCACTTTGATGCAGGAAGGGAGAGCACTTTAATACCTATCAAGAAGGGGGGAGAGGGGGAGGTTTAGATACAGTTCTAATCTCTGACTTTATCTAGGAAACGGAGACATTGTCCATAAGGAGAGACTATGTGAATAGCTGAAGCACTAACAGCTGTCAATAAACCGATAACTTGGAGAACCTCAAACCCACGATGAGCTGACAGCTACGTTCCTGTGAAAGGCATCATCTTGCCAAATGCCCACATTGGACATCCTTGGAAGGAGATCTTCTCTTGGCTTCGCCTTCCCTTGTCTGATATCGGAGCACTCAGAAGGGTGGGAGACGACCATCATCGTGGTGGAACACATTCCACAACTCCACCACAGTCTCATTTTTCCAACCTACATGTCTAGCTCTGGAAGACGAGCCAAACCCTATAATGACAGGGAGCAAAAAAAATAGATGTTCCGTAGCCTAGGAGGCATTTAATTGGCTTTGTTGTGTGGGAGGCAGGTTCCATGGTCCTTCTTGACTCCCACCTGCTGGCTGAAGGAGAAGGTGGTAAGAGTCCTGACTGTGAAGCAGTTGCGCCAGGTTCGAAATCCCAGTGTCAGCCCGTGGGATACTTCCTGTGCCTATGGCACCAAAAAGATGCTTTTGTAAACTCTCTTCAGGGTACAGGCACAACATTATCTGTGCTCACCGTCAGTGCTATATAAGAATAAATATTATTATTAGTAATATAATTATCCCTATTCTGCTGGAAGGATTTGCAGGGGTGAGCTTATGCCGTCAGTAGTACTTAAATGACCATTAAAAAGCAGTGTTTTAACCTGTAAAACATGGGATTACAGTAAATCAGTCCCTGCTTCAGCACAAGTGGTTCAATCGGTCCCAGCTTCTGCACAGGTGGATATCCTTAAAACCTGACCTGTTGGGGGTTCTTGAGGACTGGAGTTGAGCCCCCCTGTTCTAAAGTGTGGTAGCATGCACACAATTGTTGACGTCATCCTGGGAGCAGCAAGCAATTCAGAGTGCCCCCTTTATTTATTATTCATAGAAAACTGAATGATATAAAAACGTCCGATTCTGACCTCAGGATGGCCTATTCTTACAGATCAATTCAGCCCAGTCTCCGATGGCAGAAAAGCGAACCAGTTACCGGGCAGCAACGTCCCTGAATTGTTTACAACAATGGCTTTGTGGGATTACCCCTTTAACCGCGACCATGGAATTTAGGCACGGCTCCTACGAAGAGGGGTGTTATCAGGAAAACGAAGAGGGGGGGGGGGGGTGAGGTCTCTATTTGGTGGACAGCAATGGGAAGCGTAGACCTCGATACATGTGCAAAGTATGCTGCGCTTCAGCTTTCCGAACCTGCGAGCGATCACAATGATTAAGTAATGTGAGCAGGTCACGGCTTACTGTGGGATATCGTCCCTGCTCCGGCTTATTGGATTGCAGGCTAGGTAAGAGCTGCCAAGAGCTCCGGGCTGTGTGACAGGGTGCCCATGAAGAACATCACAAGTAAAATAGCTAACAGATGTCATCCACGGAGGTTCGTAAATATTTTACGACGAGCTGTGAAGTGCATTGTGGAAAAGAGAGGGGGGGGGGGGGGAAACGGCAAGTGAAATTGAATAAGAGCCGTGAAATGAGATGATCGTTATATAATAACTGCTGTAGTTATAAGTGATAGAAGTCTATTATGTTCAAGTTTTTAATGGACGAAGGGTCTGCAAAGTATTGTCGAGCAAGTTAGCTACTTGATAGCCAAAGGAGGACTAAGATGCTCTCATTTGGAATGGCTGTTCTACACCCCTAAATTGGCAGAACATATCTAAGGGGTCGCCCCAAACATTAGAAGTGACATCCCACTCCAAGTCACCTAAACATATCATATCCAAGAGCAGACCCTGGGAAGAAAGAAGACGGCACTCCGGTGTGTCTTGGCAAGGATCAACTTTAAGGTCCTGGTGTGGACTTTCGTCAAGAGACCACTTGAGCCCCGTCTTCTTTCTTCCCAGGATCTTCTATACCCCAACCCGCTGGGGCTTTCTGAGCACCAGTGGCAGCTCGCCACCGTCATTGAGAGTGTACCTGTTACAAGTCTACCCTCATTTAAGGATTGCCACATTATCAGGGAGATTTTGTGGTTGCTATTTTTACTCCCAGAATCCCCTGCTTGTCCCATTTTCGCTCTTTACTTGCTGCCGAGTGAGGGCAGTGCCAGCATCATTGACAGGAATGAAAGCTTCAACTGATTGTGTCTGCCATGTTGGTGTATCCCATTGAGCACCAATTCCCAGATGGATTGCCTTTCAAATAGAGGAGGGGAGTTCTCTTTGAAAACATCACATCCACTATTCCAAATGTCAAGACCCTCCATAAATGACCAAGGGGGAAGGTGGGAAGTGGGGGTGTGTGGGGAGGGGGGTGCCTTAAATGTATCCATAGCCCATCCGGAATAAAAATCTCCAGGGAATCCGTGCAAAGTTGGAAACTAAAAGTGACACACGGACAGTTCCCCTTCTACATGTCACTCACTACCCAGAATCCTTGTCTGCACTATGGCCACTGCATGTCATTTTGCTGTTGGGAGGGTACCATATAACAGACATGTAAACCTCCAAGGAGAAAAATTGGTGAAATATGGGGGGGCTTTGGATAAAAACATATTTATTTTTTTAATGCAAAAGTGATTTATTGTCAATTTCACTGGAATCTATGAGGTTTGCTCATAAAAATCAGTGAGACTGGCTCCAAGTCAGTAAGCGCTCGCAATCTATGTCTGCGCATTTATAATAACTCATTAAAGTGGGAAAAGTCAGGGGTTCAGTTGTCATTATATCTGTTGATAATTTCAGCCCCCGAATTTTATAATGTTCTGCTTTTGGGGGCGCTGCTAAAATCTATTTGGTACGACAACAGAACTTCTCAAACTCACACCTCTACCATCACTAGGTCACAGGCTCAGACAAGAGCCCCCTTGGAGTTTTGAAGACCCCGCTGCGGATAAGAGAGACGCACATCGCTTATTTTTCTATGAGATTTGCTTTCAAACAAAATAAACAGTGTCATCCGAATAGCTGGTTCCCTGTAAAAGACTCGTCATTAATTTATAAACCCCAAAAGGAGGCAAAGCCACACAGCTTCCCTGCCAGAGGAAGGATTAACCATACTTTCTCTGCTACCGAAAACACATTTAGGCATATGTACTATGGGGTCTAGGTATCATGGCAAAGCCGGGACATTTTAACCCAACATCTTGCCTTGTCTTCCACCGCTTGCACCTTGGGGAGAGTCAGTAGGAGTTGGGGGAGTTACATGGGGCACAGATTATAATGAGATGTATCACATTCTGCGTCTCTGCCCCAGCTTGCACCTTGGGGAGAGTCAGTAGGAGGAGTTGGGGGGAGTTACATGATGCACAGATTATAATGAGATGTGTCACATACTGCGTCTCTGCCCCAGCATGCACCTTGGGGAGAGTCAGTAGGAGGAGTTGGGGGGGAAGTTACATGGTGCACAGATTATAATGAGATGTGTCACATTCTGCGTCTCTGCCCCAGCTTGCACCTTGGGGAGAGTCAGTAGGAGGAGTTGGGGGGAGTTACATGGTGCACAGATTATAATGAGATGTATCACATTCTGCGTCTCTGCCCCAGTTTGCACCTTGGGGAGAGTCAGTAGGAGGAGTTGGGGGGAGTTACATGGTGCACAGATTATAATGAGATGTATCACATTCTGTGTCTCTCTGCGCCATTCTTTTTGCCTTTTATTTGCCCCAAAAGTTCCTCCATATCGGAAAGTGCGTAGGTCTAACATTCTAACAGCTCAGCTCCAAAAAGCGAGCACCGCGTCTAAACACACGTTCCTCCGCCTGGATACATAAACCCCAAAAAGCCGCGAATGGATCTGACTTTAAATTGTTCTTGTGGCACTTCTGTACTAACCTGATATTTCTCAATCTGCACCATCAGCGCCAAAAAGATGTTTTTATTGTTGTTGGCTGGCGCTTGGCGTACAGATGTGATGAGTATGTATTAAAAAGGATGTTTCTGCGTGCCCCAGAAATTGAGAAAGTGCGTCAAAATCCCGCAAGTTCGACTTGGCCTAAACCCCAAATTCTGTTTATAGTGTTAGCGCAGAATGAAGTTTGCAATACAAAAAATTATTTGACATAGCACAGATGTTTTATTAGTTAGGTTAAGGAAGCATAATTCTGTTTTAAATTTAAAGCTGCAGACCAAGTAATATCCTACATGTGTGTTTTTTTTTTAATAAATCAGTTCTGTACCATGAGAAAATATTTGTAGCATTTTTTTACATCAACTCTGAATTACATTTTTAATGTATTATAATGTAAGAAGCATTTTTTGTTTCTATAGCAACCATTTACAAAGTCACACCCCTTCCTCTTCTGAAACAGGATCTGGCACACCCCTTTTTGAGCCCTGCCCCCTCTAGCAGTGCACCAACTGTACCTAGTGACTGACTGGTCACATGATCTTCCCCACAGAACTTTGCATCTTTGGTCCTCTTCTGCAGCACTGTCAGCCATTTACTGAACCCTCGAGCTGAATCTTCACCGATCGATAACAGGAGAACGGATCGATCAGCAACTTAGCGAATTACTTATCATTGTGTGGATTGGATTGATGCGCGTATTAAAGGGGGGAAAAAATCCGGCAACTTGGACGGCTTCTTTAAATTGTATCAATCAGGTATTCAACATAAGGGATGCGTCAAAAATAATTTCAAACAACAAATTATGCGTCATATACATGTATGAAGTCTTCAAATACACAATGCGCATTGTATGAAGGTTTGTACTACTACTAGCACTGAGTTTTTGATGCACACATTTAAAATAATAAAATGTAAGTACATTGTCCCATTAAACTTATATTTTTTAAAGTATTTTATATAGGGGTAAGGACACTCAGGGGTTTTATTTTTTAAACAGTTTGAGCTGTGGTTCAGAAATATATGGTAACCTAACTTCTTGGCTGCCGTTGGGATTGGAACCATCGGGATCTCCAGCCGTTGGTTCACGATGGGAGAAAACGTTTTTTTGCATTTGGCACGCACACGTTTCTTAATAACATGGCACACTGCCTCCTATGAACTCACAATCCCTCTTAAAGACGGCTCAAACTTGCCAGCAGTCACCGTGAGCCCTTCCTCTGGGTCCTATTTGGTCTATTTCATCCCAGCCATGCTGGTCCCGTGGCACTATCATTCTCAGTGGACAAAAATCATAACTCCGGTACGATAAGTGGGAACTGTATTAGCAGCGAGATGCAATTTACCATCATAAGTATTAAGAAAAGGTCATTAGCATGCAAGGTTTTTTTTTTTTTTGCATCAATTAAGCGCAGATGCTGAATGCTGCATAACCGGCAATGTTATATTTTCCCATTAGAGAAGTTGCCTTTTTCTTGGCATTAAATCTGCATATAATATAATGGAAAAGGGATTTCGGAGTCACGCAAAATCAATTTTGAAAATACATTTTGGGTTGGACGATGAACTACCCGTCTGATAAGGAGGCTGTAGGTCTTTTCTTTCACTGTTTTCATCTGTTGCGTGATATTTTTCAGTGGTTTTCTGTTTCGGGGTAATGGGGGGGGGGGGGGGGGTTATGAAAAATCAGCGGTCAATCTTTTTACTGCAGTGATCAGAAGAAATTTGAGTTTTGGGCAGAAAACATTTTAATAAAAAAGTACTCATTTTTTTACTTCGACTTATGTTAAAAATCAGCGAGACGCCAAATCTGTAAAAAATGAAGAAAATCCATGAATGGAGGTGTAATGCTTAATAAAGATCTTTCCCATGCATAGTACCCCTACCCTCACTCCTTATGGGAATTGACACTTAGAGGTCAAACCTTTAATTGAAGGACAGGTAGGTCACCGCACAGCTGCCCCATTGTGTCCCGTCCACCCCAGTCTGGTCATTTCCCTACAGCGCTTGTTTAGGAAACACTGCCAAAACAAAACATCAAAAAGGGCAAGAAGTCACAGCGGTGTCACCCAATCGCAGCGGTGTCACCCAATCACCGCTATGTTACCCAGTCAGGGCAGTGTCACCCTATCACTGCAGTGTCACCCAGTCACCGCTATGTCACCCAATCATTGCGGTGTCACCCAATCACTGCTATGTCACCCAGTCAGGGCAGTGTCACCCTATCACTTCGGTGTCACCAGCTTGCACCTTGGGGAGAGTCAGTAGGAGGAGTTGGGGGGAGTTACATGGGGCACAGATTATAATGAGATGTATCACATTCTGCGTCTCTGCCCCAGCTTGCACCTTAGGGAGAGTCAGTAGGAGGAGTTGGGGAGGAGTTACATGGGGCACAGATTATAATGAGATGTATCACATTCTGTGTCTCTGTCCCAGCTTGCATCTTGGGGAGAGTCAGTAGGAGGAGTTGGGGGGAGTTACATGGTGCACTGATTATAATGAGATGTATCACATTCTGCATCTCTGTCCCAGCTTGCACCTTGGGGAGAGTCAGTAGGAGGAGTTGGGGGGAGTTGTTACTTAGGGCTTTAGATTTGTGGTTTAGGCGGTATCTGAAGAACCATATGACTTGCGATTTGGGGTAAGGCTGGTATCTGAAGAACCATATGACTTGCGATTTGGGGTAAGGCTGGTATTTGAAGTAATTTATGACTTAGGTCTTGGAGTATAGCTGGTATTGGAAGAACGTTATGACTTGGGTTTTGGGGTATGGCTGGTATTTGAGGTACTTTATGACATTGGATTTGAAATACGGCTTGTATCTGAAAAACCATATGACTTGGGATTTGGGGTATGGCTGGTATCCGAAGAACTTTATGACTTGGGGTTTGGGGTACGGCTTGTATCTTTAGAACCATATAACTTGGGGTTTGGGGTATGGCTGGTATCTGAAGAACTTTCTGACTTGGGGTTTGGGGTATGGGTGGTATCTAAAGAACTTTATGACTTGGGTTTTGGGGTATGGCTGGTATCAGAAGAACTTTCTGACTTGGGGTATGGCTGGTATCTGAAGTTCTTTATGACTTGGGTTTTGGGGTATGTCTAGTGTCTGAAAAACTTTATGACTTGGGTTTTGGGGTATGGCTGGTATCTGAAGCTTTTTAAGTCACCACGTTCTTAATGTAACTATGAATTTGTAACCATGTATCTGCCTTCATAACTATGTGCCCAGGACATACATGAAAACGAGACGTAACTGTCACTGTATTACTTCCTGGTAACACATGTTATAAATAAACAGGACTCCGCCTGTGCTGGAAGATACCTCCTGGTCCCGCTCACGTGAACGGGACGGAAAGGGCAATGTTTACCAAGCCGGGGTGAACGGTGGCTTATGCTTAGCACTGCTAAGTCAATATGGGCCTGCATGTCTTGAACTTCTTGAGCTCGTTACACATTTGTACCTGCTGCTGCCCACCACAGAACTGGAATTCCCCAACCCAACCACGGGCCTGGTCCACGTCACTGCCAGATGTGGCCCGCTCATTCCGTAAAAGGTTTCATTTCATTGCACTCCCAAATAAACCGCATAGGTTGGTTACCGTTTTTTTCCACTGCCCTGAAGTCTGGAAGATAAGCTAAGAAAGGGATTAGCTACATTTGATTTCAATCTATAATAATTTTCACCGTAAAAAAAAAGCGCTGAAACCATTTCATAAACCTGGCAGCTGGGATCCAAAGCTGGGATTTTAGGGTAAGGGCTTAGGGTAAGGGGTAGTAGGGTAAGGATTTAGGGAAGGGGGTTTAGGCACTTACTTTAGCGGCAAAGTGGCCTCGACTGACCAAATGTCCTGACCCGTGATTGTTGCTGCGATGTGACTTACCTTATACACAGATGTAGCAAACACCTTGCATTGCGCCAGGGCCGGACGCAAAATTGTCTGCAAACGGTAACGTGCACGGCACTTTCCGAACGCACACAATTCTAAAGTTTCCATTTTAACGCCAGACGTTGCGGGAACGGGAGCGGTAACGCCGGCTACACCTGTGTTTGCTCATAATGTAGTGCAGGGGTGGGCAACTCCAGTCCTCTAGGGCCACCAACAGGGCAGGTTTTCAGTATATCACTGCTTCAGCACAGGTGGCTCAATCAGTGGTTCAGTCGAAGACTGCTGGTTGCGGATGTGGTACTGATGGGACCCGACGGATAGTCTGACCTGGCTTCTATGATCTCAGCCAGGGGGGTCCTCCCTTCGTCACCAGCGCACCTGCTCCCCAGGTGGGGTCCCGGGGGGGCGAGAGCGCAGGGTTCACTGCAGTCGCACCGATGAAACCGCCATCAAGCCGGCCCAGCTCAGAACCCCAACATTTAGAGGTTGGCATCTCTGCCAATGCACAGCACTCTACCCCCCCTCTCTATTTCACTTCATTTAATTAAAAAAAAACCACACAATATAAATAAATATATAATATACACAGTGTATATAACTAATTCTTCTTTTATTTGGGGACTTTCCTGGCTAAATCTGGTGCCGGTTTTTTGCCCCAGGTTTGCGTTTGGGAGACGTTGACATCTCGCTCATGATGTGGGTAGTATTGTGAGCTTCAGGACCAATTTGCTTAACCATAGTCGTCTTTAAGGTCAGTTCACATGGATGAGCGATGGAGCTCTTATACTTGGGTTTTGGGGAAGAGCTGGAATCTGAAGAACTTTGTGTCTTGGGACTTGGGGTATGGCTGGTATTTGAAGTACTTTATGGCTTTAGATTTGGGGTATGGCTGGTATCTGAAGAACCATATGACTTGCGATTTGGGGTAAGGCTGGTATCTGAAGAACCATATGACTTGCGATTTGGGGTAAGGCTGGTATCTGAAGAACCATATGACTTGCGATTTGGGGTAAGGCTGGTATTGTGAATATGTTCTGATGACTAGGTCTTGTGAAGTAATGGTGGTCTTTTGATATGACAGAACGTTATGACTTGGGTTTGGGGATCTGGCGTTTGAGGTACTTTATGACATTGGATTTGAATACGGCTTGTATCTGAAAAACCATATGACTTGGGATTTGGGGTATGGCTGGTATCATCCGAAGAACTTTATGACTGGGGTTTGGGTACGGCTTGTATCTTTGAACCATATAACTTGGGGTTTGGGGTATGGCTGGTATCTGAAGAACTTTCTGAACTTGGGGTTTGGGGTAGGGTGGTATCTAAAGAACTTTATGACTTTGGTTTTGGGGTATGGCTGGTATAGAAGAACTTTTCTGACTTGGGGTGATTGCTGGTATCTGAACTTTATGACTTGGGTTTTTTGGGTATGTCTAGTGTCTGAAAAACTTATGACTGGGTTTTGGGGTATGGCTGGTAATCTGAAGCTTTTTAAGTCACCACTTCTTAATGTACTATGAATTTGTAACCATGTATCTGCCTTCATAACTATGTGCCACAGGACATACATGAAAACGAGAAGTAACTGTCACTGTACTTCCTACTCTGGTAACACTGTTATAAATAAACAGGACTCTCGCCGCTGTGCTGGAAGATACCTCCTGTCCGCTCTACGTTAACGGACGAAAAGGGCAATGTTACCAAGCCGGGGTGAACGGTGTGCTTATGCTTAGCACTGCTAAAGTAAATTATGGGCCTGCATGTCTTGAACTTCTCTGAGCTCGTTACACATTTGTACCTGCTGCTCTGGCCCACCACACGAACTGGAATTCCCCAACCCAACCACGGGCCTGGTCCAGTCACTACTGCCAGATGTGGCCCGCTCATTCCGTAAAAGGTTTCATTTCATTGCACTCCCAAATAAACCGCAATAGGTTGGTTACCGTTTTTTTTCACCCTGAAGTTGGAAGAAAGCATAAGAAAGGATTAGTACATTGATTTCAATCTATAATTTCACCGTAAAAAAAAGCGCTGAAAACCATTTCATAAACCTGGCAGCTGGGATCCAAAGCTTGCATATTCCCACAAATATGCCATAAAATTCTTCTCCCCCCCCTCTTCTTCTCCACCGAAAAACACACTTCTCCGCAGCCCTGCACTGCCCCGCGGCTGCCCTCTTATTAAAATTAAGTAATGTACATCGGGTCTTACTCGAACTTATAAGAGCTCGCTCCGAAGATATGCACCACTTAGGTTTTTATGAGGAGATGACATATGGATGTCCCTGAGGAAGGCGAGAACAAAGGGGAATCCAGGAGTTGAATCATGTAATTTCCAGCTTTTTTTTTGGGAGCTAAATAATTCCATGTGGAATCTGGACGTAGAGACGGGTTGCTGTTTAATTGGTGCGGGTACATATATACATTGCAGGCCATTTCAAAGGCGTTGAGATTACATTGAGACAATGGAATTTTACGAGTGGTGGGGGCGTTAGAAGCTGCATTTCCTCCTTTTAGGGGTGTCTCTACCAAGATCCCCCATGTTGAAATGGTACTATGTTAGTAGGACCACCCCAACTTTAAAAAATCAGGAGCTGTGGCCTCATGTTTTTCCATTCCATCAAACCAATAGTTTGTCTTGGAAAAAATGGGGCCTTTTTGCTCTATCCCTTAGACATTACAAGTACGGTACCAGACAGATTGCTAGACTCGTTAAAGATCAAAGTTATAAATCTATGTACAGCTTAAAATAGCAATGCTAAAGGCGACAATGCCGTACTGGATTAGGTATTTTCCCTCAATGACCTCTCTCTAATGAAAACTACTGGGGGAGACTGAATAGCGGGATTATGGATCACACAGCTGGTGCCTCACCACTGTGTCATCACACATACTGTGCATCCACACTTGCATCACACACACCTGTCTATCACACAGATTCACCACACACTAATGATCATCACACTATGCATCACACACTATACAACACACACATGTAACATCACACCCTGTGCATCACAGCTACACTGTACAATCAACACACTGTACACTCACCAACAATAATACAACCACACCTGTATCACCACACTGTAAGCACATCAATATACACACACACTATCGCCACACAAAAAAACTGTCCATCACACACTGTGCACCAACACACTGTCATAACACTGTCACCACACTGACTCGACACACGAACCCACACACTCACACACCGACACACATGTACATACAACACATGCCTAACCACCACACTCTCTAAAGTACACACAGTGCACAGTCCATCCACACTGTACATCACACACTTAACCAACACTCACACGCTTAAACACACACTACACACACTGTACACACACTTCACACACACTGTACACAAATACACCACACATGATACACACCAACTATCTACACCAATTCCAAACACGTACCCAACACGACATCACCACTGTCCATCACCACCTGTTCACACACTTACTCACACACTGTACACACACCACACTCTACATCACAAGCACTGTACACCATCACCACCATCACCACCGCACTACTCAACAGTACACAACACTGTACATCAAACCCACTGTCACACCACGACACAACACTGGTACATCACACACTGTCACACACCTGTCCCACACGTACTCCACCGTCGAACACACTGTACCATCCACACCACTGTGCACCACACACTGTACATCACAACACTGATATACTCACGATAATGAATAACATACACAAGACAGTCACGAGACATTTACCCACGGAGCACACTGTGGGCATTCACGGATCAAATAATCACTGCACGTGCTGGCATCGATTCACCCTAGCAGAGCATATAAATACATCATGCCATGGGAGCAAATCCACTGCCGTAGCAAGCACACTGATAAATAACACAGCCGGAGTGCAGATCACAAACGTAATACAGCCCTGAACAGTGCAAGCATGATAGCAATCACTACACACTGTCGAGTCACGACCCAATGTAATACATACAAATAGGCCTTAAGTGACAGAGCATAATCAGAAAACACATAGACTGTGCAGCAACGGAGGCCACTGCCAGTAGAATATATAGAATATACACTGGCCTGAGTTGCAGGATCATATAGAATAATACCGGGTCCGGAGTGCAGGAGCATATAATTAAGACTCTGTCCGGAATGCGTGCAGGAGCATATAGAATAATACACTGGCCGGAGTGCAGGAGCATATAGAATAATACACTGGCCGGAGTGCAGGAGCATATAGAATAATACACTGGCCGGAGTGCAGGAGCATATAGAATAATACACTGTCCCGTATGCAGGAGCTATAGAATAAATCAACTGCCGAGTGCAAGGATCATATAGAATAATAATACACTGGCCGGATTGCAGTAGAGATATAGATAATACACTTGGCCTGTGCAGGAGCGATATAGAAAATCACTGGCCGGAGTGCAGGAGCATATAGAATAATACACTGGCCGGAGTACAGGAGCATATAGAATAATACACTGGCCGGAGTACAGGAGCATATAGAATAATACACTGGCCGGAGTACAGGAGCATATAGAATAATACACTGGAGCGCAGGAAGTGGACCTAACTGCTGCACTCTCTCCCTGACCCTGCAGACCTGGACAGTGGGCTCTGGCAGCCCGTTCTTCCTCTCTCTCTAGTGCAGAGGTAGTGGGGACGTGGCTGTCGTGGATCAGAGCCTCTTCCTGCTCCCTCTGGTCAGCTTTTTATATGGCCAGGTCCTCTCAACACTCGTTCTGCGAGTAAGAAGAGGAATGGGACGGTATTATAGCGCAGACAGGCAAACCGGGGAGTGACTCTGACCCGTGGCTGCAACGTGCCCACGCGTGGGAAGAGAGCGAGAGAGATACACCCATTTCCCCTACGTATGTATCTCTTTACTTGTATAGGGCCATCCAGGTACATAGCGCGTCACAGCGGTAATACGCATGACATCATATAACACTTAGTGGGAATAAGCGCTTCAGACATGAACGTAACAAAAGAAAAGGGAGTCCCCGCCCCGAAGAGCTTACAATCTTATCACCCTCTCCACCAATGTCACTTCCTCCCCCTCTAGAACAGACTTTATTCTGGCATATAATTAGCTTAGTGACACGACGTTAACCTCGGGGCAAATAACACCAGTTCCTGTTTTACTTATTTGCCCTGATTTAAACTGAGCCTAGGCTGCGCTTATAGTGCCCGCGACGTTGCGCCAAAACAAATACATTGGATCCGTCGCATGCGCTTATAGTAAGCGCGACGGAGCTACAAAAAATTTGGAAGCCATTGAAATTTCATTTTGGGAGAGACAGTCGCCACGTGACTACACCAATCACAGACCGGCTACTGCTCTCTGCCCGCCCCCTTCGTGACGTCACTGGCCTTGGCACCAGCGACGTTGCTCCAAACTAAAGTGCAACTTTCGCCAGTGGCGACGGTGACGAGTGACGTCAGTCGCGTCGCCATCGCCATAAACGCGACCTAATGAATCCAGGCTTCTGTACAGAGTAAAACGCTCGGTTCAGCAAGCAGGAAGGGAATAGACACGTGAAAACAGACATTGTTCTGTGCGAAGGAACCTACCCTCCTAACCCCCCCCCCAAAAGCACGTGCCCCTTTAAAATATAAAGGTGGCCTCCTCTTACCACCTTCTTTATTAATTCATGCGTGTGCTTGTACAAGTGCCCGCTATCTCCCAGATGTCTCCTGGCCCGTGCCAAGTAATTGTAGTACCAGGCTGCCCTCGTCCCTGCCATAAGACGCAGAGCAGGGGAGCATGGCGGCACAGAGAGATGATTTGAGCGTCCTGTGTAACGGAAACTAAAGCCCATTACTCTCCCCGTCTCACAGGTAGTTTTTTTTTCGCTTTTGTTTCCCATTGCAGCATCTAAGATTCGCTCATTGTCCCCCTGGCAGAATTATCAGGCTGTGACGCTGGTTGCAATGTAACACTAGGGGTTTCGATATCAAAGAGGGTCCCTCAACAAAACCCCGTGGATACAGAACTAGGGCAGGATCAGTGCGCCAGGTTTAGCAAGAAAACGCAATGCCACCGACGGAGTTTTCCTTTGATAAATGGGCAGCGTTCTTTTTTACCGTTTGATAAATCTGGGGTGGGGTTTTTTTGCAAGACGTAACCCCTCCAGTTTTTCAGCCAGAAGGTGCCGGTACGCGGAGGAGAGACCTCGAAAAGTCTCATGGCTGCAACACTGGAGGCAGTAAAAATAGGAGTGCAGCGTTTACCAAAAGAAATGCAATCCCATAGAATCCCCCAAACAGGTCAGGCTTTCAGGATATCCCAGCTTCAGCACAGCTGGCACAATCAGAGTAAAAAAAAATAGTAATACTCTTAATAGATTCAAAAACTGTAGTGGTCCTTTGTTTCCCCCTCACAATACCCCCATTTCGATCATTAGGTTCTAGGAACATCCCTGCTGGAAAAACATCGAGAAATGCGTCGTTTTATTTTAAAGGGATTTCCTTTGTCTCCGAAAAGAAACGAAGTTCCGTTTCATTGATAAAAATGGAGAACAATTCACTACGACTTGGCGGCCTGTGTACTAAGCGGCGCCAACGGATTATTATTTCATTTTTTTTGGTTACAAATTTGCGCAGCGAAATATTACTTTAAACTGCGCTTGTGTCTGTGCGTCAGCGTACCAACCGGAGATGTCTCGATCGGTGCCACCAGCGTCTATAAAACTGGTTTCCATTTTCTGGAGCGCACGGAAATGGACGGCGCTAACCGTACAGCTATACATGGCGGGTACGGGGGAAAAAAAGGAGAACATGCGTCAACAACTGATCGCCAAGGTCAGCTTGGCGCAAATCCTAAACCTTTATTAAAATATGTGTCAGCCATTTTCTGAGACACGGTAGTGTCCGCTTCTCACGTTTGCACACTTGGTTCTGTACAAGCGTAATAATTAATAAACACATTTTAGTGCCCGTTTGTGTGTTTTTGTTGACGCCGCACACACACATCTTAGTACGGAGGTCCGTAAGCCTCAGGTTGGTCACCAACCTACACCCCATTTAACCTTCTTCAGGATCGGGACGGGTGCTGGAACGTTGAGCAGCGGTGCAGAGGTTAATGGTTCTGAAACGTGCGTTAGTATCTTCAGATAATAATCAGGATTTGGGTGTTTCTGCTCACAAAACTCACAACTGTTCCCTGCGTTCTCTGCTGAGGTTTGCAACAAGAAAAATGACTCCTGCCACCAACTCTTTTCTGAATTGGCTGCTGCAGGAAGGTTGTAATTGCAGCTGCCGAACCAATTAAAACATTTTTAATTAAAGCTGCGGTTATCGTTTTTGCTGTGAGTATATTTATGAAAGGAGAGAGAGATTTGGTACTGGGCAGTTCCAGTTGCATTTCGACATCTTTCATTACAGGGGATGGGCTCTGGATTATTTGTGTAAACCCCCCCCCCTCTAAAGGGTTACTAGCATGGTTGGCGTGTACCAGGCCTCACCCTGTGTTGCCATGGGATCACGGAGAGTGCATAAGGGTAGGGGAAAGTTCGAGAAGGTAGGTTCCAGGAAGACAACAGGAGAGGAGCCTCGGGGAGGAGAAATAGGGATGTTCATAATACAATAGTACAGACCAGGCCCCCACTCTAGTTTAATAAGTTGTAGCTAGGGACAGTGTCGATTAAGTTAGGATCCCAGAAGACGACTAAGGGTGTCCATTATAAGCTTCGAAGTATGAAAACGGCATGCCACAGAGGGCCTCAGTAACGAGGGCTCCCGGGTGCCGGTGGATCGGCTCTAACCGCGGATATGTATTACCAGTCCTCTCCGGCTGCAGGGAAGTGACAGTTCCCCCACGACGAACGGTATTAGGGTCACTTGTACAGGACTCGTTAGAATTTAGAATGGGCCTAGCAGTACCGGGATGGTACAGAGGGGGGTCCTGAACCGAAAAGGAAGGAGGCCCGGGTCTCGGAACAGGCTTAATTTAAGCGGTTAGGGTAGGGGGTTAAAGAATAAAGAGTTAGGGTAGGGAGTTAGGGTTATAGAGTAGGGGCTTAGGGTAAGGTGTTTATTTTAAGGGGGTTAGGGTAAGGGGGTTAAAGTAAGGCGTCAAGATTTTTAGGATAAGGGGACTAGGGTAAAGGGTTTAGGGTAAGGGGGTTAGGATAAGGGGACTAGGGTAAAGGGTTTATGGTAAGGGGGTTAGGGTAAGGGGACTAGGGTAAAGGGTTTAGGGTAAGGGGATAAGGTTTTTAGGGTAGGGGGTAGCATTGGTTTAGGGGTTAAGATTATGTTTTTTTAATGTAAGGTTAGGGACATTGGCGGCAAAAAAGGCCAGCGGTGAGATGTCCCAGCGGTGAGATCTCCCAGCAGAGAGGTGAGTGGTGTCAAAACACCGGCGGAGATTCGGTCCTGGCAAAACTGGCACGACCAAATATTCTAGACGGCTGTAAGGGAGGCATTTAATGGCAGAAGATGCCGTTATCTCCCCGTAGTCTGTCCATAAAGAGGTACGCTCCTTCTGCCACAGATTTGCCAGGACTCCACTATTAAATACAGCATTCTGGCATTGCCATGAAATCATTACAGTTATATACAGTCCAAGGACTTTCAGAAACGCCGTTTTAATTGCATTCCTCCATCTGCATACTTAAATATATATTTTTATGTTCCAAGCCCGGCCGCGCATATTAATGGCCTCTGTATAATAGGATAAAGAAAAGGACGCGGCTTTCTGACCTCCGCAGCTCTGTCGGTGTAACATGTCATTACGGGAACGCGCCCCCCCCCCCCCCCCCCGGTAAACGTTATCTATGCCCAGGGGGGTTAACGAGGCGACAAACCATCAGTGACCCATTCTAAAAATATCCCTTTCATTTTCCGCACTCCCGCTTGTAAACGGAGAACATCAGTAGGGTGACATGCATTGCAGAGGATGTACAGAACAGGTCCTGTTCAACAGTCAGTTTGTCTCTACGGCAGGGGCGGCCAACTCCAGTCCTCAAGGGCTACCAACAGGCCAGGTTTTCAGGATATTCCTGCTTCAGCACAGGTGGCTCAAACAGGAACTTACCATTGCATATGCAGAAAATGTGTATAGGGCTTGTGTCTGTCACACTTGCCTCTGATCCGCGCGGAGACCGACTCAGGGAAGCACCACGGGGCAGAGTCATGCGCCCACGCACTGCCAGGGCAGTGCAGGCGCAGCGGCGTGATGGCGGAGCTCCACGAGACGCATCGCGCACGCGCACGGGTTGCTCGGCAACCAGGAAGCAGGAGAACGTGAGGGAGCTGCGGGAGCCTCCCACAGGCGGAGACTTGCTGAGTAAACCGCATGACGTCATCACGTCGCGACGCGCATCGCGCACGCGCGCGGGTTGCCCGGCAACCAGACCTAGCATCAGGAAAGCCTAATTGCAAGCTGTTTTTGATCAGTGTCTCTCTGACACCATTGGTGGACCAGAACACACCCCTGCAAGGTAATTGGACCCTTCCCACATATATACCTGTTTCTGCCTGTCCTTCATTGCTGAGCATAAACTCCTGTTTATGCATTGTGCTCACCGCTGCTGTCTAGTTTTGTCTTGAACTTTGTCTGACCTGTTTGACCCTGCCTGTTACTTGGATTTCTACACTCTCCAGCACTTTGACCCCGGCTTCGTTACTCGACTACTCTACCTTCTATTACCCAGGACCTTGGCTACGAAACTCTACCTACCCGGACTCTCCAACCCTGGAACACGGCAAGTACCCTGACTACCCTGACCTCTCCAACCCTACGACGCGGTACGACTAGGACTACGCATTCCGGACAGGACTGCGTGGTTGTGGGTCGGTGCCTATACAACCCCACTCAGCCCCGGTCTTTCGTCCTGTTTGTGGTGAGCGCAGCGTGACAGTGTCCTAAGGAAACAGCAGCCAACTACACTCCTCAAGGGCCACCAACAGGTCAGGTTAAAAGGATATTTCTGCTTCAGCACAGGTGGCTCAATCAGAGGCCTGGTCAGGTTTTCAGGATATCCCTGCTTCAGCGCAGGGGTGGCCAGGTCAGGATTTCAGGATATCCCTGTCAGGGCAGGTGGCTCAATCAGAGGTCATTGAGCCACCTGCACTGAAGCAGGAATATCCTGAAAACCTGACCTGGCAACCTCTGCGCATATCTTTGCTTGTAAGTAGAGTGTAAGCTCTCAGGATCAGGGCCCTGACTACCTCTTTGCGCTTACCTGCCCTTACTCGTATTTAATTCAGTTTATGTAATATATATACTCTGTACCCCGTTGTACCACGCTGCGGAACATGCAGGCGCTTTACAAATAAACGATAATAATAGCCGATATTACTGTTATAATCAGGCGTGGTCCGGCCCAACCGTTTTATTTGTACATAGGTGAGATGCAGGGGGTCTCCGGAGAATAAAGCTCGTTAATGTCAGCTCCGGGCACCCTCGGGGTTTCCCACATACTTATTTCCGAAGGTACTCCCAGTACCATCTCCTGCTGGGGAAACAAAATGGATGTGTTGGTCGTAATGGCCATTTTAAACTTGCAAGGTCAAAGGCCGGCCTACGGTCAGTCTCTTCTGAAGTCGCAGAGGGATAGTGGCTATGATCTCAGGTCCTGAGGGGGGGTCCGCCTCTCCGTGCCAAGGGTACTATGGGTGGGGGGTCCGCCTCTCCGTGCCAAGGGTTCTGCCCCATATGCTGGGTGGGGGTCCGTCTCTCCGTGCCAAGGGTACTGCCCCATACTCTGGGTGGGGGGTCCGTGTCTCCATGCCAAGGGTACTGCCCCATGCGCTGGGTGGGGGGTCCACCTCATCGTGCCAAGGGTACTGCCCCATACCCTGGGTGGGGGGTCTGTGTCTCCATGCCAAGGGTACTGCCCCATACACTGGGTGGGGGCCCCGTCTCTCTGTGCCAAGGGTACTATGGGTGGGGGGCCCGTCTCTCCATTCCAAGGGTACTAACCCATACGCTGGGTGGGGTGTCCGGCTCTCTGTGCCCAGGGTACTGCCTCCTATGCTGGGTGGGGGGTCCATCTCTCCGTGCCAAGGGTACTGCCCCATACTCTGGGTGGGGGGTCCATCTCTCCGTACCAAGGGTACTGTCCCATACTCTGGGTGGGGGGTCCATCTCTCCATGCCAAGGGTTCTGCCCCATACGCTGAGTGGGGGGTCCACCTCTCCGTGCCAAGGTTACTGCCCCCTACGCTGAGTGGGGGGTCCGCCTCTCCGTGCCAAGGTTACTGCCCCCTACGCTGAGTGGGGGGTCCGCCTCTCCGTGCCAAGGGTTCTGTCCCCTACGCTGAGTGGGCGGCCTTCTCGTGTGCAGATTTTTTTCACTTAGATACATCAATTTTCCTGCCCGATTTTTCTCTGATTCATACACTCCTTTGTTTCTGCGTCTGCACCAATAACACTTCTTCCAAACCCTCTGCTGCTTTACCACCGCAGAAGGTAAATTATTCTAATCGATTCGCTAACACAAACCTACTGTATATCATTAGACCTGGTTGACGTGTGAGAGCGTTAGACAAAGGATAGGAGGTTAAAAAAAACAAATACACAATTTCCTGTTAATACATATTATTCTGTACTAGACTAATATAGGTTATCCTGTATTGGATATATTCATTCCAAGGTTGTAACAATGTCATCAAGACACTAATTAGCTGCTGTAAAAAAAAATATTTCTGTTGGTACTTTTTCAACAATAAAAGCAATCCAGGATTGTAGCTAATCAGAATATTCTATTATCCGTAACTCCGGTAATGCCAGTGCCCTGGTAAGTTTTAAAATGATGTATACACATACTGTATGTGTGTATGTATGTGTATATATATATTTTACACCTCAGTGTCAGAGGGGCTTCTATTTAAGGGGAAATGACTGGACTGAATTATTCTCTAGTCAGTGCCCATTTAAGGCCGCAGCCCCACATACCTGGGTAGAGAAACAATATGTTTTTAAAAGTATATTCACTTGCATGTTTTTTTCCTCCTGACCTTGTACCCCACTGTAAAATCCTGATATCCTTCTCAATTTTAAAGAAAAGCTGATTTTAGAACATATTTTGCAGACCCCCAACACTGGACACATGAAAATAGATACGCTTTTAGTTCCCCTTTCAATGTGGGATACAGGCGCCTAGAAGCAAGTTAGCACCTTCTCTGAGGGCCCCGTACGTGACCGTTACACATACAGCTTATTATATGGACCAGTTTACCAATAAAACCCGTGTATTTCTGGATATATTTGTACTGACAGTACGAGTGGTGATAACGTCCCTATAACACACGGAGCATTTATCTGATCAGTTATCAGTCTTCAAACTGCTGTAATGAGCGGAAGGCTCCGAACTTCAACGAATGGGAGACAGGCAGTGGGGCGCTCCTACGCTCTCACACCGTTTATTTAAATAAATCAGTTCTGTACTTTGAGAAAATACTTGTAGCATTTTTTTAAAACAATTCCGAATGACATTTTTAATGTATTATAATGTAACAAGTATTTTTTGTTTCTATAGCAACTGTTTACAAAGTCACATCCCCTTCCTCTTCTGAAACAGGCTCTGGCACGCCCCTTTTTGAGCCCCACCCTCTCTCTAGCAGCGCACCAATTGTATCTAGTGACTGCCTGGTCCCCACAGAACTTTGCATCTTTGATCCTCTTCTGCTGCACTGACAGATATTTAGTGAACTCCCGAGCCGAATCTTCGCCCGATCGATCACAGGAGAACGGATCGATCGGCAACTTAGCGAATTACTTATCATTGTGTGGATTGTATTGATGCACATACAGTATTAAAGGGGGAAAATAATACATTTCTAAACAAAAAATGGCAGCTGTGACTGCTGCTTTAACTGCACACATATGATCTTTTACGAAAATGTATAAAGTTTTCTAATTGGCACGTTTCCAGGGACTTCTATGGACAATGAGTTTCCGCTGACAATGGTTCATTGCAATTTAGGTGAAAATGACAATGAAGGGTTACCCTAGGTATTAGCAATGTAGCATCCTATGCAAATCAGGCCATTGCTCTCCATGCAAAATAAACACACATATTTACATGGCACAGAATGAGGCACCCAGTGTCACCAAAAACACAGGTCATTTTACTGCAGATTTTCCATATAGGAGCACTGTGTACACACCACACACACACACACGCACACGCACACACACACACACACACACTCACTCTCTCTCTGAGTGAATTATAGTATTATTGATCATGGGTGTCTTTCTGCTATACTAGTGATAAGTCAGTTCTTCCCCTCTTTACCCCTGGAGAAATATCTCACCCAAAAAATGGGAGGGGAAGAGGAGGAGGGGGAGAGAGTGAAAGAGAGGAGAGGGGGATTAGACAGAGAGGGAGAAGAGGGAGGTGAGAGAGAGTTGAGAGGGGGAGAGAGCAGGAGGGGGAAAGAGAGGAGAGAGGGTAGAGGAGGGGGATATAGGTAGGGGTCTGAGAGAGCTGGATGGAGGAGAGGGGGTGTAGACAGGGGAGAGGGGGAAACAGGGAGAGGGGGAAAGATGGATAATCAAGGAGAAAAAGATACAGAGGAGAGAGATAAAGGGAGAGAGAGGGGGGAGATGGATAAAGAAGGGCAGGGAGAGAAAGTGGAAGGGGGAGCTATAGGGAGGAGAGAGATAAAGGGAGAGAGATTCACAGGGTTAGTGTGATAAGGAGAAGGGAGAGGTATAGGAAGGAGAGATAAAGGGAGAGATTCACAGGGTTAGTGTGATAAGGAGAAGGGAGAGGGATAGGAAGGAGAGAGATAAAGGGAGAGAGAGATTCACAGGGTTAGTGTGATAAGGAGAAGGGAGAGGTATAGGAAGGAGAGAGATAAAGGGAGAGAGAGATTCACAGGGTTAGTGTGATAAGGAGAAGGGAGAGGTATAGGAAGGAGAGAGATAAAGGGAGAGAGAGATTCACAGGGTTAGTGTGATAATAAACGAGGCACCTACACTATTACATGAGGGGCTGCAATTAACCAGAATCAGCTCTCCAAGGGGTGTAGCCATAGCCACGCCTCCCTCTCTCCTGATTGGCCAGGCCGCGCCCCCAAATAATCTCAACCCCTGTTCCCATTGGTCGGTACCTTCCCCTCTCCCGTGTTGTGATGTAATGTAGAAGTTTTCTACGCTGATACCCACGTGCGGGGAGCAGTGACAGATGGAAAGGATGAAGAGAGGGGGAGTGGGACAGGGCTGAGGATGGAGGGGAGTTTATTGGGGTACAGAAGGTGAACATACATCACCCTTCTTTTTTTTTTTTAAGGGAAGGGGGCAGCTAATTCTCTCACCCCCCCCCCCTCTACCAAGAACAATTACCAGCATCTCAACACACCTGGGTTCCCTGGTCATTTAAATACTGGACTTATATTTAATAATGATGGTTACCCCAAAGAGGTGAGGCTGGGCTATAAAGAGACAAACGGAATGCGCACCAGATATGCTGAGGCAGGTCACTTAATCAAGGTGGGACGTCCCTAATTGGATTTATTCATGATGCTTTGGATGGGGACTTAAAGGGGACCTGAGGAATAAGAAGGACAAGCCTCTCCAGGAGTGATCAGGTCTGCATACCATTCTTCCCCCCTCCTCCTGTATCCCTCCTCTCTTGTTTTATTTTGGACCTGCCTGGCTGCAGCAGGGGGAATTGAGCCTGCCAACTCCACTACAGATATGACAAGTTCAACCTATATTTATATTTTTTCATTTACTTTCATGAAACAGGACTGTGAGATTTTATGAGAAATCTAATTCTTTCTGAGGCTGCTTTGATTGAGAAGATCAGCACTTGCTCTGGCTTTTATTATTAAGGTGGAAGCTGCTATGATGGGTAGGGTAGTTCCCTAGGTATATACTGTAGACATCCCCCCCCCCTTGCTGGCTGTGGGTGATCCAGTTGAGGTTGTAGGATGTTCTAATGCTATGGCACTGGCACCCAGGATAGCCTAGCATGGCGAGCTCACCATGCCTTGGGCTACTATGGCATTTACTGCTTCCCTTCCTGAGCCCTTGTCCAGAAGCATCTTCAAGAAGTTTGTGCTGATGCTCTGCTCTCTGCTGATGTCCCTCTATGTCTTCTACTGCCTGGCTGACCGCTGCCAAAGCCTGCCAGGGCCAATTATTGGGGCCACTGATGAAGAGGAGGCTGGCTACCTGGGGTCAGATCTGACCATCTGGCAGTCTGTGAAGAGGAAGAAGCTGCTGCAGAAGATGAGGGACCAGAGACAGAAGATGAAGCAGGGAGCTCCATGGAGTCGCCTCTTCCCCAACTTCGGGGTGGTATACCATGGACAAGGTGGGGTGTTGGCCAGAGCTAGTGTTGGAGGATCCGGAGCTGATAGCACCCTCACCCCCCTAGGGGAAGGGAGCAAGAAGCTTCCCCAAGCCATCATCATTGGGGTGAAGAAAGGTGGCACCCGGGCTCTGCTGGAGTTCCTCCGGGTCCATCCGGACATCAGGGCGGTGGGAGCTGAGCCTCACTTCTTTGATAGGAACTACGAGAAGGGACTGGACTGGTACAGGTGAGTGAGAGGCACAGACACAGGCAGGTATCCCACTGTACCCTGTGATGCCCCAGCCTCTGTGCTGCTGAGACGGTATTTGTGAGACGCCACTGCCCCACTCTGGCCAAACACTGGAGAAATTACACACTTACTGTACATAGTCATTTCTGGTGTAAAGAGGGCATGCATGTTATGCATTTATTTATATGACATTAAATGGCATATACAGTCTGATGATCTACTTATTATATGCACTGTAGGTGCAAGTCACAATATACACAGGATGCCTGTTTTATTAGTTATATATATATTATTGTTTATTTGTAAAGTGCAGATTCCTCAGCACAGGTGTGTGTGTGTGTGTGTGTGGTGTGTGTGTGTTGGTTTGTGTGTGTGTGTGTTGGTGTTGTGGTTGTGGTTGGTGGGTGTGTGTGTGTGTGTGTGCTGTGTTGTTGTCTCTATCTCTCTCTCTCTCTATACTTCTATCTACAATTCGCAAATTTGGCCTCTGCATGTGAAATAGATAGATATCAGGTTGGCTGCAACACATATGTGAGACACACACATGTATGTATGTATGTATGTATGTATATAACATTGTGTATAAACGTATGCATGCACATATGTACAGGTAGTCCTCGTTATTCAACGTTTCACTTTACAACGAATGGCATATCCAACGCTTTACAATGCAACCCCACGGTCTGTTTTTTGGTGCCGGAATGCGTTATCCGACGCCTGAATGCGTTATCCAACGCTCACCGCCACTGATTAACATGGGACTCACTTTACAGCGGTTTCACGATCCCACGCTACTTCCAGAGCGGATTCCGTTGGATAACCGAGGACCGCCTGTAATTGCACTTTTATCATATACAGTGGGAGAAGATGATGTGATTGACAGTCAGGATACCATCAGTTTTCCATTTACATCGTTATAGTACCACTTTATTTCATATAATAAAAGGGGATTCTTTTTAGAAGAAGCACTCTCTTTGGGCTTTGTAGGATTCATTTGTCTTACACCTTTTCCAAAAGAGTTAGCTAATGTTTCATGTAACAAGTACAGCATGCCAACGCACTGTGCCCAGTCAGTGACATATATACAGTGAGATGTGAGAGTGTTTTACAGACATGTTGATAGCTGCATCTCAGGGAATAAGCATTTCATAAAATCCCCAAACATATGCAACATTTCAAATGCTCATTTAAAGTTAGACTTTGAAATGTGAGTTTCTAACTTTGAAACGTGAAATCGTGTTTATTTTATTAGCTCTGTGCTTTGGATTAGGACATTTAAAAAGTAATGTTTTTAGCAATCAACATTTCCACTGGTTTGTCAAAAGCCATAAAACGACAAGAACAGTAAGCTATCAATTATTTTGCATGGCTGAACAGTCTTTGTGTAGTAGAGATACTAATAATACAGAATTCATAATGGTACAACTGCTTTGTATCAGCAGTAGAATCAGAGTTCTTGTATTATCCAGCGTATCTCATCATGTTTATGTTTAACAATTTATTTTAGTGCTTTTCATAAGGGGTTGTCAGGAAAATCAATCACAAATGAAATCAACCTATAACGGATTGTTTGACAGCCACGTAATATATATTGTCATAATTACATGAAATAAAAAGTGTTCTAAAGAAACTTCTTGAGCGTTAGAGAAAACACTTAACGGTGTTCAAATCTGTTACAAAAATGTAGTTTATAATTATAAGCCGTATTTTCTGAAACATTACGCTACATTTCTCAATTAAAATGAGGTTATTTGTAAAATAAAGTTCCCTCCCTCTTTCGTCCTCTTTTTTAGTGACTTAGTAGATGAGGTTGGATAAAGACATATATCCACCAAGTTCAACTTATGTTACATAAGTACGGAAATACTCTGCCTATATTTGCAGTATATTGTACAGTGCAGTAATAATCCTATTTTCTTTTCCCAGCTGATCTGCTCAAAATCAGAAACTCCACTCACATTTAGTTAGAGTTTTTTGACGCCATGTTAAATCATAGCCGTGTAAAAATGGTAAGAAAAAGTATTCCTTTCTGTAGGGGTAAATATTAAGGGGGTGTTTGACAGACATACGCAGTTAACTGTTTCCTAAACCTTGACACAGTGATACAATTAGAACATGGACACCAAATAAAACATTACATTTATGGCGTGTATTGTTGAAATATCTTTGTAGCAAGAAATTAAGTTTATTTTAGATTCCAGGGTTGATTTTTGAAGCCTTGGTTTGAGTTGTAGGATCTACTTGGTGGATATTGTTTTCCGCTAGGTTTGAACCTACATGGAAAAGTTCCTTAATGAACAGAGCGTTTACAGCATTAATCTGCTGATATCCTTCGGATACGCTCGTAAAACAGTACGCAGGGCAAACAAAAAAGTATTTATATCGAGAAATACAGTAGAAGCCCTTTACATTTTCATTATAATGGCATTTCTTGTACAGCGTCCCTCTCTGACCATATACATGACATTAAGCAATGCCCTAGAGGCCCCACTACCCCCAAGGGGTTAAGAAAAGAAACGTGACGATCTTTCACCCACAATATCAAACTTTGCAGACATCGGCGTATTTTTTTAATTTGCCAGAAATTGAACTTTTTAAAGGTTTACAAACAGAGGAAGAGTCCGCACACACGGAAATATGGGTTTTTGCTGGAGACACGAATCCCATTTAACAGATTAACCACCCAAAGTCCTCCTCTATACAAGACGTGGAGAGATACCTGCACATCATAATTACAGTATAAGGCGCAGCACATAGGAATGTTACAGACACAGTCCCTGCCCCGTGGAGCTTACACTCTGTGTATTTCGTGCCTGAGGCACAGGGAGATAAAGTGACTTGCCCAAGGTCACAAGGAGCCGACACCGGGAATTGAACCAGGTTCCCCTGATTCAAACTTAGTGTTGCTGTTTACAGAGTGAGTGTGTTTACTCACGGAGCTGCTCCTATACCCAACAGGTACATTACTAAACAGGTCTCTCTCTCTCTCTCTTTTTCTCTCTCCACGTTCGAGCAACACGTAGACAAAGAGAATTTGGCCAAGATCACACTTCTCCAGTTAAGAACATGATTGCACAGCACTAACCAGCTAACGAATGTATTTATCAGGGAACAGGGAAGTGGACCATGAAATCCAATAAACGCTTTATCGAAGCTTGATCCGGCATCCAACTTCCGTAGACATACGCCAGTTAATACCGGATCCACCCTCGATGCCCCTTATCGGAGTTTAGTGAATCCACCAGCTCCCCCCCCCCAACCCCCCAGTGGAAGATTTACTTGTAAGAATAATCTTAACAAATATTCTGCAATCTGACGCAGGTGATAAGCCAGTGCGGTTTCTGCCGTTGCTACTCAAGCTTACATTTTGATGCAGAAAAAATGTATGTGCATCAATTCCTGTGTTAACTCTTCCCGTTGACCCTCCAAAAATGGCAAGCTGAAGCAGGGAAAATGCAAGGCACTTTAACCCCGCGCGGTGTTGCAAGGAGCTGTCAATACATAGATAACAACACATTAACTGCCATTAATATGCATAGAAGGTGCAGCACCATTGGCTTTGCAGTAACAGCTTCTGGAATTGAATAGGGGAGCAAGTCTTTCATTTCCTGGTTAACAATCTGCTTCAAATCCTTACATTTGATTCAGTTAACAGCAGGTTATTAAAAACACATTTTCAGTGCAAAATACACTCTTAAATACTTTGATTTATAGACAGTGTCAGGAGGGGCGGCGGAAAGTGTCTGCCCTTCATATCCGCCGTATGAACAGAGCAGTAAGAATTACAGCCCTTCAATGTATTTATCAACATTGTATCTCAGAGCCCAGCAAATAATAATAGCACATTCACAAGTCTCTGGCAGGGCTGCAAACCTGGCTTTCCCCATTATCTCTTAGCAAACAGTGCTTCCACTGCAGCCATGGATTCTGGGTAATGGCATGCAAATGAGCGCACCTTTTTTCTTAGTGCAGCCACCTCAGGGGTGGGATCCTCTTTCCGCCTCCTAGTCTCTGGTGGAACTTTCGAAGTGGAAGGAATAATGATGATATTATTATTACTACGAGTCCATTAACAGAGGGTTGTGTACTAACTCGATACGTGAAGCAGTCACCCATCGTGTCGTGTGTTCATATTTGCTCCAGTCAGCCGTGGGGTTTAGGGAGACTTGACTTCCGCTCGTGATTGTAAATCAGAATGTGTATGATCTCACCGCACTCCGTTATACTGGTGAAGTACGGCTACAACTTCCACTCCGCCAGATCAACCAGCAACGAGCAACGAGCAACGAAACAGCAACTTTCTTTTAATAATAATAGCATGTTTTTGTATAGCACTGCTAGTTATACGTAGCGCTTTACAGAGACATTTTGCAGGCACAGGTCCCTGCTCCGTGGAGCTTACAACCTATGTTTTTGGTGCCCGAGGCACAGGGAGATAAAGTGACTTGCCCAGGCTCCCCTGCTTCACACTCAGTGCCACTCAGTGTCTTTTACTCACTGAGCCGCTGCTTCTTACTTTTTCAGAAAGTAATCTCACGACAAGGCATTATATTTCATATTTTATATATTTTTTTTGCTTTTTATTGCAGTTATCGCGTCCAGATAACTGCAATAAAAAGCAAATATATATATATATAATGTCTTGTGGCGATGGTAAATGAAACCACTTGCGAAGTTTGCCCTGCCTTATACCTGGCGTTAAATGACATCTAAACTCCAATCTTAAAGCAGCGCTCCACACTTTTTTTTTTTATGTAGCCGGGAGTTGTTCTGCAGGTCATGACCTTCAGTGACCTTCCGGCTCCCAAGCTGATATGTGCGAAACATAAAAATGAGGTCACCCGTAGAATGTCAGCAAGTCCTCTGCTGGACATGAGCTGACTCCAGTGGCCACACTTTGTCCACTAAATGATTGTTTTTGCTTGGTGGATGTAACCGCTTAAAGTTCAGGAACTGGGGGGGGGGTGGAGGGGAGGGAAGAGGGGTGCGGGTCCCCAGAAACAGCGGGACCAATTGGTTCAGATATCATCAGAACATGGCATTGCAGCTTTCCACTAGATAATCCTTGTAGCCATATTTGATTTAATTTTTCTTTTACTGGTACATAAAAAAGAGTGTAACAAGATCTAGGAATAGTGGGGTTCAGCACCAGGAGATCTAGGAATAGCGGGGTTCAGCACCAGGAGATCTAGGAATAGCGGGGTTCAGCACCAGGAGATCTAGGAATAGCGGGGTTCAGCACCAGGAGATCTAGGAATAGCGGGGTTCAGCACCAGCAGATCTAGGAATAGCGGGGTTCAGCACCAGGAGAAATATTTTCGTAAAATGACAAAACCTCAAGCACTTTGCTGGGGCTTTGGCATTTTCCCCCATTGTTGGTGTCTCGACAGTGAGGCCAGAGCGAGTGTGAGTGGCTGAAATGAAACACGCACGCGCATGCGCACGTACTAGTGATACACACTTCAACCTTTCCTGCGGTGCAAGTGCCAGGAGTGCGACTCAGACTTCAAAGGGTTACCGAAACACAGCCTGCCAGACTCCTGGAGCGGATCTGTGTGCTCGGTGCCTCGGGTCGCAGAAGAGGCGTTGGGGATCAGGCGTCCGGTCGGCTGTCCAAACAGCGTGGAGACTGGACACATATTTTCCTGGAAGATTATGGCTAAGCTCCCTGGAACAGCGCCACTTATTTATGTCGGCGCAGGGAGCCGGGGTGGAATTACCGCTGCGCGCACACTGGCAATGTCAGATCTACCGCAGATAAAGGATTTCCACTTCTATCCACTTTACCTTTCTGATCCCAATCATGTTACACTTCCTCTGCCGGTCCGCATGGAATTGTATTGTATGTCTTTATTTATATAGCGCCATTAATGTACACAGCGCTGCACAGCAGTAATACACGTGGTAATCAAATAAATAACAGATAATATAAATAATAGATCATGGGAATAAGCGCTTTAGGCATAAAAGTAACATTAAGGAAGAGGAGTCCCTGCCCCGAGGAGCTTACAGTCTAATTGGTAATTCTACGAGTGGTTGAGCTTGAGAGGTGTTAAAAGCTGCACGCCCCTATTTAAAGGGGTGTCTCAACCGTGGATTCCCCATGTTGCAATGGTACTATGCTAGTAGACCCCCCCCCCCCCCATCTCACTTGAACCGCTGCTCCATAGAACTAGCACAATTTCCACGTAAAATCACAGTATACGTGGAATCCAATGAAACGTGGCAGACTTTTATAAGCAATGGCTGTATCTAAAATTATAACCTATATTTATATTTAGTAAAGAAACCTAAGGAATTGTATAAGTGAGTTTTAGCATGTATGTTACTTTAAAGTTTTGAACGAGCTGTCTGTGAGAAGGGTTACTGGCTCTGCACTTCTGTAACCCAGCCTGTACTGAGAAAGCTATGTAACGCGGCAGGAATAAGCTTATAGGGGCCCCATGTTAAAATGGACAAGAAGCAAAAAGTGATACGCTGCGAGTGCTCATTGTATGCTAAGAGATAATGGGGAAGGGCAGGTTTGTGGACCTGTCTGAGACACGGGAATGTGCTCACACGTGGTATTTTTATTTGTTGTACTTTAACGTTTCAAACTGTGCTGCTTGACTCAAAACTCATTTAGCTATGTTTTTGGAACCGCCTACCTTCATGCAACTTCTCCTAACCTGAGATATGGAGACCTAGAAAAGGAGATGGGTTGAAATGCAAGAAAATAAACTGCCGAAGTCGAGGATAAATATAAATACTACTAACTCGTTCATCTTTAGGAATGGCAGAAGGGGAGAGGGATTTGAGATTTGGCGATCAAGACAATGTATCATCATATAGTCCTTGCCCTAAATGTATTCGGAAGGGGGATGCTGATTTAACATGATGTCATGGAGTTTTTTGACTTGATGTCAACAGTGTTTGAATACATATTGAACATCCCAAACGCAGCAAACCCCAACTCGCCAATGGTCGTGGATCTGCTGCCAGCCCACCGTGGCCTGCTGCATTCTTCACAACAGCTGGGCCCGGCTGTGTGTCTGGATCCTACAAGGTTTTCCCAGCCTGTATGTTGAGGTCCCTTTCACCCGCACAGAGCATGAGAAGACACCGGAGAGTTTGTGGGGGCGTCGGATTTGGTGCCTGCTGCGTGCTCAGATGGTCCAAACATGTGCACCCCTGCCAAGTGTCCCCCAACTTCGTGGGGGCCCCTGACTTTGCAGCCAGTCTGCTGCCACGTCGGCTTTTCTCTCTGGGGCAGGAAAGGAACGGGGAGGCACACCCTTCTTAAATACTATATGGTGTGAAGCCACTGCCTTGTGCTCAAGGAGATTGCAGTCCCATTTGTTTGGATGGACCTGAACTCACATGGGAAGTAGGGGCTTAAAAACCTATTGAAAAGGGGACACAGAGAAATGGAACAGGGGACAGAGACGAGGGGCAGTGACAAGGGGACAGAGACGAGGGGAAGTGACAGGGGGACAGAGACGAGGGGCAGAGACAAGGGGCCAGTGACAAAGGGACGGGGACAGGGATAAGGGTCAGTGACACATTTTTGAGTGGATACAATGTGAATCTCGACCTTCCTTATCTTGTAGCATAAACCATTTGAAATCCCGGTGCAAAGTCGTGTTACTTGTTGTTTATCAGCGTTACGTATTCCTGATGTAAAGCACAAAGCCGCTATGGTTTATATGCACTTTGGCCAATCACTGTCTGCACTCCAGGCGCTCCCTTCAGTGTGTGTAAGGGGTAAAGGGTTCATGGAGTGCATGTCCGAGAGCTGGCAACGTCTGGTGTTATATCTAGAAGTGGCAGTGGAGCGAGAGCTGGGAAATGTGCAGAGGAATGGGACAACAAATGTGTGTCTGTATCTGCAAAGATTGGGGCGGCATATACGGCCGGTGACAGCTGGAGCAAACCCAAATGGGACCAGATGGCCTGGCCACGACCAGTGAAGTACAGCAAAGACGTATTAAGCTGCAGCTCAATATATAATGTACATAACAAAAGGGTCGGGGCCCCTGGGGAAATGGCACTTGGAAATAGCAGCCACCATCAGTCTAACTGCAGTGTCCAGATAAGGCCGAGGCGCCGTGCCCGCAGGGTTCCTCTGCCGCTGGTGAGATCTCCAGCCAGCTCTTTAGAACTTTGCCGGTAATGGTCGTAGTAACCACTGGATACCATCAGAATCTCAACACAAAGACTGGAGATTAGACGTCGTTTTCGTCAGGGGAACGTAGCTTTCTCATTCCTTCACTTATTTTTAAAGCGTTTTTTCATTTCTTGAACTTCTTTTCTCTCCAAAATCCTCCTTTTTTTTTTAACCCGTAAGGTTTTTCTCTCCTTGTTTTCTCCCCCAACCAGCCCTCTCCTCTGTCCCTCTCTCCTACCTTTTCTCCCATTTCTTTCAGTTTATCACCTCTCCCAATTCTCTTCCCTCTAATATTTTGTATTGTTCTTTATCACTTCCCATCGTTCTCTCTCTATTTCATTCTCTTTCTTCCCTCCACACTTCCTTTCCCTTTCCTGCTTTGCTCCCACCTTACATGCGGTCTTATATTACATTATAGACTCCCTTCTCTTCTTTAGCTTAGTACCGATCCCACACTCATACTCGGCACTGGGGGTAATGGCTGATCCTTTACTCAGTGAGACATTAGATGGCAGATGGGTGAGGGGTTGAACCCTTTTGCTTTGCAATGCACTGCAGATTCTCTGGCAGTGAAGGGGTTAAGAAGAAATACCAGCTCCTTCTATGTCTCCCTCCAACCAATCTTTCACTCGCTGGGAGGCAGTCTCACTCGCTGGGAGGCAGTCTCCCTCATTGGAAGGCAGTCTCTCTCATTGGAAGGCAGTCTCCCTCATTGGAAGGCAGTCTCGTTCATTGGAAGGCAGTCTCGCTCATTGGAAGGCTGTCGAAGGCAGTCTCGCTCATTGGAAGGCAGTCTCCCTCATTGGAAGGCAGTCTCCCTCATTGGAAGGCAGTCTCACTCATTGGAGGGCAGTCTCGCTCATTGGAAGGCAGTCGAAGGCAGTCTCGCTCATTGGAAGGCAGTCTCGCTCATTGGAAGGCAGTCTCCCTCATTGGAAGGCAGTCTTGCTCATTGGAAGGCAGTCTCGCTCATTGGAAGGCAGTCGAAGGCAGTCTCGCTCATTGGAAGGCAGTCTCATTCATTGGAAGGCAGTCTCCCTCATTGGAAGGCAGTCTCCCTCATTGGAAGGCAGTCTCCCTCATTGGAAGGCAGTCTCGCTCATTGGAAGGCAGTCTCGCTTATTGGAAGGCAGTCTCGCTCATTGGAAGGCAGACTCATTAATTTTTTATCATCAGTCGTGTCTCAGGATAATTCAATGAAAAAGTTATTTTTGCTTTTCAAAACTCCTAATTTTGTGTTTGTGAATCTTGACAAAAGCTATAAAAGCTCGTTCTGCATCTTCCTCCAGCACTGAGGGGTTCAATACTGATCAGATCTTTCAACAAATTATCCACAATGGAAAACACAACTAAAGTCTACAAAGCTTGAGTAATATTCAGGGAGAGGAGACACTTTGTCACATTAATTATGCCAACCCCCATATTTCCTGAAACACCCGATGGTATCTCTTCCCTCCATACAGGAAACGCCATATCTGCAATATCAGATCTGGAAGCTGGAGAGCGGTTTTACAGCATAAATATTGCTTACATCTTTCTAAAGCCGTCCAAAGAACTTCACCCCAATAAAAGATCTTACTTTAAAACATGCACAGTGCCACCACTTTTATTGGGTATCCTGGACCACCGAGCTAAACAGTGTGCGTGTGTGTGTGTGTGTGTGTGTGTGTGTGTGTGTGTGTGTGTGTGTATATATATATATATAGATGATTAACCCATTCAGTGCTCAGAGTTTACTGTAGTACAATACCCACACTCAAAGCAGTACGGACAACGGTAAAAATGAAATATAGCGGTCAATATTAACTAATAAGGGTGGGGACTTTCTGTGGTGTAGTGATTCCAAAAAAAGTGTGTGTTTCGGTTTTGAGGAAGCGCGACTGTTTTTGTATTTTAAAACAATTATGAGGGGGAATATGTCAAACACATCTTTTTCTAAATTTCATCAAACTTTTTCAAACTTTCCAGAAAAAAAAGTCCCCCCCCCCACCCCCTAAAAGTTTCAGCAATAAAAAAAACAATTTACAGCAACAAAAATTCCTTCTTGAAGTTCGACTCGGAGCTGAAATGTAACGCTGAGTTCTCCAACTCAACGCAGAGTCCAAATTGAATGTCGAATGAGTGAAGTCCGGATTCTGAACCAGCGATCGTGCCCCTCTTTGCTAACTAATAGTTCTCACACCGAACAAGTAAGGGAACAATAAGCGGATACAAAATAACTGTCATCCATCTCTTTGTAACAGCAATCGACACTTTCCGTCACAAACTATCGCTACAGTTTGAAAGATCGATGTTGTATAAATGACTTAAGCTGCACTATATCCTATAGTAATTCCGCAGAACCGTGTTGCATAACCGCCTGGCACTTATGTGGTTAAATGTTCTGGCTCCATTAAAACACCTTCTCCCCTACTTACAAACAATCCATTGTCCCTGTTCAACCAAAGTGTTTCTGAACCCCCCCGCCCCTCCCCTCCTACTGTCCCTGCTGTTGTGGGATTCAGTGCGATTTGCCTGCAGTAAGCTAAAATAATACATTGATGCCTGTGTTTAACGAGATTGGAAGTGAAATTCCCAGGAGGCCTCCAACGCAGCCTTCTTTTAATATGTTACTACAATGTAATTAGCCCAAGATCTGTAGGATATCTGGTAACGCTGTTTCCATAGGCATCCACTTTCCGTCTAGTGTCAGATGGGACTTAGTTATGATTTTAATTTGGTTCATCGTATTGTATCAGCTTCTTTTGGCTTCCACTAATTTTCAGGATATTAATGACACAAATATAGTATTATTATTATTATTATTATTATACCATATATTGTAGTTCTTAACTGATGAGCATTTTAGAGATGAAGGTGAAAAGAGACTTACATGTAAGTTTTATGTTGCAAACTCACTATGCTCCCGTGCCTGGTTGTAATACCGTCAGGATCACCTTTCAACTCGTCCACATTTGTGAGGGAGTCTCATCTTCATTGGAGACACCATTCACGTCCACGTGATCACCCTCTAAAACAGTGGTTCTTAACAAGGGTGCCAGGTTACCCTGGTGTGCTGAGATCCTTTGCCACGGGTGCAGCATGCCACGGGTGGAAACGCTCCGTCAGCTGCCCAGCAGAAAGATTCCCACGCCATCCGGAGACAATGAGGTCCTCTCCGAGCCTGGAACCGAGGAGGGAGAGAAGCCTCCATGAGTCCAGACAGTGTGGGACCAACCCGCTGCACACATGTTTTAGATGTGTAGGAGTGTGGGAGAGCGTGTTATGTGTGAGGGGGAGGGTTGGGAGAGCGTGTTATTTGTGAGGGGGAGGGGTGGGGGAGGTATAATAAGCAGGGGGACCCAGAGATTTTTCAAATCCTCCAGGGGAGCCTCTTCTCAAAAAAGGTTGCAAACCACTGCTCTATCAGACTCTTCTTCTTAAAACACCACGTATGAGGGAAGCATTCTATCCAAAGGCCCCATTTTTTCCAGGTTATCGTCTCGAACGGTGGCGCGTTGCCATGGAAACGTGTCGTCATGATGTCATTTGAAGTCGCAACGTCACATTGCCATGGCAACAAGATATGGTGTGATATCACGTTGAGGACATCATTTGACGCAGGGATTCCAAAGGAGCGCGAGGGCGGCAGCGAGGAGGCGGCCGACACAGGCGAGTAACTTCCCATTAGGTGCGATAGGCCGGATAGAGCAGCAAAATTATATGGGGGCGGAAATTATCGCCCTCCCCAAATTTTGCCGCCGTAGACCCAGGCCGAACGGGAAATCTGTGACACTGGCGGACAGGTACCTGTGAACACACCAGAATTACCTGAGAAATACGCTGATTTGAATATGCAAGTATATGCAAATTATTTAAATGGGCCTATTTCTCAGGTATGTCAGGTGTGTTCACAGGTACAGGACGCCTCCACGTGTTGTACAGAGGACTGTTATGGGAGTATATACAAATATAATCACCGCGCTGCTCCGTATAAGGAGCATGCAGCTAGTGAAGGGATTGGCCATACAAATGTGCAAAACAGAAAGAGAATCCCTGCGCTTCTCCCTTTGGGATAGCAATCAATGGGGAATATATATATATATGTATGGTGTATATACCTTATTTGAGGCAGACGCGAGGGTTCCCTTTCTCTTCCCCCTTCCCTAGAGTATACTGGTGTATATACCTATAAGAAAAAAGGAGACTTTTGGTATACATCCTTTGATCAAATAATGACAGGCCTGCTAACCACGTCAAGGTAAGTCTCATTAGCAGGTCCCTACGCTAAATACATACTAGTGTTATGTGAAATAAGCACTGAAGGGGTTAAAATATCAAAGCATATGCTTATATAACCTAGTGCAGTTAAAAACTGGTATATACCAGCACAGATACTCACATGTAAGTGAAGTGAAATAATGGGACCTTGCTTTGGAATTATATACCTAGAAGAGGATCAAAGAATGTATACCAAAAGTCTCCTTTTTTCTTATAGGTATTTACACCATACATATATACATATATATATATACACATTCCCAATTGATTGCTATCCCAAAGGGAGAAGCGCAGGGATTCTCTTTCTGTTATGGGAGTATATACGTCATTGGCTTCTCTGTTACCTCGGACTCGCTCTCACATTCTCTTGAGCAAAGCACAGGGGAAGCACATTTGGGGAACGTTTGTACAACTCTATCCACCAGGATTTAAAGTACCTTCCTGTTCATGAAAACCCAGGACACATGGTTTATTTCTCCCAATCACAGGAACAACTAGTTTAGTAATACCTCATAGAAGATGGGCGGCTCTGGTCAGATCACATATACGTATATATATATATATACATATATATATATATACACAGTGTTCGACAAACCTATACATTTGCTTGCCCCGGGCGAGTGGATTTAACCCCCGGGCGAGTAAATATTGGCCCAAGCAGCACACGTTTGGTACTAGGTGGCGAGTAGATTTTTTTGTGTGGCGAGTAGATTTTTTGGTGATTTGTCAACCACTGCTTATATACATATATGTATAAGTGACGGAGTCTGGTATTGAACCCACAAGCCTGTGTATTAAAAAGAAAAACAATACCAACAGTATTCCTCCTTTCCAAAGGGGTTAATATACATTGCGTACTATATAGGAAAGCTGCGTCTGTATACCCGGGGTATCATTACCGTGCACAGTTACTACAGGGCAGTTATTCGTCCTCACCTGTTCACAGGTGTACCAAACACATTGGCTCTTATCTTCCCAGTGATTGACTAAATTAATATTTTATCCGACACCTGTGGGAACAGGGTGACAGGATAATCTCGCCCTCTGGCGCAAAAGCAAAAGGACAGGAGGAGCAGGTCTTAACACAAGAACAGCGTTTGGGCAAACATTTCAGTCCCCTGACTGAATTCCTTTGTCTGCCATGGCAGAGTGCTCTGGTAACCTGTCATTATCTCCTATTATTCTTCCTAATCGCATTGTCGTTGTGTCAAGGAGCTGCTTTTAAATGCGACGCCAAAACCCGGATTAATGTCCTTAAAAAGAGGCAGGATCAGAGAGCTGGGAGCTCACAGGTTTATTACAAGGCTCCCACCTGCTTGTGAATCATGTGAATGTAATGCCGGGGACAGCACAGACACACACACACACACACACACACACATATAGTATACACACACACCTCACCCTGATGAAGGTTCCCTAGGTGAACCGAAATGTTGACATTGTCTTCTGTACAACACACTTCTTTGTTAGATCACTTACCTGGATGTGCTGTGTCCTCCCTTCTCTGTGCCTGAGCTCTGGGTAAAATATATGTTTATTGATTACCTATCATGTGTACACTTGCTTGTACATGCCTTATTACAGCTAAACTGTGCTATCCCCTTTTATTGATATATATATACATGTAGAGGTATCAGTACCGTGTTAGCTGAGCTTCAATAATCAAAAAATAAATAGACGATACCGTTCTGTGGCTAACGAAATGCTTTTATTTGTGCGAGCTTTCGAGATACACTGTGTATCTCTAAAGCTCCCACAAATAAAAGCATTTCGTTAGCCACAGAACGGTATCGTCTATGGATAGACTTCTCCTGCTGCTAAAGTATTTTAAAAAGCATAATGTAGAAAAATGAACGGAGCAGGCACCCTAACAGTGCAATAAATGTGTTACGTTACTTTTCAAGGAAAAGGCTACGCTGGGTCGCTGAGGATTAAAACAACATATTTAATGCAAGTTTTGTACGCCTAGTCCCTTGATTAGATATATATTATATATATATATTATATATATATATACCACCACCACACACACACAACACACACACACCACACACACACACACACACACACCACACACACACACACACCAACCACACACACACACACACACACACACACACACACTTATTTAAACCAATTATATTTTATCCTGTCATTCTTCAAATAATCACATTATAACGCAGAGTATCCCCGATTTTCCCTAGGATTCCATTTATTTATAAAAAACATTTATATAACGCCCTTATCCAGCACATTAGCACCTTAGTTGGTAAAATAATGGTGGGGTTACATATGGAACACTTCATGAGATGGGCATAGTCATTATTAAGGTGTCTGTGATGGGCGGGGTGGGAACATTATGGTCGGGTTATGGGTTAGGTGCCTTGTGAGCTTGCTTGGTTGGTGGGCGGGGGTTGGAACTACATACTATATATAGATATAAGATATATATAAATAAATGTGTATATATATATATATATATATATATACACAGTGGTTGACAAATCACCAAAAAATCTACTCGCCACACAAAAAAATCTACTCGCCACCTAATACCAAACGTGTGCTGCTTGGGCCAATAGGAGCTCGCCACGATGTTAAATCCACTCGCCCGGGGCGAGCAAATGTATAGGTTTGTCGAACACTGTATATACATATATATATACACACACACACATACAGTATATATATGCATCTCTTATGTGATTACAATCTATCTAGTAGCTAAAAGCTCTGTAGCCGGCTTACTACGACATGGATCTTTATACAGGCAGTCCTCGGTTATCCGACACAATGCGTTACTCAAAATGGCGTTGGATAGCGAAACGTCTTAAAACGAAACACGTTTTCCCATAGGAACACTGTTTAAATGAAAGGTTCCGTTCCTGAAGGCATTTTTAACACTAAAATACACCAAATATTTTACGCAGCACACACATACATTATATAGTGTATATACTGTATTATATATATAATATAACATAAAATATAATAATATAATATATTATATAGTATAATATAATATTATTTAATATATATATATTATATACACATAAACAACTTTGCAGAGCGCTGTAAGAGCGTTGGATAAGCCGTCTTAGCGTTGTAAAAATGAACATAGGTATGCATTGCACAGCGTTGGATAAGCCATTCGTGTAAAGCGAGGACTGCCTGTATTGGTAAAAGACATAGCAGCGCACGCTTATTATCCGAGTCTCCAAGCTGCAGTGGGAAAACTAAAGCATCAAAGAGAAAGACGTACGAACCCATTGTCTCCCATGTCACAGAGACCTCCAGGCTACAGGAGCTTAAGCTGAGGCCCGGAGAAGATATTTGATGAGGTGAAAGTGAAAAATAATGCCGTTCCCAGGTGCAAAACTCAACATACTGCCCTGTAATAACTCTTCCCCTATACACCGCACCCTGATTCTCATTGGGCAAAACCGCGACCCAAATATCTCCGCACACTTTGTCAGCATTATTTTAAGACCACACCAAAAAAAAATGGCGTTTGAGTCCCTTGAAACGCACCCATTGAAATGATTGCAAGTTGTTAAGAACGTATTAAAGTCGTGATTAGCAGCCGCGCTGATGTTTTGTTGATTGGCCATTATCCAAACAAACACTTTTAGCGCTGGGTTTGAGCACCAGGTGAAAATAGAAGGTGATACCTCCGGATGTATGGTTTGCACAGGATTCATCTGCTCGCCCTTTCTCTAATTAAGGATGATTACCAACAATTCCCCGAGGCTGCCAGTCAAGCGGTCTGATCTCGCAGAACATGTATTCTGCGCACTGCGGGCTCCATCTGTTCGCCGACGTTCAGTATGGAGCTTCGTGGAAGGAGGACCCCCTGCGCTAACATATATTTCCCAAATTTGCCTTGTTTCAAAAAAATGTCAATGCTAAAAATGTATACAAACCTTCACGTGTGACCTGTGTGCATGTATGTATATCTCTATAGGTACACAGCGCTTCACAGCAGCAATACACGTGGTATAATCTTATAACATGTAGTGGGAATAAGCGCTACTGACATGAACGTACCAGTAGGAAAAGGAGACCCTGCCCCGAAGAGCTTACAATCTAAGCGTGTTGAGACTTCATTCATAAGATGCATGATTTGTTGTTTGACGCATCCTTCATTGATACAATTTAAATTAGAACAGAATGACGTGAATTTTGTTTCATTTATAACGAGTATTAGTAAATATGTAACTTATTAGTGTAATATTATTTATAATAGGCATACTGTGTCAGTATTACACTTTGTAAACCTATGCATGAAACATACAGATACATTTCTGGGTGGATACATAGAAACTTCAGTGTGCGCTAATTCTATTAACAAGCGTCTTAGGCTGCGGTTATAGTGCATGCGCGCACGTGAAACATGCACTGCAAGGCAGGAGGCGCGGCGGAGGCGCGGCGTGGCCGTGACACACGTAAGCGGTTCGCCCTCATTGGCTAAACTGCTCACGTGAAGCAGCTGTTGCGCTACAAAAACAAATGATTTAGTCTCTGCACCAGTCTGTCGCTCCGTAGCTCGCGGTCACGCGCACTATGTGCGCCTTCGTGTGCCACCATTAGTTTGTACCGGCATCACGCGCACACGCGCGCTGTCACTATTATCGCGGATTTACACCACCTTGAACTTGTGGAAGGATTTTTGATGCACTTTTAATTGGTTTTGTGTCGCGCAGAAACACTTTTTTTAATATAAACTATTGACCTCCGTACGCCAAACTCCGGCCATTTCTAAGCGCTACAAAAAGAATAATCATTTGGGGGCGCGTGTGCGGACATTTCGGGGCTGTACATAAGCTCACGCAAGCGTAATTGAATTTAAGTTTCACGTGCCAGTTTTTGTACAAAAAAGCAGTTTCCCACATTTAGTATTTAAGCCCTGGGGTCTCCTCTCCAGAATTGCATTTGAAACTCAAGACGCCCCCGGGGCAAACAAATCTCCTGACATTCCTCCTGGCGAGCAATGAAGGTAACACACAGTTCTTCAATGAATGGGTTAATTATATTTGTGTAGAGAATATCGTTACCTGCGGTGAGGTGAAGACCTGCTTTGTTTGGGAGGCTCACAGTTACCCCTCACTGTCCCCTCGCTGTCCCCTCACAGTTACCCCTCACTGTCCCCTCACAGTTATCCCCCTCGCCTGGTCCACTCGCTTGTCCCCTCACATTACCTCGCTGTCCCTCACAGTTACCCCTCACAGTACCCTCACAGTTACCGCTCACTGTCCCTTCGCTGTCCTCACAGTTACCCCCACTGTCCCCCACAGTTACCCTCCTGTCCCCTAACAGGTTACCCCTCACTGTCCCCTCACAGTTACCCCTCGCTGTCCCCTCGCTGTCCCCTCACAGTTACCCCTCGCTGTCCCCTCACAGTTACCCCTCACAGTTACCCCTCGCTGTCCCCAGCAGAGTAAAACTTTGAGTTTATTACATCATTTGTCTTTTCCCAAACCTCTCTCGTGTTGTAATAACCCACAGCGCCAGATTATCAGCTGATGTTCTTATGTCACCTCCTGATAGTAACTGCACTGAATACGATATAAACCAGGACTAGCTAAACCCGTCGCTGTTAAACTGTATTCATCTGTTCACACTACTTGCAGATACATCCCAATATTTTGAGTGCGTCGGCTAATAGGTTTTATTGATATTCCCCCAAATAGCAAGTTGGATCACACAGGGTAACCTCAGCAGAAATACCCTGTCAACCTTGTTGACAAAGTGATTTCCCAAATTTCCTGGATTCATTGGGGTCAGTGTCCTGAAAGTGGTCTCCGCTGAAGCGATAGCAGAAAAGAAATGGCCATTCTTTTCTGCCTGAAAGTCTATCTCTACTCGTGTAGAATTTGGTACACACGGCGTTAGTTTTCTGCGCCACAAAAATGTACTTGCGCCGCCTTTAATGTGACAGGAAAAACCAACGCAGAAAAACACGCGTGCCGCACGTGTTTCTTCATAAAGACAACCGCGCCGTTATGCAAATGTGACTCCGCCCTAACCCCTCCCATTCATCTTGCCGCAGACATACCCAAAAATGACGCAGCTCAGATTACTACAGAGACGCTGCCCAGCGCGGGTATATTTTAGCGTGAGTTGCAACAAAATAACAACATTGCATCATTGATACATTGAGCCTGGGGCTCCTTAGTCTCGCTTTTTTCTTTTCAATTCAAGCAGTTAAAAAAATTTTTTTAAATAAATCTTTTTTTTTGTTTTTATGTATGAACCGTTTCATTATTTTTATTGAAAGCTGATTACCTAAACTGCCGATCGATTGGTTCTCCCGTGATCGATCAGCAAAATCCTGCTTTCCAGGGTACACTAAATGGCTGCCTTTCAGTTTCAATCAAGCCTTCAGTCAGTGTAACTCAGCAGCTACAATGTATTCTTATATTACTAAGGTAACATTATCTATTGTTACAGTTTGCATCTCAAATTGCTGGGAATATTGGCAACAACTGGTCACAAACAGGAAAGTGTTACAAAGATCTTGCACTGCTGGGGAGGTGGCTAAACCTGCTATAGAAAGCAAAGGATGCTCAGTATATAACACGCATTAAAAATGGCATTAAGAGTTGAATTTTAAAATAAAAAGGTAGAAAGTTTTATCTAATAGTACAGAACTGATTTATAAAACACACACATGTAGGATATTGCTTGGTTTGCTCCCTTTTTGTCCCAGTCATTATAGGAATGATCTGTTTAGGGTCAGAATGGCCAATGGAAGATGACACAGCTAGAGAACCCATGACTTGATCTACAAGTCACCCAAGCCTGCCTCTTTCCCCCTTCTGGTCGCATTCCAGTGGTTAAGCGGAAGATAAGGATTCTGGGTATTGATATGCAAATGAGTTCACGGGGCGTGTCACGTTTAGCTTGCTGGCTCGTTCTTAACTTCGGCGCCAGAGAGCTCTTTATACAGCCTCCAAATCCAGATGCAGAGCAGTGAGCGTGAATGTTGATCTATATTGCTAACATCTATATAGACCAGGTGTGGCCAACTGCAGTCCTCAAGGGCCACCAAGGGGCCACGTTTTCAGGATATCCCTGCTTCAGCACAGGTGGCTCAGTCTTTGACACCTGTGCAGAAGCAGGGATATCCTGTAAATCTGACGTGTTGGTGGCTCTTGAGTGCTGGACTTGGCCACTCTTGATATAGAGACAGCCTTTATTAATATGTCTCATCCTCTATTGAGCTCATTAGTCTTATTTCTTCCTACAACATCCAGTGGTAATGAGATCCACCAGTTATGTCAAAACTGTACTGTACATACTCTACCTTCTAGAAACACAAGAACAAACAGGCATGCACAGTGTTGGATGTAAATACTATTGCCCATCGCTGCTCCTGCACGGTTTGGGGACTCAGCTACTGATATCCGATACTGGGTTTAATAAAGGATCTGTAGATCAATGGCTTTTCCCCGAGTGTATACTGCAAAATACCAAACGGCCCATAAATCCCGGGCCGTGACCTCGAGAAACACAAAGGGCCAGCGGAGTCTGAGCATGGGGTTCATGTCAGGATTAGGTTTCTCCTGGTTCTCAATCTGGTTTTTTTTTATGCTGGGCATTTTTATAGGGCTATTAAATCCCAGGATGTGATGGAGACCAGAGAAGGAGCATGGAGGGGTTGTAATGTCAGGAATTGGGTCGGGTTTCTTCCTTCCTCCTGTCTCGATTCAACGCCATCGTCACACTGGTGACCAGACTTTCTGCGTCTAACCCAATTCACTTGGGCCAGTTCAGCGACCCTGGTTTTTGACTCCTTGGCGGGCTTTCTACTTGCCTTCCTCAGCCCTGTTTTTACCTTAGTTTACTTGGAGCTGCAGTGGGAAGTGGGGGATTCCCCAAAGCTGATCCATACTACATTTAGCCCCGGGAGAATCTCTGCTTTCCTTTTATGTGCCGGTGGTCTCTAGCCCCATTTGGAAAATCAAGATGGCGGAAGTCCAAGCCTCACTCCCATGGGCCTATCGGAAGCCGCCATGTCGTCAGAGCATGACATCGCAGCTTCCTATTGGACGACCCTGGTGGCCATCTCCGATTTTACTCTCATCTTACCGGCACATGAAACGGTAAATATCTCAGTAACGTGGAGGTTCCCAAACCTAATAACAGCATGGGTCAGCTCTTGGGGGCCACAGTTGGGGATTTGCTGCTTTAACATGGGCAGCGGGGGTTATTCCTTGGGAAAATATAGGACATGTCCGAACATGCTAGCCCCCTCATATTTCACTTGCTGATTTGTACAAAGTATATTCCAACCATTGGCAACTCGCAGGAGGTCATTTGTCTGCCACAAGTGGAGGATATTAGGAGATATCTTAGGGAGAGAAGACCCCACAGTCTGAATGGGACACGCACCCACCTCCGCCACCCACCTCCACTAAGAGGGCCCCCCGATAAAAACAAAATTCTTACCCATTTGCAAAGAATTCCAGACAGAGACATTTTTGCTATAAGTCTGATGACATTTTTCGAAAATGAAGACAATTTAATTGTTACATCGTTTTAAAAATCTTTATGTGCGAACTAACAGGGATTGCACCTTCAAAGCTGCATTTTTTTTAAAAACAACTCTGAATTACATTTTTAATGTATTATAATGTAACAAGCCTTATCTTTGTTTCTATGGCAACCATTTACAAAGTCACACTGACTGCATTATATTATTTGTTATCTATAGGATTGTCACGTGTATTACTGCTGCGCTATATAAATAAAGACATACAATACAATACTTCAGCGTACTCCTCTGCAGCCATTTAGTGAACCCCCAAACCGAATCTTCGCCGATCGATCACAGGAGAACGGATCGATCGGCAACTTACCTAATTACTTATCATTGTGTGGATTGTATTGATGCAGATATGAAAGGGAAAAATAAATAAATGTTAAAAAAAAAAAGCCGGCAGCTTGGACGGCTGCTTTAAAAGCTATCCAAGACCTCTGCCAAAGAAGCATTTTTACTGGGTAATGTAGAATTATTGTAGCTGTCTTTCCCATATCCCTGCTGAATGTCCCTGTCATTAAATCATGTAAACTTCCATTGGAAATGTTTCCACAAGTAATTGCATCACGCTGTGTGGATGCATTCTGGGACTGTGATTGAGACAAATACAAGCACACTGTCTAGCAATGTGATATAATTTGATATTTCAGTGTACTTCTGCCCTAATAATTCAAGCTCTGAAGTTGCCCGCGGATAATGCTCGATTTCCAGACACACATCCCCATTCCCCGCGAGTCAAATCGAAAACATAATGTCTTGAAAAGAAGCGGATTTTCTGTGTAAGCTAATCAGTGTTATATTTCTAATCCTCGGACTTTAGTTAAGCTGGCATTTAATCTCGGGGGGTATCGGCAGAGTTATTTAATCTAACTGGATCAGCCTTCCTATTTAATGAAGCTATTATTCCCCGGAGATGGAGTTCTCGGTACAGAAAGCAGTGGTACTGTGACAGTTACTAGCTGCAGTCTGTGTCAGTGGGGATAGGGGCAGTGACTGACACGGACTGCAGCTAGAAACTAGCATGCTAACAACCTATATTTACGCCAGTGATTAAGCGTAGAGATTCCAGTTGATACTTTTTTAGGGGGTAATTATATATATTCCGCAGAGGCCATTTGGGCAGTTTTTGGTCGAAAACGGCCTTGCTGCTCCGGGGTATATACAATTTGCCCCCTTAGTCTCTAGCTTCCCAAGGCTAATTCATTGCAGCTCTGGCGCTCTGTCTTTAAATATACAGGTATTTTTTAGCTGGCCTGAGCAGAACAATCCCTGTCCATCCTCACCTCCTCCTTCTTTAACACTCTGCTTTCCTTAGTGCGGTTCTTCATATACACAGCCCCGTGTATACTAAAGTGCAGGGGGGCTCAATGGTGTGGATTTTTGGCGTTTGGGGTCTTTTGGTGTTGAGTTGGTGTTTTCTGTGTGGTGGGTTGGTTTGTTTTGGGGTTTGTGGTTCCTTGTTGGATTGTATGATGCAGATATGAAAGGGAAAAATAAATAATGTTAAAAAAAAAAAGCCGGCAGCTTGGACGGCTGTTTAAAAGCTATCCAAGACCTCTGCCAAGAAGAAGCATTTTTACTGGGTAATGTAGAATTATTGTAGCTGTCTTTCCCATATCCCTGCTGAATGTCCTGTCATAAATCATGTAAACTTCCATTGGAAATGTTTCCACAAGTAATTGCATCACGCTGTGTGGATGATCATTTGGGACTGTGATTGAGACAAATACAAGCACACTGTCTAGCAATGTGATATAATTTGATATTTCAGGTTACTTCTGCCCTAATATTCAAGCTCTGAAGTTGCCGCGGATAATGCTCGATTTCCAGACACAACATCCCCATTCCCGCGAGTCAAATCGAAAAAATAATGTCTTGAAAAGAGGATTTTGTGTAGCTAATCAGTGTTTATATTTTAATCCTCGGACTTTAGTTAAGCTGGCATTTAATCTCGGGGGTATCGCAGGAGTTATTTAATCTAACTGGATCAGCCTTCCTATTTAATGAAGCTATTATTCCCCGGAGATGGAGTTCTCGGTACAGAAAGCAGTGGTACTGTGACAGTTACTAGCTGCAGTCTGTGTCAGGGGGATAGGGGCAGTGACTGACACGGACTGCAGCTAGAAACTAGCATGCTAACAACCTATATTTACGCCAGTGATTAAGCGTAGAGATTCCAGTTGTACTTTTTTAGGGGTAATTATATATATTCGCAGAGGCCATTTGGGCAGTTTTGGTCGAAAACGGCCTTGCTTGCTCGGGGGTATATACAATTGCCCTTAGTCTCTAGCTTCCCAAGGCTAATTCATTGCAGCTCTGGCGCTCTGTCTTTAAATATACAGGTATTTTTTAGTGGCCTGAGCAGAACAATCCCTGTCCATCCTCACCTCCTCCTTCTTTAACACTCTGCTTTCCTTAGTGCGGTTCTTCATATACACAGCCCCGTGTACTAAAGTGCAGGGGGGCTCAACTCTTCATATACAAGCCCGTGTATACTAAAGTAGGGGGGCGCTCCAACTCTTCATATACACAGCCCCGTGTATACTAAAGTGCAGGGGGGCTCAACTCTTCATATACACAGCCCCGTGTATACTAAAGTGCAGGGGGGCTCAACTCTTCATATACACAGCCCCGTGTATACTAATGTGCAGGGCTCAACTCTTCATATACACAGCCCTGTATACTAAAGTGCAGGGGGCTG
>CM071588.1:3235877-3358632 GCA_036426205.1 Ascaphus truei | reverse complement strand
CTCATTCCTATACACAGCCCGTGTATACTAAAGGCAGGGGGGCTCAACTCTTCATATACACAGCCCCGTGTATACTAATGTGCAGGGGGCTCAACTCTTCATATACACAGCCCGTGATACTAAGTGCAGGGGGTCAACTCTTCATATACACAGCCCGTGTATACTAACGTGCAGGGGGCTCAACTCTTCATATACACAGCCCGTGTATACTAAAGTGCAGGGGGGCTCAACTCTCATATACAAGCCCCGTGTATACTAAAGTGCAGGGGGGCTCAACTCTTCATATACACAGCCCGTGTATACTAAAGTGCAGGGGTGGCTAACTTTCATATACACAGCCCGCGTGTATACTAAAGTGCAGGGGGGCTCAAACTTCATATACACAGCCCCGTGTATACTAAAGTGCAGGGGGGCTCAACTCTTCATATACAACAGCCCCGTGTATACTAAAGTGCAGGGGGCTCAACTCTTCATATACACAGCCCCGTGTATACTAAAGTGCAGGGGGCTAAATCTTCATATACACAGCCTCGTGTATACTAAGTGCAGGGGGGCTCAACTTCATAACACAGCGTCGTGTATACTAAAGTGCAGGGGAGTTCAACTCCAGTGCTCAAGCCCCCACATCCCCCAATAGGTCAGGTTTCCGGATATCTCCAGCATCATTGAGTCACATCTGCTGAAGCAGGGACTGATTGAGCCACCTGAGCTGAAGCAGGGGATCTGAAAATCTGACCTGTTAGGGTGGGCAGGGGGGGGGGGGGGTGCTTGTGGACTGCGGTTGAGCGCCCCTACTATAGCCTTTAAGAAGCTCTTTGTACTCATGGTAGGCAACTCTACTCTGATATTAACCCTGTCAGTGCTGACAGGGGCCTCCCTAGCCGCTGACTGGTTTGACATACGTAGGTGCGACATTACTTGATATAAACAAACGTAAATTCAGATTGTTAGTCAATTAAAAAAAACGTGAAGCTGCATTCATTATCGGGGGTGGGGGGGAAGCTTAAAACGTACAGATCGGCCCATACGACATTCCTTAGGATCTCATGCAGCCGCGGTTCTGTTCTACCGGTAATCCATAGGCACCGTAAGCTCAGAATGGCAGTGCCACGGCACGAGGATCTCAGATCCTTATCAGAATGCTTCCCTGCCACGGTGCCTCAGAATATCAGTCATGCTGCAGCTGTAACAGCTGTCAGTGGCTGATATATACGGTATGAAGATATAGACAGCCTGTAGACGGACGTTCACAAAGGTACACAATTGGAGGCTTTTATAGGTGAAATTATAATAAGGCTTTATTGTGTCTTTCCTTTTCATCAGGAAATCATCCAAACACATGGGGCGGGGGGGGGAGAAACAAAGCTTAATTCACTTGGGAGTATTTCTAGTGAAATCCCATGCAATTCACAACTCCTAGTTAAGCAGGTCTCCCAGCCCCAACACATAGCATGACATAAGCAGATATAAGAAGTCTCTTTAGAATGAAAGTCTTACTGTTAGCTGCTGTAGAGTAAGCTTCTCTGCTCTCCTGGAACCGCATCCAGGTTTAGAAGTTTATTTGGTGTCTTGCAATCAGCTTGCTGGGCAGAGCTCAAGACGGTCAGCTCCAGAGATGTGTGTTCTCTCCAAAGGTCAGCTCTCATTGAGCTAATGAGTCACTTCCTGTCTCAAAGGCAGGCTTTTTCTACCACCTCTAATCAGGCAGGTGGTGTTAGTTAATTGCTACCAGCCGTTTTACCACCACACTGCTGGATTAGAGGCACATTTGTGAACAGGGATAAGTCCCCTGTTACACAGCCCTAAAAACATGCCATGGCTTTGCAAAGGTGCCAACTATGCTGCCTTGCTGGTATGTGGATCGTTTATGAAGCAGTTTTCCATCGCATGCAAGCTTATGGCCCATATTTACTAAGCCGTGCTATGTCACTCCAATGCTGGTAGGAACCTTGTAACCCGTTCCAGGGAATGGGCCTTAAGTGGTGCTTCGGGGGAGTGGTGTAACAAAAGAGCAGCAGCTCACTAAATATGGGCCTGTATGTCTCATTTTTTGCCTACTATTCTTTTAATTTCTGTCAAAAATAACCAGCACAGGAGACCCTTTATTACAAAGGCTCAGAACTATCCAAAGAATACTGGCAGATATCTTGCAGCGTTCTACGGAATAAGAAAGGGGAGGATTACCGCTCAAAGATATTGGGTGAGTGAAAAGAATATCTCCAATGATTTGGATGGTCGTCCCGTGGCTGCAGTGAAACAGGCTCCTACTTCTGAATAATATCTGGTACCCCTGTGAGCAAACACCTACAGCAGCAAACGGTTTCGATAACACATTGTATCCATGACAGAGAGCGTCCCACAGCCATGACCCATTCCCTGGCAAGCGTGTTAATACAGGCGCCGGGAGGGCGAGGGGCTCCGCCACCTTTTGGCTCACAGAGAAATAACACTTGCAAATCCAGCGAACAGCCAATGACACCGAAGTCTCCCGGAGCTGATATCCGAACCTCGTGTCATCCCCTGATGTGTGTGTTCATTAAATCTTTCTTTCACGCTGCCTTATACTCATCTTCTATCTGGCGCATTAAGATATCAACATCATTTTGCTACATCCACACGGCAGTTCAATTATGTCTGGGTACCATTCACTATTTTATTCATGGGCTATCTTGGAGGTTGTCACAAATACCTCCCATTAAACCCGGGACGGTAACACTTGTGGCAGTGGAATATAATGTCCCCTTGCATTTGCTTTGACCATATACGCAGGTTGTTATTAACCAACTGATCATTTCAATCCATTAACACCACATACATCAAAGGGTTTCAATGGGTATTATTATGTACATTCATCTTTTCATAAACAATTATCTGACAGGGGCCGGGGGAGATGAACGTTCAAATGGGAATGTAACTGACTTGTCTTGGAGAAACACACTATGCTGAAAACATCTGCTAACGTAAACCCCTTTACTCACACAACAGGGGTGTGCTGCTAATAGGTTATGGAAACACGCAATATAGTTTGGGTGCAATTTATCATGGTAGAAAAGGTGCTGCTGCCACGTCTGGTGGAGATTTTGACTGCCAAAATGGAATTCCATCACGGTTTGGCTGCAATGGTAAACTCTCTGCATATCCTGAGTAGTCTTAATTGATGTAAATGATGCAGAATACGATGCTTAATATAGAGGTTGGGGTCTTCACCAGCACAGTAATTAAGATAATGGCTAGTAAATAAAGTTAATTAGCTTCTGAAGATAGAGTGTGCCAGTTGAGTTGGAAACTGGTGGCAAAGCAAGAGAAATGTTGCCTTCGGCTTACTGTAACCCCCCTGTGTAGTAAACGAGGCATAGGGAGCAGGTAGTATGGTGCATCTCTTTGTTTGACCGATGAATAGTGATAAGGTAGAAGATTTTGAACCACACAGGGTTCAAACTGTATGTTGCTCCAGTAAAAAGTATCACACAACCTATTCCTTTTCAGGGAGAAGGAGCAGCTCAGTGAGTAAAGACACTGACTGGCACCGAGTGTGAAGCAGGGGAACCTGGTTTGATTCCCTTGTGATCTTGGGCAAGTCACTTTATCTCCTGTGCCTCAGGCGCCAAAAACATAGATTGTAAGCTCCACGGGGCAGGGACCTGTGCATGCAAAAGTATCTGTAAAGCGCTACGTAAAACGAGCAGCGCTATACAAGAACATGCTATTATTATTATTATATTATTAGTGCGTCCCCCTTCTTCCTCTGCCGTTGAAGACATGCCACCATTCAATCTCCGAAATCAGTGAGATTTGGGAAATTGGGCCCAAAATGCATTTGGATGGGAAATTGCAGATTGCTTTATCAGTGAGACTCGGTTGCAGTCTACGAAATGCTGATGCTAAAAAATCTTTCGGAGTTGGACAGGTCTCAGATGGTAAAATCAAGCACTGGATTAAAGTAATAAATAGTAAAAGTGCAGACATATTAAAGGACTACAGTACACAGACCCAATGTGTACCAGCACCCCTACGGAGGTCCGTATCTCTGGAAGCGGGGTCCCCGGAGCTGAAATGAACGGGGTTCGCTCCTGAGACCCCCCTGTTCAATCCTGGGAAAAAATACAATAAAACAAAACAGCATGGATTTTTTAAGTGATAAAAGGGCAGTTCTGTGGATCGAACATCGTTCGAGCGGATTAATTTTACTTTGCTACCCCAGTGCAAAAAAATGTAACAAAAAAATAAAAAAAAAAGTACACGATCGGGACGGGGCACAAGTGGTCTTAAGTTTGAAGATGACCCATAAATCTCTAGCGCATTGGTGTGGGGATAAACGGCTTGATATAGCATACTGTGCGTGAAGCGTATATTATATAACGGCAGCGGAGGTGTCAGGAACGCTGCTTTGTCACAGCAGAGCAAGACGTTGCTGCTGTGTGTAGATATATTTGCAGAGTGGATCGGATAGGCTTCCATGATAATGTGACTGCTCAGCCTCCAGGGCTCTCTCTGCAGCGTCTCTGGCTCTGCAAAGCTCTCACATCAATAGATAATAGGTACATGGGAGAAAAGAGTGTGAGAGGAAGGCTGCGTGCTCTTATCACACTGCGTGCTCTTATCACACCTGCGGTATACCGAGAGCGGCTTTTTCTCACCGCTTCCAAAGTGCTGCAGTCCAGGGGATGGGACAGAACCAGGAACGCAGTGGACAGTGGTCTGGGCGACTGACCCCACCCACAGTGGCACTGTTTGAAGCAGTGGCACCTCTCTAGAACATTTGGCGGCTATTAAGCCACGACCAAATTTGCCGCGTTTAACCGCCACTTACCTCGCCGTCGGCTACTTTGGCCGCCAAGTAGCCCTAACTTTACCTGTACTCTAAAAAACCGCCCTAATCGTAACCCCTAATACTACCCAAAAAACATAACCCTTACCATTAAAAACACCTTACCTAAGCCCCTACCCTAAAAAAACCCTAATTTACCCCTAATACAAAACCTCTGCCATACCCTATACACCCTTATCTAACCTTAACCTAAACCCCCTACCCTACTCCCCCTACTTATAAAATGTAACTTCTTACCCTATAACCCTATCCTTAACCCCCTACCCCAGGGGGTGCACAATATTTCTGGCGGGTGGAGTGGGGGGGCGCGGAGCTTAGAGGCCCCACGCTCTTCCCCACAAAACATTTAAATTAAATGGGTGAGAGCGCGACGCCTCTGTAGTTCACGTTACCTTGTCTCCGGGGGGGTCACATGGACATGTGGACGTCAAGAAAACGCTGGAAGAAAAGGAAAAGGCGGGGGTTGGGGGGGGGGGGGGAGAGGAATGGTAAGAAGCAGGGAGGGTGGCGCAGACCAAAAAAGGTGCGCACCCCTACCCTAACCGCTCGCTCTAAATTGACCCATTAAATGAACTATCTTTTTAGATAGCGGGGGGCAGGCGGAGGGTTTCACTGTGGCAGAACTCAACTCTTCATATACACAGCCCCGTGTATACTAAAGTGCAGGGGGGCTCAACTCTTCATATACACAGCCCCGTGTATTACTAATTGTTGCAGGGGGGCTCAATCTTCATTACAACAGCCCGTGTATACTAAAGTGCAGGGGGGCTCAACTCTCATATTACACAGCCCCGTGTATACTAAAGTGCAGGGGGGCTCACTCTTCATATACACAGCCCCGTGTATACTAAAGTGCAGGGGGGCTCAACTCTTCATATACACAGCCCCGTGTATACTAAAGTGCAGGGGGGCTCAACTCTTCATATACACAGCCCCGTGTATACTAAAGTGCAGGGGGCTCAACTCTTAATACACAGCCCGTGTATAACTAAGTGCAGGGGGGCCAACTTCATATACACAGCCGTGTATACTAAAGTGCAGGGGCTCAAGCTCTTAATTATACACAGCCCCGTGTATACTAAAGTGCAGGGGGCTCAACTCTTCATATACACAGCCTCGTGTATACTAAAGTGCAGGGGGGCTCAACTCTTCATATACACAGCGTCGTGTATACTAAAGTGCAGGGGAGTTCAACTCCAGTGCTCAAGCCCCCCCACATCCCCCCAATAGGTCAGGTTTTCCGGATATCCCAGCATCATTGAGTCACATCTGCTGAAGCAGGGACTGATTGAGCCACCTGAGCTGAAGCAGGGATATCCTGAAAATCTGACCTGTTAGGGTGGGCAGGGGGGGGGGGGGGGGTGCTTGTGGACTGCGGTTGAGCGCCCCTACTATAGCCTTTAAGAAGCTCTTTGTACTCATGGTAGGCAACTCTACTCTGATATTAACCCTGTCAGTGCCTGACAGGCCCTCCCTAGCGCTGACTGGTTTGACATACGTAGGTGCGACATTTACTTGATATAAACAAACGTAAATTCAGATTGTTAGTCAATTAAAAAAAACGTGAAGCTGCATTCATTATCGGGGGTGGGGGGGAAGGCTTAAAACGTACAGATCCGGCCCATACGACATTCCTTAGGATCTCATGCAGCCGCGGTTCTGTTCTACCGGTAATCCATAGGCACCGTAAAGCTCAGAATGGCAGTGCCACGGCACGAGGATCTCAGATCCTTATCAGAATGCTTTCCCTGCCACGGTGCCTCAGAATATCAGTCATGCTGCAGCTGTACAGCTGTCAGTGGCTGATATATACGGTATGAAGATATAGACAGCCTGTAGACGGACGTTCACAAAGGTACACAATTGGAGGCTTTTATAAGGTGAAATTATAATAAGGCTTTATTGTGTCTTTTCCTTTTCATCAGGAAATCATCCAAACACATGGGGCGGGGGGGGGAGAAACAAAGCTTAATTCACTTGGGAGTATTTCTAGTGAAATCCCATGCAATTCACAACTCCTAGTTAAGCAGGTCTCCCAGCCCCAAACACATAGCATGACATAAGCAGATATAAGAAGTCTCTTTAGAATGAAAGTCTTATCTGTTAGCTGCTGTAGAGTAAGCTTCTCTGCTCTCCTGGAACCGCATCCAGGTTTAGAAGTCTTATTTGGTGTCTTGCAATCAGCTATGCTGGGCAGAGCTCAAGACCGGTCAGCTCCAGAGATGTGTGTTCTCTCCAAAGGTCAGCTCTCATTCAGAGCTAATGAGTCACTTCCTGTCTCAAAGGCAGGCTTTTTCTACCACCTCTAATCAGGCAGGTGGTGTTAGTTAATTTGCTACCAGCCGTTAACCACCACACTGCTGGATTAGAGGCACATTTGTGAACAGGGATAAGTCCCCTGTTACACAGCCCTAAACACTGCCATGGCTTTGCAAAGGTGCCAACTATGCTGCCTTGCTGGTATGTGGATTCGTTTATGAAGCAGTTTTCCATCGCATGCAAGCCTTATGGCCCATATTTACTAAGCCGTGCTATGTCACTCCAATGCTGGTAGAAACCTTGTAACCCGTTCCAGGGAATGGGCCTTTAAGTGTGTTCGGCTTCGGGAGGTGTGTAACAAAAGAGCATCGCTCACTAAATATGGGCCTGTATGTCTCATTTTTTTGCCTACTATTCTTTTAATTCTATGTCAAAAATAACCAGCACAGGAGACCCTTTATTACAAAGGCTCAGAACTATCCAAACGAATACTGGCAGATATCTGCAGCGTTCTACGGAATAAGAAAGGGCGAGGATTACCGCTCAAAGATATTGGGTGAAAAGAATATCTCCAAATGATTTGGATGGTCGTCCCGTGGCTGGCAGTGAAACAGGCTCCCTACTTCTGAATAATATCTGTTACCCCTGTGAGCAAACACCTACAGCAGCAAACGGTTTCGATAAACACATTGTATCCATGACAGAGAGCGTCCCACAGCCATGACCCATTCCCTGGCAAGCGTGTTAATACAGGCGCCGGGAGGGCGAGTCGCTCGCCCACCTTTTGGCTCACAGAGAAATAACACTTGCAAAATTCCAGCGAACAGCCAATGACACCGAAGTCTCCCGGAGCTGATATTCCGAACCTCGTGTCATCCCCTGATGTGTGTGTTCATTAAATCTTTCTTTCACGCTGCCTTCATTACTCATCTTCTATCTGGCGCCATTAAGATATCAACATCATTTTGCTACATCCACACTGGCAGTTCAATTATGTCTGGGTACCATTCACTATTTTATTCATGGGCTATCTCTTGGAGGTTGTCACACATACCTCCCTATAAACCCGGGACGGTAACACTTTGTGGCAGTGGAATATTAATGTCCCCTTGCATTGTGCTTTGACATATACGCATGGTTGTTATTAACCAACTGATCATTTCAATCCATTAACACCACATACATCACAGGGCTTTCAATGGGTATTATTATGTACATTCATCTTTTCATAAACAATTATCTGACAGGGGCCGGGGGAATGAACGTTCAAATGGGAATGTAACTGACTTGTCTTGGAGAAACACACTATGCTGAAAACATCTGCTAAACGTAACCCCTTTACTCACACACAGGGGTGTCTGCTTAATAGGTTATGGAAACACGCAATATAGTTTGGGTGCAATTTATCATGGTAGAAACAGGTGCTGCTGCCACGTCTGCTGGAGATTTTGACTGCCAAAATGGAATTCCCATCACGGTTTGGCTGCAATGGTAAACTCTCTGCATATCCCTGAGTAGTCTTAATTGTATGTAAATGATGCAGAATACGAGTGCTTAATATAGAGGTTGGGGTCCTTCACCAGCACAGTAATTAAGATAATGGCTTAGTAAATAAAGTTAATTAGCTTCTGAAGATAGAAGTGTGCCAGTTGAGTTGGAAACTGGTGGCAAAAGCAAGAGAAATGTTGCCTTCGGCTTACTGTACCCCCCCTGTGTAGTAAACGAGGCATAGGGAGCAGGTAGTATGGTGCATCTCTTTGTTTGACCGATGAATAGTTGATAAGGTAGAAGATTTTGAACCACACAGGGTTCAACTGTATGTTGCTCCAGTAAAAAGTATCACACAACCTATTCCTTTTCAGGGAGAAGGAGCAGCTCAGTGAGTAAAGACACTGACTGGCACCGAGTGTGAAGCAGGGGAACCTGGTTTGATTCCCTTGTGATCTTGGGCAAGTCACTTTATCTCCCTGTGCCTCAGGCGCCAAAAACATAGATTGTAAGCTCCACGGGGCAGGGACCTGTGCATGCAAAATGTATCTGTAAAGCGCTACGTAAAACGAGCAGCGCTATACAAGAACATGCTATTATTATTATTATTATTATTATTAGTGCGTCCCCCTTCCTTCCTCTGCCGTTGAAGACATGCCACCATTCAATCTCCGAAATCAGTGAGATTTGGGAAATTTGGGCCCAAAAATGGCATTTGGATGGGAAATTGCAGATTGCTTTTATCAGTGAGACTCGGTTGCAGTCTACGAAACTGCTGATGCTAAAAATCTTTCGGAGTTGACAGGTCTCAGATGGTAAAATCAAGCACTGGATTAAAGTAATAAATAGTAAAAGTGCAGACATATTAAAGGACTACAGTACACAGACCCAATGTGTACCAGCACCCCCTACGGAGGTCCGTATCTCTGGAAGCAGGGGGTCCCCGGAGCTGAAATGAACGGGGTTCAGCTCCTGAGACCCCCCTGCTTCAATCCTGGGAAAAAATACAATAAAACAATAACAGCATGGATTTTTTAAGCTAAAAGGGAGTTCTGTGGATCGGAACCATCGTTCGAGCGGGATCTTAATTTTACTTTGCTACCCCAGTGCAAAAAAAATGTAACAAAAAAATAAATAAATAAAAGTAACGATCGGACTGGGGCACAAGTGGTCTTAAAGTTTGAAAGATGACCCCATAATATCTTAGCGCATTTGGTGTGATAAACGACTTGATATAGCCATACTGTGCGTGAAGCCGTATATTATATACGGCAGCCGGAGGTCAGGAACGCTGCTTTGTCACGCAGAGCAAGACGTTGCTGCTGTGTGAGATATATTGCAGAGTGGATCGGATAGGCTTCCATGTATAATGTGACTGCTCAGCCTTCTCCCAGGGCTCTCTCTGCAGCGTCTCTGGCTCTGAAAGCTCTCCATCAATAAGATAATGGTACATGGGAGAAATGAGTGTGAGAGGAAGGCTGCGTGCTCTTATCACACTGCGTGCTCTTATCACACTGCGGTATCCGAGAGCGGCTTTCTCACCCGCTTCCAAAGTGCTGCAGTCCAGGGATGGGACAGAACCAGGAAGCAGTGGATCAGCGAGTACGGGCGCTGACCCCACCACAGTGGCACTGTTTGAAGCAGTGGCACCTCTCTAGAACATTTGGCCACGGCTATTAAGCCACGACCAAATTTCCGCCAGCGTTTAACCGCCACTTACCTCGCCGTCGGCTACTTTGCCGCCAAGGTAAGCCCCTAACTTTACCCTTTACTCTAAAAAACCCTAATCGTAACCCCTAATACTACCCAAAAAAACATAACCCCTTACCATAAAACACCTTAACCTAAGCCCCTTACCCTAAAAAACCCTAATCTTACCCCTAATACAAACCCTATGCCATACCCTAAACCCCTTAATCTAACCCCTTAACCTAAACCCCCTACCCTACTCCCCCTACTCTAAAAATGTAACTTCTTACCCTATAACCCCTATCCTTAACCCCCTACCCCAGGGGTGCACAATATTTTCTGGCGGTGGAAGGTGGGGGGCGCGGAGCTTACAGAGGCCCCACGCTCTTCCCCACAACATTTAAATTAAATGGGAGAGCGCGACGCCTCTGTAAGTTCCCTTACCTTGTCTCCGGTGGGGTCACATGACATTGTGACGTCAGAAAACGCTGGGGGGGGGGGGGGGGGGGGAAGGAGGTAAGAGCAGGGAGGGTGGCGCAGACCAAAAAAGGTTTGCGCACCCCTACCCTAACCGCTAAATGAACCCTTAAATGAACTTATCTTTTAGAAGCGGCTGGCGGCGGAGGGTCTCACTGTGGCAGAACGCCGGCGGAGACTTGTCGCGGCGATACAGCCGCGGCCGAATGTCCCGTTCCGCCTGGTTCAAATCCCAGCATCAGCTGGTGACCTTGGGCGCGTCACTTTATCTCCCTTTGCCTCGGGCACCCAAAAAAATTTGATTGTTAGCTCCATGGCCTGGGAGGGTCTCGGGCCTGCGGATAAAAACTCTGTACAGCGCTGAGTATACACTGTACAAGAAAGAAAGAGATGTTAATATTAGCGCCATTGTTTGAGCCTGCGTTGACGTGAGCGAGTTTCTAATCGTGTTTCCTATGTCACATAATCCGGCGGATTGATACGGCTAAGAAAGAGGAGAAAACTTTGTAGCTGCCACGGCGGCAAGTAATCGATTAACTCCTAATATAAGCAGAACTTCGCACGATGTCCCGAGCCCTGTGAAACGGGCCCCTTGTGAGTTCGCAGGGGATCCACTTTGGGGCGGGAGGGAAAACCGCTTCAAATTTCGCTGATGCATTTTGGACAGTTTCACACGTCTCCCCCCACTGCGCAAGGATTTCCGGCTCCTCTGGCCGAGAAAGGGTTAAAAGTGCATTAGTGCCGCCCGTCCCCTCCGGCACTTAAGGGGTTATAAGATAAGTTACAGAGAAATCCCGTCCCTGGAAAGAGATAAATTCATATTTCTCTAAGCAGAGGGGGATAAAGCAGAGGGGGATAAAGCAGAGGGGGATAAGCTGATAAGAATTTGATGTTGATGGATACACCTTGATGGAAATGGATGATGAGAAATCCCCCAGCCACGCACGTCCCCGATAGAGAATGGATTCCGGCGCCGTAGCCGAGTAATAAAATCTGCGCGTTGTCTTTACGAGATATAGGATTGTGTTGTGCCTGGGGATGTTTCATAGAAGAAATAAAATATGTAAAATGTATTCCATATGAACCGTTGAAAGGAAGCGTTGTTTGGACCGGAAAGAATCGCGGGTTTTTTTCCTGCTCCGCGGCCGGACTTAGGCTTAATCGGAAGAATAAACAAGGGGCCTCCCCTAACACAAAATGGGCTGTGTGATGCTCACAGATGTTATCATACATGTTTACGTGGCTTGGAAACCGGCAACGGATGCTCTGCGCTTAGATGAAGACCAAACAATATCTGACATGTTTTTCTTTTAATAAAATAGGTTCTGTACTATTTCTTTTTTTTTTTTAAACACCTCTGAATGACATTTTTAATGTATCATACTGTAACAAGCATTTTGTGTTTCTATTGCAACAATTTACAAAGTCACATCCCCTTCCTCTTTTGAAACTGGCTCTGGCACACCACTTTTTGAGCCCTGAACTCTCTCTAGCAGTGCACCAATTGATCTTCCCCACAGAACTTTGCATCTTTGGTCCTCTTCTGCTGCACTGACAGCCATTTAGTGAACCCCCGAGCCGAATCTTCGCCGATCGATCACCGGAGAACGGATCGATCGGCAACTTAGCTAATTACTTATCAATGTGTGGATTGTATTGATGCACATATTAAAGGAGGGGGGGGGGGAAGCTTGGACGGCTGTTTTGAGTGTTTTACAGTACAAACCTCAGTGACGTGTGACTGTTTCCTTGCACCAGAGGAAGCACCGTATTCTAAGAGATAACGGGGAAGGGCAGGGGTGCAGACCTGGCTGAGACATGCGAGTGTGCTCACACGTGGGATTCTAATTTACAAGACAATACAAAGAGCTTTGCCCTGATGGTTAATACATGTAAGTCTTTCTTCTTCTTCTTCTTCTTCTTCTTCTTCTTCTTCTTCTTCTTCTTCTTTTAAATATCACTTCTTTTTAAGCCACTTTGGTGACTGGTCTAATAGAGAAATTTCTCCATCAAAATAAAGATTTAAAAAAAAAAAAAAAAAACGTTATCTGAAACGTGAAATGTTTTAGGATAACAATTAGATGAAAGAAGGGTTATTTATACCGCACGCTGCGGAGAACTCCCATGTAAGAGGGATATAGAATCCAGTAAGACATCGGTCACTCAGCAGGACTGAACTCCGAAGATATATACTCCACCTCTATTCATTATCTGACGGATTTATACTTGAACGGTTCCATGTATGCTCTTTGTTGTTGTTGCTGTGGGTTTAGCTGTGGCGCTCTGAGACATCCTTTTAGGGCCTCTACTTTTTAGTGTGATGCTGTGATGACAGATTGGTTTTTGGCTGGCTCAGATCTGTTATTCTACTTTCCTAACTCTTATGGGTCTCCCAGTGATTCATGAACCATTTGGCGTGGTGCTCTCTATACGATGCCAAGGCCGAAGTTTGTCCTGCTAGTGAAAGGGTGGACTGGCTGCATTGGTGCCTAGTTCAAGAAACATAACCTTACAATGTATCTGTCCAGCGGCTAAAGCAACGTTTGGTACTTTGTGGACACAAAGGCAGAAACAAGACTAGAACGTGTATAAACTCAATGACTCCATTTGATGGAGCCAGAGTTTACTTGCAGTGGAATGTACTAAGGCCCATAGTCATTATGCCGTGAAGCCATCTTCCCAGTGCTGGTAAAACTTTCAGCTTCATTCAAGTCAACAGGGATAAGGTCTTCTCCATTGGGGACAAATGATGCAGAACAGGAGCAAGAACAGGCAGAAGAGAAGGAATTGACTAGAACCCAGGAGGTTACCTAGAACTCTTGTGCTATTGCTTGAAAAGGTGTTACAGCCTACACGGTATGAAGAATCCACTCCTCAGTGCTACATTGGTGCATCCTCTTCTGCATGTGAGAGGATGCTTTGTCTTTACCCACTGTGAAAGTTTGCACTTAATAATGACATGTCTAAACAATTATCAACAAAGCAAGGAAGCCAGAGGTGTATTGAGCTGTTAAGATTATATAAACTGCAGCGATTTTCTTGTTAAAATAAGAAAATCAATGAAGGGCTCAGCTAATGGCATAAAAGGTCTTATACTTGTCGATAGCACTTAAGAACTGACAGTATCCGTGACGTGCCCAGACGCAATTCCCGTAAATGTCTCCTCTTTATTTGTTCTTGTTCCATTTTGTCTGTCTTTCGCAAGTCCCCTGAAGCACCCCTGTCTCCTACTGTGAAAACAACTGACTCCTTAACCCTTTAACTGCCGGAGGGGCCAGCAACACGCAGCGCCTTCCCTCTGGCAGCGAAAGGGTTAAGGACTAGATCCAGCCTGATAGAGGGTGCTCCGGGCCTCAGCAGTCTTGGATTACCTCTTATCCCCAAAAGCAAGAGCTCCACTCTTCAATAATTCATCGGGTCAATTAGAGAGGGAAATTGTCATTGGTAATTATCAGCGAACACGGGCCATTGAAGACGTAGGCTCTTCTTCTGATGGTCCCTCGAGGGATCTCACTTCGCAACTTTGGACAACTGATTACAAGGTTTCTGCTCTGGGTTTGAAAACAAACAGTAAATCAAGATACTACTGGGGGGAGGGAGAGGAGAGAAAGCGACACCGTCCCCAGTTCTACTTTCAGCCATGCCTGGTTGGAAGGCATCAGCCTTGGATGGTCGCACTGGGAATGTAGCCCAGTCAGCCTGGCTGAAAATGTACATCTCTAAGTTCATTTCCTGGTAACTTATTTTATATTAAAATTAAAAACACTTTACCCATAGCTGTCCCCAGTGGCTATGCCCATGCACACACCGATGGGGAGGTCCAATCCAGAGATTTTGTGCAACGTTCTTAAATAAGACTGTCCCACGTGCTCCCTTTGGTAGGGCTGCCTGACTGGGATACTTTTTGGGTTGGATTGAGTTCCCAAGACAAACTAAGTTGGCCAGCACTGCGAATGAGTCAAAGCAGGCAAGGGAGGGCAGTACTGCTGTTCACCAGATGATACAGAATGGTATTTACCCCTGCAGGCTACAGAGTACATGCTGTGTGCAAGAGAAACACACAGGAACCTACATACACACGCATATCTTGTGCTAACATTGTATAATAACTATAGAGTCATGCTTCTGGTTAACAGTGTCCCACCACATCTTCCTCCTTCCCCTTCTCACCCTATCTCACCTTATCTCACCAATAAAGCAGTCATGTCACTGCCCACTACCAGGTACACACTGGTGGTGTGGTGCTAGCAGCCAATGGAAAACCTCACCTCTGATTGGCCGATCACCAAGAGGTCTCCCATTCATAGTTGGCCCATGAGAGTTTGCATGAAGAATTTCTCAGGGCATATAGGACTAAATCACGTCCTGTTTAATTTCACGTGAATTCGGTGGGCTTCCATCTGATTTATGAGTAGTGCTGGGCCATACATGCAATACGTTAGGTTATAAATATGTGAACAATGTCAAATATGGGAGACGACCAAAACCCTTCAAGGGATAAGACACTAGACATAAAAGTATATAGCTGCAGCTTTTAGAAACCACATGGAAATTAATGGGAAATCTGAAACCTAGGACTGTCAAGTTTGTATTTTAGCCGTAATTGATGATGGGGAAGCTGTACCTTCCTGTGGCTGTGCTTTCAAACGATCACATTCCTATACATCTTAGATCCGAGTTTCCTGGTGTGTTTTATACAACAGTTATCAATGAATATTTGGGGCAGTGTCTTCGTCCCTCCCACGAAAATGATCCCCCTGATCCCAAGACTGAGATATATTTAAAATATACTTTTTAAGATCGAGACTTTGGTACATTCTAAATAAATCACTTACCTATGTTCCACTTGCAGTGTACTCAGCGCTTGTCACTTTGCGATAGATTTTGCATGTGTATCTATTCGGAAAGCTTCGATATCATGTCAAAATCACTAGGAAACGTTTTTCCGGTATCCCTTAGTGCCACCCGGTATCCCTTAGTGCCACCCGGTATCCTTAGCTGACACCGCGTATCCGTAGTCCACCCGGTATCCGTATAGTGTCCCCCCGGTATCCCTTAGTGCCACCTGTATCCCTTAGTGCCACCCGTGTATCCCTTAGTGCACCGGTATCCCTTAGTGCCAACCGTGATCCCTTAGTGTCACCCGTATCCCTTAGGGCCACGGTATCCCTTAGTGCCACCCGGATCCATTAGTGCCACCTGTATCCATTAGTGTCCACGGTATCCTTAGTGCCCCTATTAGTGGCCCCGTCCTAGTGCCCCCTGTATCCATTGGACCATTAGTACCCTTAGTGCCACCCGGTATCCCTTAGTGCCACCCTGTATCCCTTAGTGCCACCCGGTATCCCTTAGTGCCACCCGGTATCCCTTAGTGCCACCCATTATCCCTTAGTGCCACCCGGTATCCCTTAGTGCCACCCGGTATCCCTTAGTGCCACCTCACCTTGACCTCTGTGTAGAGCTTGAGTACTGACCAGCGGGTTACAGTTTGCTTGCCCTCATTGTGGGTCACTGTAGGTGCTTTGAAACGGCTGATGTTGTATTGAAGTCCCGTTAGCTGGAGGCGTGCCGGGTACTTACTAAGGTTCGTGCTAGCGCGCTGACGAGGCAGGGATCTTTATACGCCGTGGCAGACAGGGGTTGTGAACCTGCTCTTTAGTTGGGTCTCCCTCAGGGCCGGAGAGAGCTTCTGAAATGAGAAGGGAGAGAACGAATGTGTTAGAGAAACGAAGGCGCCTTAATGACACAAACCTGATCACTTTGGCTTCAGAATATGAGGTTGGAATCCTAGTCACTAGTGATGTACCGAGTACCCGGAAATTACCCGGACATTACCTGGGCCCGTCACCGGGTAGGAAACGGCGCAGGGTGATGTCACTGTAAATACTTCCTCACTTACCTGCAGCCGGCGGCGGAAGGTGAAGAAGACCGGTGAGGAAGACCGCTGCGACATCTGGGAGCAGCAGCAGCAGACGTCCTGGTGGCAGTGACAGAAGTCCGTGTCCAGCCGGCGGGAGCCGCAGGAACACAGCACCCAGCTGATACCAGTGTGAGCCGGGGAACCAGGTGACCGGAGCAGGAGTGTTCCTATTGGACAGCCGTGGAGGAGCCGGCTGAACTCGGACTTCTGCTGCTGCCACAGCCACCAGGACGTCTGCTGTTGCTCGCAGATGTCGCCATGGTCTTCCTCACCCTGCAGGTAAGTGCCGTCCGGGTATTTGGTTACCCGGCCGGGTAAAATGATTGATTTTGCCCGGGTACCCGTTACCCGGTTTTCTAAACAAATAGGACCCGGTACAACACTACCAGTCCCAAATAGTAACATGGCCATCACAGCACGTAGGATCTATAATACGACACGCCCAGGGTTCATTCATCATTAAACTTCTCTGGGGTGGCTGAGAAGACATTAAGGTCTATATGCTTACAGAGGCACGCCTCCCCAGAGCAATGAAATGGATTGCCATGGGCGAGAGCGGCCCTCCTCCATCCGCATCGCGGCATCTGGTGACGCTACGTCGTCACGATGTAGCGACATCACCGTGGCGATGGGTTGCCATAACAACGTGCCGTCCCCCGACGCAGTGTCATCACGTGACAGCACCATCCCACCGTGACGCACTGCCATGACGACGCATCGCCACGTGACGTCGCTACTGCACTCTCCCCTAATCAGATTTTCCGATTGCGCCCCCTGTATAGAATAGAGAATTAAGTAAAGTGCCGGCCCTTCAACACGCGACCCCCTTTTTCTTTCCCCCCCCTTGTAACCGTCTTTTTGTTGTCTGTCATTGACTCCGTCCCTTCCGCTCGCAGAAGCAGAGAGGGGAGGCAGCCGTTTAGGGCGATAAGTGCACTTTATTCCAAGCTGAATTGTAGCAAATTGATGGACGGCGTGTAACCGGTCCTTCCAATAAAGGACGAAACATTAGCATCAGCGCTGCAGCGGGGAGCTAATGGGACACGGCCACCGGCGTTTGCTAGTTCGGACCATTGGTGCATTGAAACAATGTAATGCAGAGACACTTTTATTCAAGAGTGATATGTCATTATCGTTTGCAGAGCAAGCCGTGTGGAAAATGCTGATATGGCAGCTATTTCCAATAAACCTGATCATTACCTTGCCTGCAATAAGGTAATTCTTGGCCTTTGCAGTAGGTACATTCACTTTGAAAACGTATTCTACCAACACTGCTATAGGCCCTTCTGCGTTTATTCTTCTTGGTGTTTAATTAGTAACAGCCACGTACGCTTCCCTTTATAATAACAAGTTTATTCCAGATGTCCCACCACCACAGAATAACGGTGACATTCTCAGTGCCGGGTGGCATTGGGCTAAAGTTAGAATAAGTTGCACCGACATCTTTTCTTGTTTCCAGGGGAGGTTGTGAGCGCCGCCCTAGTGGAGCTGAGGTTGGAACCTCTTCTTCCATTTTTATCCCTGTCCTTGGGACACACAGACCTGGTCCACAGGTGGATTTGAGCGTCAGGATTACCCCGCATCGCTAATGTCTAAGCATTGTAACCCTGTTACAAAGTATAGACCCCTTCATTCATTGGTTGATTTCATATTTAGGCAGTAGCGGGTGGTGCGAGGGCGCTGGTGCGGCCCCTGCTGGCCGGCGGTGGAAGTTGTACCCGAGATCCTGGCTCAGGTTCCGCTGCTTATCTCTGCAGAGGTGGGGCCTTTCTGCGGGGGTGAGGCCTTGCTGTAGGGGCGGGGCCTTGCTGCAGGGGCGGGGCCTTGTGTGTGTGTGGGGGGGGGGACTGAGAGTATGTGTCTGGTGGGTAATTGAGCGGGGTTTTGGGAGGAGGGAGGGAGAGTGAATCAGTGGGGAGGAAGAGTGAGAGACATGGGGGGGTGAGGAGGACAGTCTCACGGGAGTGAGTGTGAGGATGAGACGGATGAGGATGGGAGGGGTTGTGGGAGGAGGGAGGCGGCAGATGCTGGACGGAGTTGGGACAGGGGGACGAGGGGAACACCAATGCAAAGATCTGTGTCAGATTTAGGCCGTGGTGTCACATTGAAACATTGCAGCAGTAACAGTGAGGTCAGAGAGGGCAATTACATACAGTATATCTGTAGACGGACGTTCACAGAGGTACACAATTTGGAGACGTTTATAATGTGAAATTATAATAGGCTTTATTGTGCCTTTTACTTTTCATCAGGAAATTATCCAAACACAGGGGGGGGGAGGAACAAAGCTTCCATTCACTTGGGAGTATTTCTAGTGAAATCCTATGCAATTAGTTCACATCTCCATTAGTTAAGCTTCTCCCAGCCCAAACACATAACATGAAAATAAGCAGATATAAGCAGTCTCTTAATAAGGAAAGTCTTATCTGTTTAGTTGCTGTAGAGTAAGCTTCTCTGCTCTCCTGGAACCGCACCCGTGCGTGCACAGAAAAATACCAGCATCCAGGTTTAGAAGTCTTATTTGGTGTCTTGCAATCAGCTCTGCTGTGTGGCTGGCAGAGCCCAATACTGGTCAGCTCCAGAGATCTGGGTTTCTTTTGGTCAGTCTCTCCTGGGACTCAAGAACCTCTGCTCTGTCTCTCCAAAGGTCAGCTCTCCGTCAGAGCTAAAGAGAGTCACTTTCTGTCTGTTCAGACAGGTTTTTGTAAACAATCTAATCAGGCAGGTGGTGTTTAGTAATTAACTACCACACTGCTAGATTAAAGGCACATTACTGAACAGGGATAAGTCCCCTGTTACAATATCCCATACTGCTATGTTGTTATACAGTAGCAATTACATACAGTATATCCCATACTGTTACGTTGTTATACAGTAGCAATTACATACAGTATATCCCATAATGCTACGTTGTTATACAGTAGCAATTACATACAGTATATCCCATACTGCTACGTTGTTATACAGTAGCAATTACATACAGTATATCCCATACTGTTACGTTGTTATACAGTAGCAATTACATACAGTATTATCCAATACGCTACGTTGTTATACAGTAGCAATTACATACAGTATATCCCATACTGTTACGTTGTTATACAGTAGCAATGTCGTAACCTCCGTATGTCTCCCAGGGCGGCAATAGGATGGAGGGGGCTTAATCAGCTTTATATTGCATATTATATTAAATATAGACCATATTCCTCCCCAAGACTTTTTTATTAACACGCATGTAATGTTTCAGTCTTCCATTTTCTTATCTTTTCACTCGCTTATTGTTTTAAAGCTGCGGCGGGTAATAACGGATTTACGTAAGGGAGAGGAGCGCGAGCGCGGCTGTTCCCCTGACAGCTTGCGCTGCGAATAACAATAAATAAGAAACCACCGGCTTTGATTCTAATGAGATCCATCAAGACCAGGGGCAGCCTAAAGCCGCGCTCTGCGCTGCCTTAAAGTCACAGTCTGCGCTGCCTTAAAGTCACGGTCTGCGCTGCCTTAAAGTCACGGTCTGCGCTGCCTTAAAGTCACGGTCTGCGCTGCCTTAAAGTCACGGTCTGCGCTGCCTTAAAGTCACAGTCTGCGCTGCCTTAAAGTCACGGTCTGCGCTGCCTTAAAGCCGCGCTCTGCGCCGCCTTATGCTGAGTCCCCAGTAATGTCTGTGCCACGCGCGCCCGGCGGGGGGGGGGGGGGGGGCGGCGCGTGCACAGCGCTAACCGCGATCTGCGGTCTGACAGGAAGAGGGGAGCTTGCGACGGGAGGGGGCGTGGTCTGGGATTTGCGGGGCGTGGCCATTACATCACGCCCCCGTCGCAAGGTTTGAACTCAATTTGATTGAGTTGGGAAAAACCCTGCCGCACGGCGCGGCTGCACCTTCTGCGTGACGGTGCGTGCTGGGCCCAGCCCCATTGAGGGGCGGTGCTTACACGCACAGTGCACGCCGTGCGCACAGGCTGTACTGGGACCGCAGCCTTAAAGTCCCGGTCTGCGCTGCCTTAAAGCCGCGGTCTGCGCCGCCTTAAAGCCCCGGTCTGCGCTGCCTTAAAGCCGCAGTCTTTATCCAGCTGGATAAAGGACCGGGAGGTCGGAAACGCCGCTCCCCTTTCCCTACCTGACCAGAGAGCGCCTCAGAGATGACATACTTGCTCTATCTATCCTGTTGCTGGATTGTGATCGCGGCAGAACCCGGAGTCCAACATTGTGTTTGTGTGCGTGTGTGTGCGGGTGCGTGTGTGCGTGTGTGCGCGTGCGTGTGTTCGTGCGTGTGTGCGTGTGTGTGCGCGTGCGCGTGCGTTCGTGCGTGTGTGCGCGTGCGTGCGTGTGTGCGTGTATATATTTTTTTAAATGTAATTTAGGAACATGGCACACACAAACAGAACCTGAAATTAAGGTAAAGGGAGGGTGCATACTGCCCAAAAAGGTACAAAAAAGGAAAACAGGACAGGCACTCCTATACTCTAAAAAAGGGAAATTTATTGACTCATTCTCAAAAATTGTTGCGTCAATAAATTTAATTTTTTTTTTGAGTATTTGCCTGTGACAATGTATATTTCTACATTCTTACCTAAGCTGGCAATCGTTTGGTGCTGTTATAAGTCTGTAAAAATCTTGATTGTGTACCTAGCAATCAGTCCTTCAGTCAGTGTAACTCAGCAGCTACAATGTATCCTTATATTACTAAGGTAATAGTAGCAATTTGTTACCGTTTGCAGTTCAAACTGCTGGGAACATTAGCAACAAATTATTCCAAACAGGAAAGTGTTGCAAAGATCTTGCACTGCTGGGGAGGTGGCTAACCCTGCTATAGAACTAAAAGGAATAGCAATCCTATTTTCTCTAAGGAAAAGCAGAGACGCTTTGATATACTCAGCATTAATATACAGAACCGTATAGACGTCTTCAGAGTGGTAATTCCCTCCACCCCCATCCTGCACAAACCATTCAGCACAGTGATAAATAAAAGGTGGCAGAAACATATTGGTCTGAATAAAGCATATTTCTATTCACTGTCGGATCCGTCATACTCAGCAGGGATTTACAGTGCAGAGTGCTCCTTTTCTGGGTCTTTTCCAGTAAATGTATTGCGCTATTGAGCTATTTGTTTATTTATGGTGGACACGAGTGTGTATATGAGCAGAAATAGGTTTACTAAGACCAAACAGTATATGTATAGATACACACACATACACACCTTACTTATTTCTGCAGATATATATATATATATTTATGTGTGTGTATGTATGTGAGTGACTGTGGATTTCTAAATATACTTGAGCAGAGAGAGGTAAGGTATACAAAAGAGGTGGTATGGTGGTATATTTAAGTACCATAATGAATCCAAATATTTTGAAATAAAGAGATTTATTACTCCTACTAAAAGACCTTCTCTCCACAGCAGCCAGGTCAATTCATGAATTTCTTTTAAAAATCAGATAATCAGGCGGTAATCTAACTCCTCGCTGTGCCTCAAACGCAGGGCTAATGCGGCAAAGAAAATAGGTATAATCCTTTCCGTCTAATGCTTTGGGTTTATCGCTGCAGCCTTCTAAATAAAGTCCCCTTTGTGTTTTGTGTCGAGCTGGTGAAAAGCAGCCTAGAGTCAGTTCAGCAAGAAGTCTGCCAATTCTTACATTCAAATCCATCTCCCAACACAGTCCCTGCTCCCAACTTGGAACAGAAACCCCAGTTCCCTTTGAAGTTCTTTAAGGGCACGATAAATGCATCCATTCTCCGCACTTCCCACCCACCAAGAGTCTTGGAAATCATGCATGGAGTCCGCCATAACAAGCCTGCCCCGTCTAACCAACGGAGCAACTGCGAAACAACCACAACTGCTTCCCTCAGCCACATGTATCTTATTTGGAAACAGAATACACTGACCTGGTGGTCAGGAGACATTTAAACAAACGCTGGGAAGAAATTGATGGCGGTTGAACAGTCTCATATGTCAGGCTCCCGAACCCTGTGTCTCTATCGGCCAAACTTTGGCATTCCTTAATGAAGTCCTTTAGTAAATCCTAAGTGATGGCTGGTGTTAATTTGGTAACCCGGAGACTTTGCCCGCCAACCGCAGCTGAGGTTTGACTCAAAACAGGATGCTTGATAGATACCGGTCCAGTATTTTTATTGCATTGATGAACAGAGCTAAGCAAGTTGCATAATCAATACACATTGAAAAGGCAGGTGGTCGAAAGAATACTTATGCCCAAGTTGAAATAGAAAGACACAAGGTGGGTAGTGGCCCCCATGTTTATCATACAAAACTGGAGGATCATCATGTTCGTACCGGACTCCACTAATTAATATGAATAATTTCCCCCCCCTTGTATAGGGAAGACAGTGTACACTGGCTTTTACAGCACAGAAGTCCTTGCCCATAGAACGTACAATCTAATGTTGAAGTCTGAGCCACAGGGAGATAAAGTGACTTTGCCCAAGGTCACAAGGAGCTGACGCCGGGAATTGAACCAGGTTCCCTTGCTCCAAACTCGGCGTCATTGGGTTACCGCCCGAGCGCCCCCTCCAGCCTCCTTCACTCCTTACTGAAGGAAACGATGCTTGTTGGGACCGGTGGGGAGTGCGATGCCGTGTCCTTGCACCTCTTTTGCAGACTGATAAATGACCCTCACTGTGCTCCCCGTACTATTCCGCGATTCGCATTTCCAGTTTGGCGCCGTGTTCAGAGCAGAGGAAGGCAGGTCCATAAACATCTATTGATCAAACCCAGGTAGGTGCAAATTGCCAGCACCATTCCCCCCTCTAGCATCCCAATGGAATGACACTGGTGGATCAGCGCCGGACGTGATATGGATTCCTCTTCTTTTTATTACTGCATCTATCGGAATATGGTGACTATTTATCAATCTCCTCGCGCTGCAAAACGTGAGCAGATTTATAATTGAAAAGGAATCAAATTGCCCCCGTTTTTCAGCCGTGAGACTGATGAATAGATTGTAATGTGTCCAGACTGGGCAGTTTGGCCCTAAATTCCCACCCAGGGGCAGATACGAGCTGATATTAACCTTGCCAGCCTTAGAAACAGGCTCAGATATATCCCAGGCAAAATCAAAGTGCAACGTTGCTATTTTGTCGCAACTCACGGTGAAATATACCAGGCAATGTTTATTATTCTTAACTGCGCTATTCAAGGGTGCGTCTGCCGGCGGCGAGATGAGGGATTGATGGCGTGGGTGGGAGGAGTTAGGGGCAGAGTTACATTTGCATATCGGCGCAGGTCTATGCATAGAGAAATGCGCGACGTGCGTTGCTTTTCTTGACGGTTTTTTGTGTTGCGTAGTGCAGAATACCAACACAGCCAAATTCTACAGCTGAATAAATGCACTTGGTAAACATGTCACATTTCCATAACAAATGCTGATTTTTCACTGCACACTTATCAGCAACGACCACTTTCCGGATACGTAGAATCCTCCGTGTCTTGGAGTTAACACTTTAGTGCAGTGTGCTTGATTTCATCTCCGGGAACGCCCTGAGTCTCGAGGAGTTTACCGGAGAGGCTGCCTCCAGCAGTGTCTCTCTAGGCAAAACAAAATGGCGGTTTCAATCTCCTGGGTTATGCGGGCCAATAGGAAGCCTCAACGTTCTATTGGCCGGCTTGACATAGAGGATTTCAATATCAAGAGTATCAATGTTACTCTGAACTTGACATGGTTATTACCGGCTCTGGTGAGGACTTTACATGGGTATTACCGGCTCTGGTGAGGACTTTTCTTTAAATGGGTATTTACCGGCTCTGGTGAGGCTTTTTACAATTGGTTATTACAGCTCTGGTGAGGACTACATGGGATTACGGCTTGTGAGGACCTTTGCATGGGTATACAGCCCTGGTTGAGGACTTTGCATGGGTATTACCGGCACGGTGAGGACTGCATGGGCTATTACCGCTTGGTTAGGACTTTGCATGGGTATTACCAGCCTGGTGAGGACTTTGCATGGGTATTACGGCTCTGGTGGGATTTGCATTCTGGTTACGGCTCTGGTGAGGACTTTACATGAGTATTACCAGCCTGAGCACTGAGGTATTACTGCTCTGGTGCGGACTTTGGATGGGTATACCAGCCCTGTGTGGAGGACTTTGCATGGGTATTAACGGCTCTCGGGTGAGGACTTTGCATGGGTATTACCGGCTCTGGTGAGGATGCATGGGTATACGGCTGGTGAGGTATTGCATGGGTGAACAGGCTTGGTGAGGACTTTACAGGGGTATTACCGGATTGGGATTGTGTGACTTTACATAGGTATTACCGGATCTGGTGTGGACTTTACATGGGTGTTACGGCTCTGGGGAGGACATTACATGGAGTTATTACGGCTCTGGTGAGGACTTTACATGGGTATTAACCGTCTGGTAAGGACTTAATGGGTATTACGGCTCTGGTGAGGACTTACATGGATATTAACGGCTCTGGTGAGGACTTTACATGGGTTTACCGGCTTTGGCTGAGGACATTACATGGGTATTACCAGATCTGGTGAGGACTTTACATGGGTATAACCAGCCCTGGGTGAGGGATCTGAATTCTCAGTGACCAGTAAGGAATCCCTGGGATTGTTCTATATAAAGTGGGATTCGGCAAGGCCAGAGAGATGCTTTCCATCAAACTCATCTGTGTTTTCCCATTTCAGGAACCTCTAGTAGTTTTCGTTTTGGGGAAATACACATTTCACACAACGTTCGTCTCCAAATCAGTCACCGTAGGAGTTTCCAGAGAACTTCTTCATAAAGCTGATAACTGCAATATCAGAATCTCTTCATTATTCTTGTCATAATTAGATATGTAGTAGCACAGGAGGGAAAGGGCGTAGGGGGTCATGATACCTGTTATTGGATCCACAAGTAGTCGATATGTACAAACTTTCCAACCTCTCAGGGGTAGGAAGTAGACCTGATGAAAGGACCCCGAGTTTGAAAGCTTGTAACATATAAATACTTAGCTGTGGTCCAATAAAAAGGTATCGTACCCCTACTTCCTTCCTCCTTTGTTACTACATAGAAGAATTTTAATTTGATTACTATTAAAATGAAGTTTAACAAATAATACTCATCTCCCTAACTAGGGGTCTCTGAGGTTCTATTAGCCGGCTTATTTTCTCAGGGTTATTATATGTCATTATACTTACGTAGTAGAACCAGACTCTGCACCAACACATTCACCCTACGGCACTATCTGAGCAGGGGTTTTATCTTCCTTTCCCTCCCTATTTCCCAACAGGTGATCATCCTGGAAGAAAGCACCAAAACGCCCCATCATTCTTGTATAATTGGGAGACGTTTAGTTATCCCTGTCAACAAAGCAGTATGGTTTATCAGTTTTCCTGCCTCTTTCTCGGGATTATTGCCATCTTTTAGGTGTCAAAATAGCCCCTTTGGAATAACAATCTAGGTTACACGGAAAACGACGTCTGCACACGCGCTGTTCTTACATCCTAAAAAGAAGGTTTCTTTCCACTGGGGGTTTCAGGTTTCCTAAACACAGCCCCATTTGGATGTTGAAACAACCAGGAATAAAAGTGTTAAAAAAAAAAAAAGGTATTACATGGCATAATAATCCTGGCAATGTCAGAAGCCAGCCCCAGTATTAATCAAAAATAATAAAATTTCGCTTGATGCTTTTCCTCCTTATACACCCTAACCCCCCCCACCCCCCTTATTTGATATATTCATCCGCCTGGGCTCCGTTAAACCCATTTGTGTTATCTCCCGGCTCACATAAAGTATGCAAAGACCCGATAATTCTGCTAAAAAGGAAACTCACTTTCAACCTCTCAGCCACCGCCGCTGGAGCAGATAGGAGAGGTGGCAGTCACTTAATGGGTATTGTGATTTAAAATCATTTATTAGGATGATGTCACTGATGGGCTGATGAGGACGATAGGGGCTATTACATACCTCCCCGTGAGGGATTGAAACTAACACAATGTTAAAGAGAACATTATTGTATCCTCCTGGTTAATCCATAGGGGTCGTGCCAGTGCTCACACATGTAATGATTCTTTCCTGAGCGTTGGGCTGTAGCCTTCAGCAGTACATAGCCAATGGCAGGCAAGACTGGGTACTGATTGCAAACTGTAATACAAGTCCTTTGGGCACATTGATGATCACACCATGGCTAGCTGTGTGTCACCACCTTACAACGAGCGGCTGGTGACGAGGAGGCGCAGTGGTACAACGCATCATCTGCCGCGCCTGCACAATCTTTCTGGGGAAAAGACTCGGGTGCCTACAAAATGTTATGTATGCGCCGCACGCGCTGTCACCGCTATACAAGGATTGTGATTGTGTCATACTTATTACAAGGCGGGCGGTGTTATCATGGTGACCCTGTGACACGTGGTATCGGTCACCTTTAGAAACTTGACACAGAAAATTCGAGGATACCCTCTTACTTGGCATTCTGTTCCTGTAGGAACGGTGATAAGAAAAACGCCTTTATAAGTCACTATCATTTCTTACACGTATTAATTGTCATATGTAATGTCCAAACTATTCATATGGCGCTCGAGCGTGTGTGCCGACAGGTGTCTCCGTGCTCATGTCACTGTCTTGATGAAGCCGTGTGGAACTACGCGTGTCCAACCTTCAAGTGTCCAATCCATTCGCCGGGACAAATCACTATAGGGTATTAATTTATTTCAGGGAACTCCAGTCTGAGTAAGTGAGTACTTTCTGTATTAGGTGACTCCTTTTGATCTTGGGCTAACAATTGATGGATTATAAGAGGGGAGATCTCCTCTCTCTACCAGCTCAATCTTCCTTAATGAAATGTGGGCTGTGTCCCCACCACCTCCCCGCGATTTGCGCGCAGGAGATTGTAAATGGACCTCAATACTCTCACTTTGGCGGCAGGGACTCATTGTTGCCCAGCAGTCATAAAGGAAAATAATGCGTACAATAATAATAATATTTATTATTTTTGCTACTTTGATTTGGTTCATATTCAGAAACACATGGCTCCAATGTATTTTTGATAGGGTGGAGCGACGGCATAAGAGCTTCAAAAATACAACGATGGTGGAGGTCAGCACGGAACACGATTTTTTAAAAGCCCTATTCTGCGACTGCGAGGCACATGACCCTGTGAGCGTGAGTATGTACACTACGGTCTGGCGAGACAGCGAAACAGTCCTGGTATCTGGCTGCACATTTGGAAGAAGAAATAAAAACGGGCCGCGATGGTCTGCCACACGGGAGCGCAGAACAACTTTCAAGGGCACTTCCAATCAATCCAGATTGAAGAATAAACCAATCATCACTGTGAAACAGGATCGTATGAACTGTGCGCGCCCGCCGTGGGCCCGCGTGTGAGCCCAGCGTTGGGCCACGGGTTGCGGGGGTGTGGGTCCCGGATTGTGGGCCCTAGAAAGGCCCTCTCATTTCAGACTTGGTTCTAAGTCGCGTTAACACAAACTCACTGGTGAGTATGGCAAAGTAAATATATATGATGTTATATCTGAATATATATATAGCATATATATATGATACGAACCATTCCAAAGCACCAGTAAAAAAAAAAAGGGGTGGGGGGGTGGGGGAGACAGCACCACCGCACTGGGGTTAATGCCAAAAATCTATATTCACAAAATGAAATACACGTAAGCAACGTTGTCGGTCCCACAGTGAGACCGTCCTCAGCAGCGTGCCTGAGGAGGTCTCTCTGTGGACTTCCGAACGTTGGTATTAGTGTATTTCCATGTTGTGAAATATCATTTTTGATTAACCCCGTTGCGGTGATGTGGTGCTGTATCTTTACTGGTGCTTTGGATTGTTTCGTACATGACTTATTTATATGGGACTAGGCAGTCTGACTATATTAAACCGTTTCTCTGCATCGTTGCTACGGGCGCCCTTCAGTGTATATATATATAATATATATATAGCTATTAATAATATTTATTAGATATATATACTATATAGATTAGCAATGTACCAGTTAGTACAGATTTTTTGCCAACATGTTAGAAATATAGTCTTTTTTGTTTTAACGTTTTTTAAGTAGGATCCCAAAATAGACTTTGCCATAGGCGGGGGGGCCCCTTATTCTAACATGCTTTTGGACCCTGGCCCTCTTGGAGACATAGTGTGATGCCGCTTGTTGTGAGAGCTCTTGAGTTCATTATAAATTACCATTTGAAAGCGTGCATTAACAGCCTTCCGCATTAGAACTGGTATGATCTTTCCCATAACACGCTGATCATCATTTGTCACGGCTTAATTGCATGCTAAGTTTATGCATGATGTGGTAGAACCGCGACATTGTTTTCAGCTTTAAGAGGTTAATTAGTGTGACGGGGTGAGGTGGGGGGGGGTGGAGTCACTGAATTTTGCACTCGGAGTATACAGAGGAATGCTGATTACTAGGTCTGCCAAACGGGCCAACATCAGTGCAGCGAAAAGAACCAGCCCATGGGACCTAGCAAAGATAAGAACGGCAAGTTAACGCAATAATGTTTCTTTGATAAATGTAATATATATCTTTTATAACCACAGTAATGTGACATAGCCTTTCACAGCAAGTAAATATACACGATGACAATCACATGAAATAACAAATAACAAACCAACACATATAAGGGGCGATAGCGCCTTACGACAAAAAGTAAACATTTAGTGAAAACTTAGCGCCCATCTATAGTCACTGCCCCAAAAGAGAGCTTACAATCATAAGTGGTAGGTAGGGAAAGCCGTACAAGCAGACAGTAGGACGGGCGTTCTGGTGAGTGCGTCGTGCAGGGGCAATGTGAGGAGTGTTGTATATGTAATTCGTTGTTATGTGTGCGCTGATGAATTGTACCACAGTGCGCAGCTGAAGGCTTTCGTCAGCAGCATCCGCGAATGGTTCAAAATGCGACCAGGATGGAAGACCAGTAGCGACAGGGCAGGAGGGTCTTATGGATATTACGTTCGCCTTACTGTACTTTGCTGTCATTTAAAGAAGGGGGTTAATATTTGGCACATGGCCTGTGGAAGCTGGCATGGTCCTTTCTATTCCCAGAAAGAAGCTGTCAAATACAATAAATGTGAGTGAAATAACTCTAAGCCTTTGCTAATGCCTTAAATTGTCCACAGTTTCTGTTCGTTACCGCCCTCCCGCGAACTTGAAGACATAAGCACATTACTGCTCCAATTAGCCGCAGATACAATTTTGACAATTAGACATAGATTTAAACAATGGTTAGTAGGTCAGCCCGGAGCAGATGAAACACATTTCATGTCGTGTGAGAATGGAAAGAGAAAACCCCACCCCCGAACAAACCTCGACTAATAAACTGCCGGGGGGTTGCCACAAGTGTAAAAAAGCTGCAGAAGGGAAAGAAAACGTTTTGCGCTGCTGCGTAACCCTGCAGTGAGACTGGTACGCAGACGCGACGCGTGGGGGTTGCGCAGGGTCTTGGCTAATTCGCTTGGTGTGACGTGGGAGTAGACGATGGCGCGAGAGAAAGCTACTTCTTCATGAAGGTGTGTGCAGGGGGCTCAACGAGGGCATCAAGCCCCCCCCCATCAACAGGTAAGGTTTTCGGATCATCCCAAGCTTAGCCACAAGTTGGCTCAACAGTCACTGCTTCAGCACTAGGGGCTCAAATTGCAGAAGCTCAGTCTCCACTGAAGCCTCTGATGAGCACACTGTGCTGAGCAGAGATTACCTGAAGAAATCCGACCTGTGTGGGGTGGGGGGGGGGGGCTGCAGGTCGTTTTTGAGCGCTTCCGGGGTGTGTGAAGCTCCCCTGAACTTTAACCCCTTCATTGAACGGTGGTGGAGTTGGGTGATGAGTGTGGTTCTGAACTGGGTCGTGGTGGGGGTTTGTGATGATGGTCGATGAGTGGGCTCTGTGAGTGGTTGGGGGTTGCCCCGTGGGGTATTTAGTGTGGGAGAGTTGGGCTGAATTTGGGGGGTGGCAAGAGAAACATATTGGGTCTAATAAAGCATATTTTATTCACTGTCGGATCCGTCATACTCAGCTAGGGATTACAAGTGCAGGAGGCTCCTTTTCGGGTCTTTCAGTAAATGTATTGCGCTATTGAGCTATTTGTTTATTTTATGGTGGACACGAGAGTGTGTATATGAGCAGAAATAGGTTTACTAAGACCAAACAGTATATGTATAGATACACACACATACACACCTTACTTATTTTGCAGATATATATATATATATTTATGTGGTGGTATGTATGTGTGACTGTGGATTTTAAATATACTTAGCAGAGAGAGGGTAAGGTATACAAAAGAGTGGTAGGTGGTATATTTAAGTACCATAATGAATCCAAATATTTTGAAATAAAGAGATTTATTACTCCTACTAAAAGACCTCTCTCCACAGCAGCCAGGTCAATTCATGAATTTCTTTAAAAATCAGATAACAGGCGGGGTAATCTAACTCCTCGTCGTTGCCTCAAACGCAGGGCTAATGCGGCAAAGAAAATAGGTATAATCCTTTCGTCTAATGCTTTGGGTTTATCGCTGCAGCCTTCTAAATAAAGTCCCCTTTGTGTTTTTGTGGCGAGTGTGTGAAAAGCAGCCTAGAGTCAGTTCAGCAAGAAGTTGCCCAATTCTTACATCAAATCCATCTCCCAACACAGTCCCTGCTCCCAACTTGAACAGAACAAAACCCAGTTCCCTTTGAAGTTCTTTAGGGCACGATAAATGCATCATTCTCTCGCACTCCACCCACCAAGAGTCTGGAAATCATGCATGGAGTCCGCCATAACAGCCTGCCCCGGTAACCAACGGAGCAACTGCGAAACACACAACTGCTTCCCTAGCCACATGTATCTATTTGGAAACAGAATACATACCTGGTGGTCAGGAGACATTTTAAACAAACGCTGGGAAGAATGATGGCGGTTGAAACAGTTCATATGTCAGTCCCGAACCCTGTGGTCTCTATCGGCCAACTTTGGCATTCCTAATGAAGTCCTTAGTAAATCCTAAATGATGGCTGGTGTAATTGGTAACCCGGAGACTTTGCCCGCCAAACCGCCAGCTGAGGTTTGACTCAAAAAGATGCTGCGATAGATACCGTCCAGTATTTTTATTGCATTTGATGAACAGAGCTAAGCAAGTTGCATAATCAAATACACAATTGAAAAGGCAGGTGGTCGAAAGAATACTATGCCCAAGTTGAAATAGAAGACACAAGGTGGGTAGTGGCCCCATGTTTATCATAAAAACTGGAGGATCATCATGTTCGTACCGGACTCCACTGAATTAATATGAATAATTTCCCCCCCTTGTATAGGGAAGACAGTGTACACTGGCTTTACAGCACAGAAGTCCTGGCCATAGAACGTACAATCTAATGTTGAGTCTGAGCCCAGGGAGATAAAGTGACTTTGCCCAAGGTCACAAGGAGCTGACGCCGGGGAATTGAACCAGGTTCCCTTGCCTCCAAACTCGGCGTCATGGGTTACCGCCCGGAGCGCCCCTCCAGCCTCCTTCACTCTTACTGAAGGAAACGATTGCTTGTTGGGACCGGTGGGGACGTGCGATGCCAGTGTCCTTGCACCTCTTTTGCAGGACTGATAAATGACCCTCACTGTGCTCCCCGTACTATTCGCGATTCGCATTCCAGTTTGGCGCCGTGTTCAGAGCAGAGGAAGGCAGGTCCCATAAACATCTATTGATCAAACCCAGGTAGGTGCAAATTGCCAGCACCATTCCCCCCCTAGCATCCCAATGGAATGACACTGGTGGATCAGCGACCGGACGATGCGGTGATATCGGTTCTCTTCTTTATTACTGCATCTATCGAAATTGGTGACTATTTATCAATTCCTCGCGCTGCAAAACGTGAGCAGATTTTAATTGAAAAGAATCAATTGCCCCCCGTTTTCAGCCGTGAGACGATGAATAATTGTAATGTGTCAGGACTGGGCAGTTTGGCCCTAAATTCCACCCAGGGCAGATACGAGCTGATATTAAACCTTGCAGCCTTGTAAAACAGGCTCAGATATCCAGGCAAAATCAAAAGTGCAACTGTTTGCTATTTTGTCGCAACTCACGGTGAAATATACCAGGCAATGTTTATTATTCTTAAACTGCGCTATTCAAGGGTGCGTTGCCGGCGGCGAGATGAGGGATTGATGGCGTGGGGGGAGTGGTAGGGGCAGAGTTTACATTGCATATCGGCCGGCAGGTCTATGCATAGAGAAATGCGCGACGTGCGTTGCTTTTCTTGACGGTTTTTTGTCGTGGTAGTGCAGAATACCAACACAGCCAAATTCTACAGCTGAATAAATGCACTTGGTAAAATGTCACATTCCATAACAAATGCTGATTTTTCACTGCAACATTATCAGCACGACCACTTTCGGATACGTAGAATCCTCCGTGTCTTGGAGTTAACACTTTAGTGCAGGGCTGTGCTTGATTTCATAATTCCGGGACGCCTGAGTCTCGAGGAGTTTACCGGAGAGGCTGCCTCCAGCAGTGTCTCTCTAGGCAAACAAAATGGCGGTTCAATCTCCTGGGTTATGCGGGCCAATAGGAAAGCTCAACGTTCTATGGCGGGCTTGACAAGAGGATTTCAATATAAGAGTATCAATGTTACTCTGAACTTGACATGGTTATTACCGGCTCGGTGAGGACTTTTTCATGGGTATTACCGGCCTGGTGAGGGACTTACATGAGTATTACGGCTCTGGTGAGGACTTTACATGTATTACCAGCTCTGGTGAGGACTTTACAGGGATTACCGGCCTGGTGAGGATTTGCATGGGTTTACAAGCCCTGGTAGGACTTTGCATGGGTATTACCGGCGGTGAGGACTTGCCATGGGTTATTACCGGATCTGGGGTGAGGAACTTTGCATGGGTATTACAGCCCTGGTGAGACTTTGCATGGGTATTACCGGCTCTGGTGAGGACTTTGCATGGGTATTACCGGCTCTGGTGAGGACTTTACATGAGTATTACCAGCCCTGGTGAGGACTTTGCATGGGTATTACTGGCTCTGGTGAGGACTTTGCATGGGTATTACCAGCCCTGGTGAGGACTTTGCATGGGTATTACCGGCTCTGGTGAGGACTTTGCAGGGTAATTACGGCTCTGGTGAGGACTTTGCATGGGTATACGGCTCTGGTGAGGACTTTGCATGGGTATTACCGGCTTGGTGAGGACTTACATGGGTTTTATACGGATCTGGTGTGGACTTAATAGGTATTACCGGATCGGTGTGGGACTTACATGGGTGTTACCGGCTTGGTGAGGCATTACATGAGTATTACGGCTTGGTGAGGACTTTACATGGGTATTACCCGCTCTGGTAAGGATTACATGGGGTATTACCGGCTGTGAGGACTTTACATGGATTACCGGTCTGGTGAGGACTTTACATGGTATTACGGCTCTGGTGAGGACTTTACATGGGTATACCGATCTGGTGAGGACTTTACAATGGGTATACACAGCCACTTGGTGAAGGGGATCTGGAATTTTCTCAGTGATCCAGTCATTAGGAAATTCCTGGGATGTTCTATTAAAGTGGGATTCGGCAAGGCCAGAGAGATGCTTCCATCAAAACTCATCTTGTGTTTTCCCATTTTCAGGAACCTCTAGTAGTTTTCGTTTTGGGGGAAATACACATTTCAACACACGTTCGTCCAAAACAGTCACCGTTAGGAGTTTCCAGAGAACTTCTTCATAAAGCTTGATAAATGAATACAGAATCTCTTCATTTATTCTTGTCATAAATTAGATATGTAGTAGCACAGGAGGGAAAGGGCGCTAGGGGGTATGCATACTGTTATTGGACTCCACAAGTAGTCGATATGTTACAAACTTCCAACCTCTCAGGGTAGGAGTTAGACCTGATGAAGGACCCCGAGTTGGAAAGCTGTTAACATATCAACTACTTGTTGGTCCAATAAAAAGGGAACGCCCTGAGTCTCGGGAGTTTACCGGAGAGGCGCCTCCAGCAGTGTTCTTAGGCAAACAAAAATGGCGGTTTCAATCTCTGGGTTATGCGGGGCCAATAGGAAGCCTCAACGTTCTATTGGCGGTGACATAGAGGATTTCAATATCAAAAGTATCAATGTTACCTGAACTTGACATGGGTATACCGGCTCTGGTGAGGACTACTGGTATTAGCTCTGGTGAGGATTTACATGAGAATTACCGGCTCTGTGAGGACTTTACATGTATTACCAGCTCTGGTGAGGACTTTACATGGGTATTACCGGCTCTGGTGAGGACTTTGCATGGGTATTACCAGCCCTGGTGAGGACTTTGCATGGGTATTACCGGCACTGGTGAGGACTTTGCATGGGTATTACCGGCTCTGGTGAGGACTTTGCATGGGTATTACCAGCCCTGGTGAGGACTTTGCATGGGTATTACCGGCTCATGGTGAGACTTTGCATGGTACTTACCGGCTGCTGGTGAGGACTTTACATGAGTATGTACCAGCCTGGAGGACTTGCATGGGTATTACGCTCTGGTGAGGACTGATGGGTATACCAGCCCTGTTTGAGGACTTTGCATGGGTATTACGGCTCTGTGAGGACTTTGATGGTATTACCGGCTCTGGTGAGGACTTGCATGGGTTATTACAGGCTCTGGTGAGGACTTTGCATGGGATTGAAAGGATCTGGTGAGGACTTTACATGGTATTACCGGATTGGTGTGGACTTTACATAGGTATTACGATCTGTGTGTGCTGTGGACTTACATGGTGTTACGGCTCTGTGAGGACATACATGAGATTACGGGCTCGGTGAGGACTTTACATGGGTATTACGCTCTGGTAAGGACTTTACATGGTATTACCGGCTCTGGTGAGGACTTACATGGATATTACCGGTCTGGTGAGGACTTTACATGGGTATTACCGGCTCTGTGAGGACTTTACATGGGTATTACCAGATCTGGTGAGGGACTTTACATGGGTAGTATTACCAGCCCGGTGAGGGGATCTGGAATTTCTCAGTGATCCAGTGCATTAGGAAATCCCTGGGATGTTCTATTAAAGTGGGATTCGGCAAGGCAGAGAGGATGCTTTCCATCAAACTCATCTGTGTTTTCCATTTTCAGGAACCTCTAGTAGTTTTTCGTTTTGGGGAAATACAAATTTCACACAACGTTCGTCCCAAATCAGTCACCGGTAGGAGTTTCCAGAGAACTTCTTCAAAAGCTGATAACTGCAATATCAGAATCTCTCATATTCTTGTCATAATTAGATTATGTAGTAGCACAGGAGGGAAAGGGCGTAGGGGGTCTGATACCTGTTATTGGACCCACAAGTAGTCGATATGTACAAAACTTTCCACCTCTCAGGGTTAGGAGTTAGAACCTGATGAAGGATCCACGGAGTTGGAAAGCTTGTAACATATCAACTACTTGTTGGTCCAATAAAAAGGTATCGTACCCCCTACTTCCTCTCCCTCCTTTGTTACTACATAGAAGAATTTTAATTTGATTACTATTAAAATGAAGTTTTAACAAATACATACTCATCTCCCCTAACTAGGGGTCTCTGAGGTCTCTATTAGCCGGCTTATTTTTCTCAGGTTTATTATATGTCATTATATACCGGTAGTAGCACCAGACTCTGCACCAACACATTCTACCCATACGGCACTATCTGAGCAGGGGTTTTATCTTTCCTTTCCCCTCCCCCCTCTTTCCCAACAGGTATATCTCCATGGAAGAAAGCACCAACACGCCCCCATCATTCTTTGTATAATTGGGAGACGTTAGTTATCCCTGTAACAAAAGCAGTAGGTTTATCCAGTTTTCCTGCCTCTTTCTCCGGGATTATTGCCCATTCTTTTAGTGTCAAAATAGCCCCTTTGGATAACAATCTCAGTTACACGTAAAACGCGTCTGCACAGCGCTGTTCTTACATCCTAAAAAGAAGGTTTCTTTCCACTGGGGGTTTCAGGTTCCTAATACACAGCCCCATTTGAATGTTGAAACAACCAGTAATAAAAGGTAAAAAAAAAAAAGGTATTACATGGCAAATAATCCTGGCAATGTCAGAAGCCAGCCCCAGTATAAATCAAAATAATAACATTTCTGCTTGATGCTTTTCCTCCTTATACACCCTAACCCCCCCCACCCCCCCCTTTATGATATACTTCATCCGCCTGGGCTCCGTAAACCCATTTGTGTTATCTCCCCGGCTCACATACAGTATGCAAAGACCCGATAATTCTGCATTAAAAAGAAATCACTTTCAACCTCCAGCCACCCGCCGCTGGAGCAGATAGGAGAGGTGCAGCTGCACTTAATGTAATATGTGATTAAAATCATTTATTAGGCTGATGTCACTGGTGGGCTGATGAGGACGATAGGGGCTATTTACATACCTCCCCGTGATGGATGAAACTCAACACAATGTTAACAGAGAACATTATGTATCCTCCTGGTTAATCCATAGGGGTCTGTGCCAGTGCTCACACATGTAATGATTCTGTCCTGAGCGTTGTGGAGCATTGCCAGCAGTAATAGCCAATGTCAGGCAAGACTGTGTACTGATTGCAAACTGTAATACAAGTCCTTTGTGCACCATTGATGATCACCATGGCTAGCTGTGTGTCACCACCTTACAACGAGCGGTGACGAGGAGGCGCAGTGGTACAATCGCTTCATCTCGCCGCGCCTGCAAAATCTCTTCTGGGGAAAGACTCCGGGTGCCTACAAAATGTTATGTACTGCGCCGCACGCGCTGTCACCGCTATACAAGGATTGTGATTGTGTCATACTCTTACACGCGGTGTTATTCATGGTGACCCTGTGACACGTGTATCGGTCACCTTTAGAAACTTGACACAGAAAATTCGAGGATACCCTCTTACTTGGCATTCTGTTCCTGTAGGAACGGTGATAGAAAAACGCCTTTATAAGTCACTATCATTCTCTTACACGTATTAATTGTCACTATGTAATGTCAAACTAGTAATGGCGCTGAGCGTGTGACAGAGTGTCTCCGTGCTCATGTCACTGTCTTGGAAGCCAGTTGGAACACGAGTGTCCACTCCTTCAAGTGTCCACTCCTTCTGCACGTGGACAAATCACTATAGGGGGTTATTTAATTTATCAGGGACTCCCAGCTGAGTAAGTGAGTACTTCAGTATTAGGTGACTCCTTTTTTATTTGGGCTAACAATTGATATTATAAGAGGGGAGATCTCCTCTCTTCACCAGCTCAATCTTCCTTAATAAATGTGGGGTGTCCCACCCCCCTCCCCGCGCTTTGCAGCCAGGAGACTTTGATAAATGACCCTCAATATCTCACTTTGGGGCAGGGACTCATTGTGCCAGCAGTATAAATGAAAATAATCGTACTAATAATAATAATTATTATTATTTTTGCTACTTTGATTTGGTTCTATATTCAGAAACACATTGGCTCCAATGTATTTTCTGAAGGGGGAGCGACTGGCATAAGAGCTTCAAAATACAACGATGGTGGGAGGTCAGCACGGAGAACGATTAAAGCGCGAGCGAGCAAATGAGTGAGCGAGAGTATTACACTACGGTGCTGGCGACAGCGATAACGTCTGTGTATCTGCGCACATTTGGAAGAAATAAAAACGGGCCGTCCGATGTCTGCACACAGGAAGCGCAGAACAACTTCACGGGCACTTCCAATCCAATCCAGATTGGAAGAATCAAACAACATCACTGTAAAACAGGGATCGTGAACTGGCGCCCGGCGTGGCGCCCGGCGTGGCGCCCAGCGTGGCGCCCGGCGTGGGGCCCGGATGTGGGCCTAGAAGGCCCTGCTCATTTCATACTTGTTTCTCAGGTAGCGTTTAACACTAAACTCACTTGTGAGTTATGGCAAAGTAAATATATATATATATATATATATATATATATATATATATATATGATACGAACCAATCCAAAGACCAGTAAAGAGACAGCACACCGCACGGGGTTAATCCAAAAATCTATATTCACAACATGAAATACACGTAAGCCAACGTTTCGGTCCCACAGTGAGACTTCCTCAGGGCCGTGCCTGAGGAAGGTCTCTCTGTGGACCGAAACGTTGGATTAGTGTATTTCATGTTGTGAATATATATTTTTGATTATACCCCGTGCGGGCATTGGACGTGCTGTACTCTTTATGGGCTTTGGATTGTTTCGTACAGACTTATTTATATGGGACTAGGCAGCTGATATTATTAACCGTTTCACTGCATGTGCTACGGGCCTTCATGCTGTATATATATATATATATATATATATATACACTGTACAGTAGTACAGATTTTTTGCAAAATGTTAAAATATAGTCTTTTTTTTTTTTAACGTTTTTAAGTGTATCCCAAAATGACTTTGCCATAGGCGGGGGGCCCTTCTATTGCTAAATGCTTTTGGACCCGGCCCTCTTGGAGACCTAGTTGATGCGCTGTTGTTGAGAGCGAGTTCATTATAAATTACCATTCGAAGCGTCATTAACAGCCTTACGCATTAGGACCTGATCTTCCATAACACGCTGATCTCATTTGTCACCGCTAATGCATGCTAATATCCATGATGTGTTACCGCGCCTTTCAGCTCTTAAGAGGTTAATTAGTGTGACGAGTGAGGGGGGGGGGGTCACTGAATTTTTGACCTCGGCTACAGAGGATCTATTTACTAGCGTCTGCAAAACGGGGCCAACATCAGTGCAAGAAAAAGACCAGCATGGGACTTAGCAAAGATAAAGAACGGCAGTTAACGCAATAGATTTTTCTTTGATAAATGTATATATATATCTTTATAACACCATTAATGTACATAGCGCTTCACAGCAGTAATACACGTGACAATCACATAAATAACAAATAATACAAATAACACATAAAGGGGAGAAGCGCTTCAGACATAAAAGTAACATTTAGGAAAAGGAGTCCCTGCCCCAAAGAGCTTACAATCTAAGTGGTAGGTAGGAAGACCGTACAGAGACAGTAGGAGGGCGTTCTGGTGAGTGCGTCTGCAGGGGGCCATGTATGAGGTGTATAGTAATATCTTGTTATTGTGCGCTGGAATTGTACCCCAGTTGCGCAGCTGGAAGACTTTCGTCAGCAGCACCCGGAATGTTTCAATGCGCCAGGAGGCAGGAAGTAGCGATCCCGTGCAGAGGTCTTATGAGATTACGTTCTCCTTACTGTACTTTGCTGTCATTTAAAGAAGGTTAATATTGGCAACTGGCTTGGAGCCTCAGGCCCAGGCTCCTTCTATCCCAAAGAAGTGTCAAATACAATAATTGATTGATAAAATCTAAGCTTTGCTAATGCCTTAAATGTCCCATCTGTTCTTACCGCCCCGCGCACTTGAAGACATAAGCATATTACTGCTTCCAATTAGCCGCAGCAATTTTACAATTAGACAATTGATTTAACAATGGATTATGTCAGCCCGGCGCAATGAACACTTTTCATGTCGTGGAGACTGGAAGAAGAATAAACCCCACCCCCGAAAAACCTCGACATAAACGCCGGGGGGTTGCACAAGTGTAAAAAGTGCAGAAGGGAAAGAAAACGTTTGCCGCTGCTGCGTAACCCTGCAGTGCGGTCGCAGCGCGCGCGGGTGTGTCTGCGCAGGCGTCTTGGCTAATTCGCTGTGGGACGGGAGAGCGCGAGGAAGTCCTTCTTCATGAAGGTGTTGTGCAGGGGGGCTCAACGCCGGGCCTCAAGCCCCCCCCCCCATCAACAGGTAAGGTTTTCAGGATATCCCTGCTTCAGCACAAGTGGCTCAATCAGTCACTGCTTCAGCACTAGTGGCTCAATCAGAAGCTCAGTCTTCCACTGAGCCTCTGATTGAGCCACCTGTGCTGAAGCAGAGATATCCTGAAAACCTGACCTGTTGTGGGGGGGGGGGGGGGGGGGGCTTGAGGACCGGTGTCTGCGCTCCCCGCACTACACCCTTCCAGGAACCGGCGGGGCATGGTAGGGGGGAGAGGCAGGGTCTCGGGGAAGGTGGTGGAGGACGGGGAAAGGCGGGAGATGGGCTGGAGAGGCATCGGGGTTGGGCGGTGAGGGGGAACCAGGAGATGAAAGGGGTGAGGACGAAAGGGGGAGGAAGGGAGTGGGGGGGAATCTGGGGCTTGGGGAGTAGGGGGGGAGAAGTGGGGGGAGCGTCGGGTCTTTAGGGCGGGAGGACTCGGGGGCTAGGCAATGGGGGGGGGGCTAAGGGGGGGCTTAGGGGGGGATTTTTTATCAGGGGGGGGGAGGGGTTACGGAAAGGGGGTGAGACGGGGGAAGGAAAGGGGGAGGGGGGCAAAGGGGACAGGGAAAGCGGGGGGACGGCGGCGAGGGCGGTCAGAGGGACGGGTGGGGGGGACTGATAGGTGGGTGAAAGGGGGGAGGGGGAGGGGGGGAGGGGGGAGTGGGGAGAAGGGGGAAGACGGCTGGGAGCGGGATAGTGGGGCGAGAGTGGGTCTAATGGACTGATGATGGGGGTCCACAGGAGGAGATGGGCGAGGGTTCGGGATGATGGATGGGGGAGGATGGGTGAGGAGCGAGAGGGGGCTGACTGGACTGGCTTAGGGGAAAGCCGGGCAGAAGTAGGGCTCTGACATTGCTGGGGGGAAGTGGAGAGAGAAGAGTGGGTGACTGGCTGGGCGGGTAGTGGGGGAGAGGGGGACGAGCAGGGCGTGGTAAGAAGGAGGAGGGGAGGTCATCTCGGGGGGTGCCCGTGCGTCACCGTGGGGAGAGGCATTTGGTTCCCACCCCAACCGCCGACGAGGGATTGGGGAACTGCTGACGTCAGAAGGATGTTCGGAGGGAGATCAGGGGGACTTCGGCGGGCGGGGGAGACGGGGGAGGAAAGGGGGGGGGGAGCGCATAATAGGTGGGGCGGGCCCGTCATTCGTGCGCGATTGGCGAGGGGAGGAAGGGGGTGGGTTTTGGCAGGGGAGGGGATAAGAAGGGGGGGGGGCGTAGGGGGTGAGGAGAGGGGAGGCCACCAGGAAGCTCTGGGGGAATGCAGCGACGGTGTGGGTGCTCAGGGATATAAATTTGGGAGGGGGGAAGAAGGAAGGCAGGAACGGAAAGGGGGGGGGAGTTAGGGGAAACCTCAGAAGCGAGGATGTGGGAGGAGTGAGGAGAGGAAGAGGGGATGGCGAGAGGGAGGAAGGGGAATGAAAGGAAAGTTGTAGGGGGGGCAGAGTGGGGAACGAACGTGGGCCAGAGGGCCAGCGATTCACGCGGACGCGGGGGTCCATGCTTCTTCTGGGAACCGGCTCCGCGACGCCCAAGCAGTGGATACACTCACAACAAATATAACCCGTGCGCCGTGTGTAATGCTCAAAATACGAGGAAAACGGGGCAAAGTGTGAGATACATAATGGCGCAAACGGCTCCAATTTCACCCCAAAATGGCCAGACCCCACGTGTGTAAGATAATTGTACATATTCTTATATAGACTGTGTCCGGGCACGCCGCGCGTCACCGCCAGAGGTAACAGCGGTGACTCATAATATAACACACAATGGGAATAAAGCGCTTCAGACAGTAAAAGTAACAGGAAAAAAGGGGGTCCCTGCCCCGAAGAGCTTACAATCTAAGTGATGAGCTGGAGTGGGCGACTGCGAGTGATTTCGAAAAAATGGTCCTCCAAAATACCGTCTTTCTGCCCGGCCTCCTTCCTTTAACCCCGCGTGCATGAATAATGGCCGCACATCGCCCCACCGCTGTGGGACCCCTAGGGCGACGTCCCCAGGCTGTAGCCGCTCTGTGTCATCCCCCCCAGCGCAGGCTCCCTGGCGCCTTGTGTTCCGCAGACATCAATAACCGGAGAAACTGACAGTATTATATAGCAGCCGGCAGCAGCATTCTGCCGTCTGTCTTCCCCGCGCAAACTAACCTCCTCACGCCTCGTGCTAAATCATTCAAGCATTTGTTTAGCTCCTGCAATGCTCATATGCACAGCCTCAAGGGCCGGTGCGATATAATATAATGATATTTGGGCAGCTCTTGTTTAGAAGAACGCGCGGTTGCTGTAGCTGTTGCAAACGGTTGTCCTTATAAATTAGACTGTAAGCTCCTCGGGGCAGGGACTCCTCTTCCTTAATGTTACTTTATGGCCTGTAGCACTTATTCCCATGACCTGTTATTTATATAGCTGTTATATTTTGATTTTACCACGTGTAGTTACTGCTGTGCAGCGCTATGTACATTAATGGCGCCTATATAAATAAAGACATAACAATACAATACAATATTACCGCGTCTCCCTGGCTGCCAGAGGAGTGTTGTAAGCGGCGTCTCTAATACAAGGTATTAAAAACCAACATTCTTCAATGCACCAAAGCTGGTGTGGTGCAAAAACCGGTGCAATAGTGGAGTGCAGAAAACATCAGTAAATAGCATGGCGGCTCACCCCAGGCCCCTCTGCAGGGCAATGCAAAGCCAAGCCGACGTCACCCAAATATGTAATAATATGTATGCTATTATCTGTTCCCTTCAAACGCAGCAGCCGGCACTGCCCCGCTGCTTTTTACTTTTAACGAGAAAACATCTAGCATAACGTGTGTATTTATTTGACCATTGTTTTTTCAAAATCTTAAGCGGTTTGGTATCATTGAATGGGGTGCCGGGGAGAGGTTAACATGCAGCTCTACTCCAGAGCCCGGCGAGGGTAAACGCCGCCATGGTAACCTCAGAAGCCAATAGGCTTTTTGGTGAATGCTGCTTTAACCTTTGTTGGTGGCCGAGTACGTAGCTACGATTGTCATGGGGCCATCAGGGGTTAACAGGGGGACTCATCTTCCGTCTGGCACCCTTAATTTGGTCACACAGCTTCGTTAGCGATGGGTGATGGGTCGGCCAATAAGATTGATTAATTAGGGGCTCGCGGAACTAATATTTCTAGCGGGGGGGGGGGGGGGGGGCACAAGGTTGTGGACCTGTGCTCTTAGACCTCTAGAAAGGGAAGGCCAGCAATGCTTTGAATAGTGCTACACCGCGGAATCCTCCCAGCTAACCACCAGCCTGTAACATACCCCCCACCCCCCCTCCCGGGAGGGGGCGAGAGCTTCCAGGCAAATTACAGGTTTGTAATATTAGCAAATTGGGCTAATTATCTCAGCTGCTTTGGGCGCGGACGTCAGTTCCAGTTTTACTCGTTAGGTGAGTGCTAATCACCTGCGTGTGAAATTAGCAGGAGGTTTAGTCTCCGTCCCGGCTGGCGGGGGGACGGCTCTCTGTGTTTCTCCGTCTTCTCGGGAATCTCAGGGGATCATCGCTTCTCTAACACCATGTACAAATGTCACCGGCCGGCTGCCCGCCAACCCCACCTCATATATGACTGTAATGAAAGATTACTGTATGTATGGACCATATTTACCACTTCCCCACCCCCCAAACCTCACCCTCTACCCTCTCCCAACCCTCCCACTCTCTACCCTCCCACCCCCTCCCCTCTCATACTCTGCAGTGCAGCGCATTTCAATACATCACAAGCTATCAAAAGCCCTGAGTGGTAATAGTGACACGGTATATCACGATATTAATCACAAACATGCTACGCTTTAGGGCAGAGTGCCCGGCTCAATCAGTAGCCGGCGTTGTGGTCCCTCCAGCGCTCCAGGGGTTAAGCACGGACAATTGAACCAGTTATGTTCAGCTTTTGTAATCTCTTTAATCCAATCTGCAAAATCGGGAACAGATGAAACATTTATATATAAGGCTGCCCTGTGACAATGTCCAGTGGGGTTAAAGTTGCATTGTTCTTGGCTAGGTAATACTGTCCCTAGAAATAAGTCGTCTGGCCATCCCACCGGCAAATAAGTAAACACACGATGTCAATAACTTACCACAAGTTCTCTAACCAAGTAAAACCTAATCCCAGTTCTCGTAAACCACACGTTCTGTAAAGACACACGTTCAATAACCACACGTTCATAAAAAACTACACACGTTCTAGTAACACACTTCTAGTAAAAATCTACCGCTTTCTAGCCACCACGGCTAACTTAAAACACACGTTCTAATAACACACGTTCTAATAACACACGTTCTAGTAACACACGTTCTAATAACACACGTTCTAATAACACACGTTCTAATAACACACGTTCTAATAACACACGTTCTAATAACACACGTTCTAGGACAGCTGTGGCAATATTGGGGCAGAAACAGTAATACGTAGAATCAATCCAACGACTGTCCTATTCATATATATTATATATTTATATATGTGTACATACATACAGTTCATGCCTAGCAGTGTGTAGATATATGCTTAGTACATATCTGCAATATAGTGATTATATACAGTATACATACAGTTCCTTTTTAGACCGATAAGTCGATCTAGGTAAATTACATTTATTGACTTTTTGCATAAGACCTAAGTCAGTCAGTTATGATCTCAAGTAGTGGAAAAAATATACTGTATATATCCACTAGGTTTATATATATAATATATATATATATTGAATTGGACTTGAATTCTCAGAGCATGAGTTCAATAGTTTGTAACAAGTCTTTGGTATCTGAGTGTTGAGAATTTAAAACATCTGTTATTTAGAGCTCTTTAAGGTAACAAAAAAAAAGTTTAAGAAGGCCGTAATTAATGCAGCCGGCCTTCCTTAAAACCCCTTACAGCCGTTTTCCGTTACTCTAACACTGGAAGGTTCAGAACGGAAAACACATTCATTAGTCATGTATTTGTATATTAGGGTCATTCAGATACAAAAGGGATTTCTTATCCAATCAGGCTGGCGGACCCCCCTCCCACACACACGCACAGTAGGGGTTAGGTTACTATTTCAGGGCTAAACTATATTACATTATCTTTAACTTAGATTTATATTTGAGGGAAAGCACCGGAAATCCGAGTTTCCTGCTATTTTACAGTTCATAAAGACGGAGTGTGTGTGTGTTCAGTCTCAGAGATGGCCTTAATAACCATTAGCTGGACTAATTCAACTTGTGCTGTCAGAAAAGTGACAGGAGCGTTCCCGGATCAGAACCGCGTCTGTTTCAGCTCCGTGGGCCTCTGGCTTCCCGAGACACTTACCCCTGTTGGGGGTGCTGGTATTTCCTGCAGGTTTAAAGGTCTTGTGTCACACGGGCCCAAAGGAAGCTAAAATGACGCGGCGGCTTCCTATTGGCCAGCGTGACGCAAGACATTTAAACCGCCATATTGCTTCCCCGGGCGACGCTGCTACCCGCATGACCGGAGGTAACTATATTGGGAAGGAGGGGGTCCCCAAGCTGAAATTACATGATTCAGAATCGGAGACCCCTTGTTTCCCACCTAGTACAAAGAAAAAATCCATAGGTGGAAAACACCTTTAAGCGTGTGGGTGGGTGTGTCTGTTGTGTATGTGTGTATGTGTATGTATGTGTGTATGTTTGTGTGTATGTATGTGTGTGTATGTGTGTATGTGTGTATGTGTGTATGTATGTATGTATGTATGTGTGTGTGTGTGTGTGTGTGGGTGTGTATGTGTGTATGTGTATATTCTTCTACCCTTTCTGTCAGTCAGAAATTAGAAGACAGGTCAGATTCTATTCCCTGTCTCTAAGCCTAGATTAGTATATTAAAATGAAATGTAAAACACCACAGGCTGGATGAGTTTGTTTCTGACGTAGTTCAGTGGTTGTTCTGCCTAACTGGAACTGATTGACCGGTTACCAGACAGGAGACCGGTCAGACGTGGTGATGTAACAAAACTAGTATCTTTCCGAATATTACCAGTCCAAGGTGGAAACCAAACCCAACTGGATGAACTAGTCGGGACTGTCTGAGACACGTCAGGGGGGATGGGGGGGGGGGATGGGGCTTGTCTATTGTTAATACTAAGTCCAGTAATCTAACCAGCCAAATTCACTATTATTTTATATAGAATTCATTGTAAATGATTCCATCACTTTTATATTCTGCCTCTCGCTGCCGCCTCCCGCCTTCCCTTCCTGACGCCGCTGCAAAATGGCGGCGGGAGAAGGGAGCGGCTCCTCTATTAGAAAGAGGGACGATATATCTCGAAATCCAGCAGGCAGATTGGAGCCTGCAGCCTATTCTTGGATTCCCGAGGTTCTAAGAATCCAGATCTCTGGTTCTGACACCTCAGACCGCCCACCCTGGTGTTGCTTCTGATATAGGAAGAGTTATGGTTGCTATAAGCTGCAGAATTTAATGGATGGAAAGTTAGGTGGTATGTATGTGCTTATGTCTAAATATACAATTGTACTCATTACTTCAAACATAGTACTAATAACTAAATCACTTATTTTCTACAGTAATATTATACAATGCCAATCAAAACGCATTACAATTAAAAAATATGTCAGTTAAATAATATCCCCACTAGTTATATTTATATATATTTTTTTAAATAGGAGCCAGTAATTCAAAATTGGATTGTTAAAAAAAAAATTGATTATTATACCATAATTCTGCTTATGTTTTAAAGTGTTCTCAATTCATTGTTTCTTTTTCTGCAGGGACTTGATGCCGAGGACTTTGGACGGTCAGATCACCATGGAGAAGACCCCTAGTTACTTTGTCACCAAGGAAGCTCCTGCCCGGATCTCTGCCATGTCAAAGGACGCCAAGCTGATTGTGGTGGTACGGGACCCCGTGACCAGAGTGATATCAGACTACACCCAGACGCTGTCCAAACGGCCGGACATCCCCACGTTCGAAAGCCTGACCTTCAAAAACAGGACTATGGGTCTGATAGACATCTCGTGGAGCGCCATCCAGATTGGCATCTACGCCAAGCACTTGGAGAACTGGCTTTTGGATTTTCCGATTGGCCAGATCCTATTTGTGAGCGGGGAGAGGCTGATCACGGATCCCGCCGGGGAGCTCGGACGTGTGCAGGATTTCCTGGGGCTCAAGAGGATCATCACCGACAAACACTTTTATTTCAACAAGACCAAGGGTTTCCCGTGCTTGAAAAAGGCAGAGGGGAGCAGCAAACCTCACTGCCTGGGGAAAACCAAGGGTAGGACTCACCCAAACCTAAACCCAGACGTGGTCCGGAGACTGCGAGAGTTCTACAGGCCTCTGAACATGAAGTTCTACCAGATGACGGGACATGATTTTGGCTGGGATAACTAAAGAAATGAAAATATAATATATACCTATATATTTTTTATATATAAATTGAGAACAAATGTTTAGCGCCTCTTGGGAAAATATGGTCTTCACAAATGTAGATGTACAGTATCTCAGTCATGTCATAACCATCTTATTTTTCTCTTTCACACTACAATTATTGGGTAGGGGTCTGTTTCAATGTAACTGTATGTCAGACTGGGTGAATCAGTATGGTTTATATCTAAGACGATGTCCTGTGGTTTTTGCCCCACTGTGAAACCGAAGTTAAATTGGATCTGCTCTGCAAAATAATTCTATAGTATAGACTTATTAAAAGTATATTAACTAGGTGCTATCTGTAAATCAGTGTGACCCAAACAGTAATGTAGACAACATTTTGCAGGTCACAATACCTGTTATTAAATGTTCTCATGGATATTGCTGTGGACAAATAAATGTTGAGCCCCAGTAAATAAAATTAATTGTATTTTGGCCAGAAATAAACAGAAGCTGGAGCTTTTGCTACTGTAAACAACGACTCATAAGATGCACGTGCATTGATGTTGCTACACATTACCCTTCCAAGATACAAGAAGAGACATCGAGGTCTGGAAACCTCTTGTACACCAACAAGAAAAGGTATCCTGGTCTCTACATGTAAGCCAACATCATTGTCCCCGCCGGTGGGAAACTCAGTGACATTGTGTATTATAACGGGATAGATTGTGTTATCTGGGGGGACAATGTCCAGCACTACATCTGTAAGTATGTTATTTACCCAGAGTGGTTAAACATTGGAACAACGTTTGGGACCACTCCGGTCTTTCATCAGAGAGGATGAGATAATGACTGGCCCCTTTACATGGCTTTGTCTCGCGTATGATGTAGGGACAGAAAAATTGCGTCTATGCCTGCTGACAGGAAGCAGGCGCTCTCTCTCACTTGTATACAACAGGGGTGGTGCGTTAGCGACACTGCTCTGAAGGCCAGGAAGCTGCTTTCCCCGGCTGGAGAAGATGGTGGTGTCAGTATTGGTGTCCTTTTCTCCAGCATTGGGAACCTGAGCAATGTGTTGCAGAGCCCTGGTAGACAAGGGGTTAACTGGGTACATTATCTGCCCAGGCCAAACTGTTACGGACAGATGCGGTCAACACATAAGTTGGATAAAAAAAAAGTAGGACCTACTGTATATTATCCCCCCCTAAAGTCCCACTACTATATATTATCCCCCCCCCTAAAGTCACACTACTATATATTATCCCCCCCCCTAAAGTCACACTACTGTATATTATCCCCCCCTAAAGTCACACTACTATATATTATCCCCCCTAAAGTCACACTACTGTCTGTGTGTGTTTGCTCGGAATACTCCGTTATATTATACATTTCCGTTGACCAGCTTTAAAATAAATAAATTAAAATAAATACCTTCAGTCACTAAAGGTAATGTCTGAAATTGGGAGAAATCAGGCGATCCTACCCATTTCCTTATCTTTTTGCTTTTTTTTTTTATATAATAATGTATTCATATGTAGCATTGTACAGATGTTCTACAGCAGGGGGCTCAACTCCAGTCCTCAAGCCCCCCCCCCCCCTCCCCAACAGGTCAGGTTTTCAGGATATTCCAGCTTAAGCACAGGTGGCTCAATCAGTCCCTGCTTCAGCACAGGTGGCTCAATCAGTGGCTCAGTCAAAGACTTAGCCACCTATGCGAAGCAGGGATATCCTTAAAACCAGCCCTGTTCGGGGGTCTTGAGGACATGAATGGAGCCCCCCTGTTACACAGTATAGGGGGAATAACAGGCGTAATGCATCCCTGAATCAAAGAGTCTGTAACACTGAGTAACAAATAAAATAAAGAATTACAGTATTCCCACGGAAAATCGAAATATTTTACTGGCCGTCTTTATAAATGGCATTGGTCTGTTATTTAACAAACTTGAATGCCAAGTGGGACTGCCCCACTCACAGATTGCAGCTCATTCCCCAAACAGGACACTCACAATAGTAGCAATTCTGTACAATTCTGTCCAAACCCCACTTCACGTTGAACACATGATATGAAATAGAGACCAGTGGCGAGTCCTAACCTATGACATTTTTTCCCCAAACCGACTCATTTATAAACACTTTAGGATGTAAGGATCAGAGAGACAACGGCTGCTCTTTCCTGTCCCAGAAACCGTGCTTGTCTCGTAGAAAGACAGACATTGACAGAAGAGAAGAGTGAAGACCACTTAGCCCCCCTCGTCTGACCTGTCTCCTATCCTCCGTGAAACATCAGACCCTGTTAAGACCTTTTGGTTTCTTCCATATTTTCATCCTCACTGCTCATTGGCTCATTGGCAGTGACATCATCAGATTGGACTTCAAGCTTTGTCTGGTTCCGGCTGCCATGTTGAACCCGGCGGCCATGTTGATCCCGGCGGCCATGTTTATTCCGGCGGCCATGTTGATTCTGGCGGCCATGTCTGCATAGGGGTTTTTAGAGGGAATTTCACCCACTTAGAAAAGTTCAGGGAAGTTTAGCAAGCGCTGCAGGAGTTTGGAGAGATGAACTTTTTTTGGCACGGTGAAATTTGCACTTTTTGATGAAAAGAAATGAAATTTGTGGAGTTGGTGACACAATTAAGTAATAAAATGTAATTTCCCGAATTTCTGGGATTTTGTCGCAGCTGTATTCAAATGGACACATTGTATAGTCTCACTGGACCCCCCTCATTTGTATAAACATGAACACAGTTTTTTGTTGACAGTTTCCAAGATTTCACCCCGATTTTATTTGAGTGCCTCTTCCAATAAATCGTATTTTTCAACGTCCATTCAAAACGTTTCTTTCTGTTACGCGTGTTTATTTGCATATAGTAACTGCAAAAGGTCAGTGCAGAGGTCGGCGCCAGAGAAGTTATTATATACTGACCCATTACGAGAGATGGGAAAAATCGTCGCCTACGTTCTCGAACATGGCGAAAAGAACCACATTTGTGTATTCAAATGAGCTCAAATGCATAGTTAAATTGGCTTGTATCTCAGGTTTGATCACAGATATCTACACACACACACACACACACACACACACACACACACACCCCCTACACACACACACACACACACACACACACACACACTGGTTCTCAGCTTAATACTTTGATAGCGCCCTTTACATCCAATAGAGCGCAGTCTCCCTCTTTAATTCTAATGTCACTTTATCTCCCTGTGCCTCAGACACCAAAAAAATTGATTGTAAGCTCTACAGGGCAGGGATTCATGTCGGCAAAAATTCTACGTACAGCACTGCTTACCCTGTGTGCGCTATAGAAGAAAAAACACACACACTTTATATATCTCTATATGTGGCCATATCCACTAAACAGTGCTACTCCGTTAGACACCTTCCAGCACGGTAAATATGGCCTTTTAAGACCCATTCAAGTGTATAGGGCTGTAAGGCGTCTCCCCGCAGCAAAAGGCGTCTTCTGGGGTAGCACTACTTGGTAATATGGCCCATAATGTTTATGTTCATTAAAGATGCAATTGTATTACATATATTGTAGATATACCGTCGACAGTGTATGCAGTGCTGTGCATACAATATTTGTGCCACAGTGAGTGACCGCCCTGAAGAGCTTACGCTTCAATTTTGGTGCGCGAGGCTCAGGGAGATAAAACGTCTTGCTTCAGGTCACAGGTACCTGATTCTGGAATTTGAACCGGGTTCACCTGCATCAGAGGCTGTGTTTCTTACACTAAGCTGCTTCTGCAGCCCTCCTTGAACCCTTTTGAGCTTTGGGGGCCTAAGATGAAGAATCTATAGAATAGATATAGAGGGTTATATTTACTGAGTAACCTTCTGCCACAAGCCCACCTTCTGGCACAGAAAACACATCTCACAGCCCTTAAATGTCAGCAGGAAGGTATCGTATGGCAAAAGATTGCTTCGTATGCAGTACGTGGGGCCTTGATCTTTGTACTAAGGCAAGTTAGGAGAAAAACTGGTAACTTCAATAGACATTTTTTTTCTCTTAGCATTGATGTATCAAAGTGCTCTCGTGTCCAGTTCTGTTCAGTGGGAACCAGCTTGTGAAGAGTTTATATGACAAACATTTTCTAATGGGACATAAATTCTGCGTCTCTTTGAGTCGTTCCCCCCTTTCATCTGCCCAGTAAACTGCAGCAGGTTTCAGTTGGAGGAGGCCACTCTGTGTTAAATTGTCGGTTGACACATTCCATGCACTTGACACATCCCCAAAGCCTGAACCTGCTACAGTGCATCAAAGCAAACACTTCTTTCTATGGATACTTAGGGCTCTACGTATCAAAGGCCACATTTTGCCATTGTTTTGTTGCAACTCGCGCTGAAATAGACCTGCGCCAGGCAGTGTCTATGTCTTAATCTTAGTTGCACCATTTTTGGCTATGTCTGCGTCTGCCGGGGAAGAGCCCCATTTGCGTTTTTGCCGCGGGTGTATGTAATAAAAAAATTGCGTGGCTTGTGTTTTTTCTTGTGTTGTTTTTCACCTGGAAGGCGGCGTAATTAATTCGTTTAGCGCGGCATGGGCCAAAATCTACAACAGCACAAATACACGTTATAAACATGGCGCATCTCAGCCAAACACAATGCTAATTTCTTTACACAACCGCGCCAGTGCTCACGTGACCTTTGGAAACATAGAGCCAATTGGGTGTGTTTCCTGTGTACTATATCCATAATGCCTTGCTAAGTCAGAATGAAGCTCACCCATATCCATAGATTGAAGGCCCTTCTTGTATTAAAGGGGTTAAGCTCAGCCCAGTCTTATAACCTTAATGCAGTATTGTAAATTCCTGCAGTGCTTCTGTTTTCTTTTGATGTTGCGTTTAATTGCGTTAAACAATGGAGAACTGCCATTCTGGGCCCACCGGACTGTGAGAAGGCAACAGAAAAGCCCTTTAATTGTCTTGTTATGAACAGAACACGGTGTAATAAAGATCCATTAGCCAAGCACAGGAGCGCTGCTGGTAAATTGCCTTAATGTGCAGAAATTGGCGGTGTCTTTTTACAGGAGAACTTGTTCTCTTTTGCTTTTGGCAATGTCATGTTCTGAAGAAATCAATAAAAATAAGAGCAGAGAAACCCACATGTATTAGGCTGGAACAATGCAACCATACGTAGGGACGTTGTTCTGTGAAAATAGGGAAAAGTTCATGGGAACCCATATGTAGTTGCTTCTTTTGATGATGGAGAACCAGTGATTACATACAGTACTTAGGGGGTAGTCCTATATACATTCAGGCCATTTTTGGTCGAAAATCCCTATTGACTTAAATGGGGATTTTCAGCCTAAAACAACAACAGCTGCTTTGGTGTACAGTATATAGAATAAAGCCCTTAATGATTATCACTACTTTGGTATTTAGCAGACTATTGCTGTGTGCTGTAAGCCCTCTTTGCAGTAGACGGTTGATAACTCCTCATCCACACATCAGAAGTCCTGATGTCTCTGACCCACACAATCACAGCATTTACTCGGAGTCGGCACAGAATTTCACAGAATTTCACCCTCCCGATGGATTTCACCTGCTATGTTTGTGACTCGTAATGTTCAATGGCGGTCCAACCCAGACAAACAGAATCCTAAGGTGCTTGGTCTACAACATTACCACTTAATACCATCTTTATTCTGAACATGCTAAATGCTTTAAAAGTCTAAAAAGTAGTTAGCAGGAGACAATTATTGGCTGATTCAGGGCTCTATGTGAAAGACTGAAGCAAACTAGACAATATTGGCATTTTATCCGTCAGTTTATTGCAGCCAGGTTCCTCTGTCACTTAAAGAATAATTAATCTACAAGCTCTCAGTATATTGACTGTGATCTGCGTTCTTGTAAGAATGGGCACTGCCCGATACTGAATGGTGCATGGGCAAGACTGAAGTATAATGGGGTATTAACCATAGCCCACCTTGGGCAGGAGCGATGGTTCCTTTACAGAGTTTCTGAGCAGATAGCCTTCGTATAGCAAGTTGTCTAGGTCTTCTCTCAGGGCCGGGAGGTGGAAAATTTGGTACAGGCTCTTAGAGCAGCGTGGCAAGCAGAGGAAAGTGAAAAATGGTGCCAGGGTGTTTCGTAAAAAAGAAAAAAAAGAATAGGTCTTTATTGTAGAATTTTTTAACAGCACTAAAAACTATTTCTTGTAGCAACAGTAACCTTTGCCAACTGGTAATTTCCAGGCTTTAAGCTGAGGGGGCACATAATTCAAGGAGCTTAGCAGGGCAATGCTTCGGCCAGGCTGGAGTAGTACGTTCCTTCTTTAATTCAGATAATGAAGAACTTTTTAAGAACCCACCATAACTCACATAATCCCCTATTGCCCATCCTTCCAATACCCCAGTAGTATTCTGGCCACTTAACACACAGGGGCAGTTCTCTAGTTGCTCCTGTCTTCAGGGTAGTAAAAAAAAAAAAAAAAAAAGGAATTGGTAGTGGACGCGAACCCCAAGGAAAAGGAACTCACTGGGTATAAAATAGTTTATTGCGTGTAAAAAAAACACACAACAAAAACACTAGAACGGAGACAAATCTCCCACGCGTTTCACACCAAAGAGGCGCTTTCCTTGAGAAGACTCACTGGGACAGGGACTATGTAAAAGTCTATGCACCACGCGCTATTTTGTCAATTTGACGCGCTTTGCGTCCCATCGGGAGAAAAGCACTATATGAAATAAATATATTATTTTGTAGGATTTCTACATAGGGGTGCAAGAAGAATATACAACCCCTAGGGCTCAGTATTCCACCCCGAAGCTAACCTACCAGAGCAGCAGATGTGATGTTGCACGGTGAATACTTCTCCACTTAGACAAGCTCATCAGCTGTCCCTAAGAGTCTATAATGTATCCCCCCGTACCCGGCTCTAAAGGCGGTCACATCAGATTAGTTATGTACAATGGCAATGCTCAGACCTTCATAGGGTGCTGGGTAAGGGCAAGCTGGGCGTGGATGAAACTATGGAGAAAAAGATGGGCACCAGGAACATTTATAAAGCAAAAAGGCTCTTTATGGACAGCCGTCTAAAACACTTCACATGCATTGACGGTCGTTGGACCTTGACAAATAATAACTCTCTGGACATCATCCCCTGGTAGTTCCCAGTCTTATCCAGGTGAGGGGCATGACTTAGTTACCCATTGAAAAGGAGGGAGAGGAAACAGCTTGCCGGGAGGCTAGGATGCGGTGAGAACCTTCTGGGTGGGCAGCTTCAATGTGAGCGCAGGCTGCAGTATCGTCAACCCTATGAGGACGGTGGCGATCAGTCTGCGGTCAAGCAACCCTATGAGACCAGGACAATTGCTAACTCTCTCCCACAAGCTTAGGTTTCCTGTTACCTTCACAGATGCTAGCTTAGAAAGGGCATGTTACTAACATATTACTAAACACACAAACCTATGTAGAGGACTCACAGTGAAGACCCCCCATCAGAACTCTGAAGAACCTGCTTCTAGAACATAAGGGGAGGCTATGTATACCCTTACAGTGACATCATGCATCACATAGTGGGGAGGGGAGCAACCTAAGTGAGCCCACACAGTTAACCCCTTTACAGAAACTAGTAGAGGGGGCTACAATAATATCATCCATTTTATGGTAGTGCTGAAGATGGAGCCACTGATTGAGCCACCTGTGCTGAAGCAGGGATATCCTCAAAACCTGACCTGGTAGGGGGGTCTTGAGGACAGGAGTTGAGAACCTCTGCCATAGACAATGCCTACAAAATATTCTCAAGGTAACATTTCCGGGCTCTCACGTTCCCTCGTTGAGTTACACCTAACCGCTGCACGTCACTCATTCTTGCTAATAACGGGCCAGCACCGCTTTTTCTTTTGACCGAGAAGAAAAGATTAATTTTACTGCTGATACTGCACAAGCTGTCAGCGAGGCAGACCAATGTACTCTGTGTAATGCCCTTTGTAAATGGAAAGAAAAACAAGAAAAGAGAAGCAGTTCCGTTATTAAATTGATTCTTGCCTGAAAAAAATAAAATAAATCTATTTCAGAAAATAGCAGTAACCGCGGAATATAATCTGTGCAGATGTTTCAGCAATTCGCCGCTTTACTCTAGCCGTAAAGCCGCGTCCTCTCGGAGGTCCTTTACACAAATCCATAGTATAATAATACTATTAAGATTGTGATTTTAATCAGATACAGATGTAGTCAACGTTATAGCGATCCGTGGCGCACTCCCGTGGCGAAATAGCGCGATAGTCCCAGCTCCTCCATGTGTGCCTTCTCCCGCTGGGTATGTGGTATTATTATTTGTTTTACTCTGTGCCCAGGACATACTTGAAAACGAGAGGTAACTCTCAATGTATTACTTCCTGGTAAAATATTTTATAAATCAATAAATAAATGTCCCGCTGCAATAACATGGGTTACACCTGCAGTTCTGCGGTATACATTGTTTCAAGGCGTACGTTCCTGCCCCACAGAGCTTACCATCCAATTATTGTTGCCCAGAGCAGAGGGCACTAGAAAGCTAAGTTTAAAGGAATGCAATGGACGTTTCTGCAGGTAAACTGGTACAGTATTTAGGGGCTGGTTTAATAAGTCTCGATGCTGCCGATCGCACCGGAATTGCCCTGATTCAATAACTCCGCTTTGGGGCTTAATGAATCAGCACCTCTGGAGAGCAAAAGAAAAAAATTGGGGGGAGGTGTGAGACTAGTGGTGCATTTGAATACCGTTATACATGGCGCCGACAACGCCTTTCCCAAAGACGCTGGGATTCCAACCAGGTTTTCCCACTTCAAAGGCCAGTGACATCACCACTTAACGACTCCGTAATAACAAAATGTTATATATTTCATGGTGAATAACCCAAACCACCAAATATATATATATCTGTAGCAGAAAACATAAAAACAAATATTTACGTTCCTATGCTGTTTATGCATTAACTTGGAGCTATAAGATAACATGCGGATATGCCCCTTCGGTCAGCAGTGAAGGGGTTAGTGGCGGCGCGCGTTTAGCGTATCCCAGAACGCAGCTAATTCTTTTTGTTTTTGAAACGAATCCCTTTCTCCTTTGTTCTCTCCCAGCGATTATCTCCCTGTGATCACCACTTCTTTCCTGGCACTGCTCCCTGTCGTATTTATGACAACCATATGGACAGCAAATGTAGCGAGTGGAGAAGCAGAGATCGGTATCAGCCCGCTCCGAGACTCAATTACAAAGTAGGAACCAAGGGCGCTCAATGTGTGTTCAATTCAGATACCATAAAACAGGTATTGTTTGCTACATAAAGATCAGCTATGAAGTACATTACTTTTGATGTGTAATGACTACATAATGGGCCAATATAATAATATCTTTTAACATTCCTTCGTTCCTAATAACCGTCCTCTTTTGTCTGGTGTAATGTCTCATGTTTGCCATTGCATGAACGCCGCTCCATATGGCGCAGAGCTGCAGAATAAGTTCACTTTGGGTAAACGGGAGATGATTTGGAATTTATGAAGTGATATTAAACGCAGCCACAAATGGAGAACTGATGAATTTGAGAACTGACTCCGTACGTAAGCCTTCAGGCTACAAACCAGAACTTTAACCGCTAAACCCTTCCTACTTAAATAGTTTAACCACCGCTCAGCTCATAATGGTAATATAAAGTAAGACTGGGGATTTTCTGTTGTTATACTTTCTTTAGTAGCAGCCCATTCAAACTGGGTCCATAGCAATCAAAGGCAAAGTGGGTGTACTATTATCTTCTATTTGTATGGCGCCTACACATTCCGCAGCGTAGTACAATGTGGAGGTAAGGACAAGAACAAGTGATGAAAAACATGCAACCGAAAACATAATGGAAGTAAGGTAAGGTAATGAGGTCCCTGCTCCGAGAAGCTTACAATCTAAAAGGAATGGGATAGGGGTGACGCAAGGATAAGTGGGATATAGGGCCACTCAGCGTGGTATTAACGACAGGCTTGGGTACACCTCTTTAAAGAAGTGGGGTTTGAGGGGATTTTTGATAGTTTGAATGGCGGGGGAGAGCCTGATGGTGCAGGGTAAGGAGGGGAGGGAGGGGAGGAAAGAGAGGGAGGAGAGGGAGCGGAGGGAAGAGAGGGAATAGAGGGAGGGGAAGGAGAGGAGAGGGAGGAGAGGGAGGAGAGGGAGGAGAGGGAGGAGGGGGGTGAAAGCCATGGGCCATGAGCTAAGCGGAGACTACGTGTGTGAGAGTACTCGTATCTTAAGATGTTTTCACAAGAGAGATAGATGATCCGGGATTCACTAAGCCGCGGTGCGGGGATTACACCCCGATCTGGCCAAGTTAATTGTAGCCTAGTGTAACGATGCGCTCACCACAAACAAGGCGTGACCGCGAGGCTGAGGTGGGGATTTGATAAACGCCAACCCGCAGCCGCGAGGGAGCATCTGGAGTGTAGATAGGTCGAGGTAGGAGAGGTCAGTGATACTTGCCGAGGTCTGGATAGGAGAGGTACGGATCGTTGCAGTTACTTAGCCGAGGTCGGGATAGGAGAGGTACGGGTCGTTGCAGTTACTTAGCCGAGGTCGGGATAGGAGAGGTACGGGTCGTTGCAGTTACTTAGCCAGGGTTGGGATAGGAGAGGTACGGGTCGTTGCAGTTACTTAGCCAGGGTTGGGATAGGAGAGGTACGGGTCGTTGTGGGAAGCCGGGTCAGGAGCGGAGAAGTACGGAATCCAAAAGCAAGCAAGGTCAGGCAACACAGGACAAGACAGGCCAGGCTCAGACAGGAGGCAGAACTGCAGTGACCACAGCGTACATTCATAAGGTTATGCTCAGCCAATGTGCCAGAGAGCAGGCTGAGCTTATATAGGGAGAACAGTCCAATGAGGAGGGAGCATACTCCCTAGTAAGCTTGGCTGTGGTTGGCTGCTGGAAAACACAGGTGAATCCTATTGTGCAGCAGAATGAGATTGGCATTTGGGTGCCGCGCATAGCTGGTGTGCGCGCTGCGCGGCGGTGACGTCGCCACGCGAGCGAAGCCTGAAGGCGGAGCCAACTGAGGTGGCATTAGAAGCCGAGTGAGATCCGCGCGCGCCCCTAGAAGATACTCTGGCAATGGTTGGTCTGTGAGATGTGCTGCAGGAGGCAGCAGAGGCAAGGCTCCCGATTGCGGGTGTAGGTAAGTAGAGAGCGCGCCGAGAGGGGTGCAGATGACGGATCCTTACACCTAGTGAATCCCGCCCATGGAATACACTGTATCTCTCATTGTTTGAATTTTGTACTAGGTGATACAGTAACTTCCCCGAGGTGACGCAGTGTTGGAAGGCTTGTGTAAACCCCGTCTCATCCTTCTGACATTATTGTATTATATTGTTTTTGTATAAGGCATCAGCAAATAAATTCATTTTCACAGAGGGCCGTGTCCTGCCAATTAAAACCTAAAGGAGACAGACAGACCCAGTATATCCGGCGCCTGGCAGACGCCAAACTCCAGTGGAGTTCTAAGCTCTGGAACCGGAAGGATTATTGGTGGACGCTGCTCCAGAGCCGGTTACGTTGTGCCACTGGAACATTCGATGTGGGGTGTACAACTAGACCCAAATCCTCCGTTTGAGAAGTCCTATATGAAACCATCTATAGATCTTTCAGGCAGCATAGTGTTCAGTAAAAAGGAACAGCGCCGCAGAGAAAAGGTGACTGCAATGAATGTAGTAGCAGTAACAAAAAGCTACAGTGTTGGGTCCAAAATTCAGTTGCCAGGCAGAACAGGTTGAGAATGACATATTAGAATCATTGATCAAAGCTCTTTTCTGGAAGATGTAACGGATACAACATGAAATCCTGAGCAGCTGCCCTACGTATGCGGCAGAGAGGAAGTTTATGTTTACCTCAACCCTTTGACAAGCTGTCGGCGCTGCCAGCCTGTCAGCCAGTGCAGATGGCAAAACAAATTGATTGCCAATGTGGACGCCAGCGCTGATTAGCAGCGAGGAAGTTAAATGTTCTCCCGTATACAAACATTATGGTCGTTTCCTGAAATAGTGGGATCTTTTATAGCTGGAAGAAGAGACCTTCACAGTCTTCAAAGCTTGTGTACATCATCTACAAGTCCATCCCACGCCCGTGCCATAAGATATCTTGGCTTTCAAGTGGTCCAATCCAAGATGCTAGTCCAGCAAGTTGAGTCTTCATGTGCCATGACTTTATTGGCAAGAATCTGTGTCCCGTATGGTACAGTCCATGTGGTACACACCAGTGATGTTAAGCTAATGCCAACAGCAAATGGCACATTTGAATGATGGCCAATGGATGACTGGATCAAAACAGCACCAGATTTATCAAATCTATCCAGTGTATTTATTTAGATCAATCATATGCCTTGTTTTGCAGCTGGAAACCCCTCTAGTGACTCGCGAAAGGCACAATTGTTGCAAAAACAACTCCACTGTAAATTAACATTGAACGCAATAGGGGTATGTTTGGTTTGATAAATATGGGCTGCCTGTTTTGCTGCTGAATGAATATCTGTTTTAATCTCTTTTTACTATGATTATAGATTGTAATAATAATACAACAGGCAAGCCTTCAAGTACTGAGAGCTGGGGACATTAGAGCAGAATATTACATATTAAGGAAATCATTCTAACTATAATGATGGGGCTGCGAGTCCTCTATTACTTGAAAAAAGCAGTAATTGCATTAAAAAAGCCTAAAGAACAACGACTTTATGGATAAAGAAATATGCAAACACATTTGTATATATTAAAACAATTCATGGGATAAATAATGGCAGTAACTATCATGACCAGCAACATTGGTATTATGTATGTACAGTATGAATGCATGCATGTGTATGTATGTATGCATAAATGTATGTATGTATGGATGAATGCATGTACGTATGTATGTATGTGTGTATGTATGTATGCATGCATGCATGCATGAATGCATGTATGTATGTGTGTATGTATGCATGTATGCATCTACCGCACACAAGTACAAAGAACCTCCATAGTGCATCAATGCTTTAATCAAAAATAATTTTGTTGTACAGCTAGTATTAGTCCTGAAGAGAGACCTGAAAATACACTGTATCCAGTAGAGATATAGGGGGTAATTATATATTCACCAAAGCGGCCATTTGGGCTGTGCCGAAAACGGCCCCTTCTGCAGATATAGAACAAGGACTACCATTGACTTTTATAACAGGATCTATAGTATTACAGTATACAGAAATACAGGACTAAACGGCAGGAGAAGACCCACACAGACTTCCAATGTCACCAAGTCAGGAGACCATGAGCCAGCGAAATATTATCATATTAACAAAAGGTGCTTTGATGTCTACACACGAATCACAGAACGTCATGTCAATCTTTAAGACCTTATATAACCTGGGATTTCTCCTTTTATATAGTTTTACGGTATATCATCTCAACTTGGAGGCTACTCCGTTCTCCGGCAGTCATTGACTCAAGGGATGCGTGAGCCTGCCTTCCAAATGGGTGAAGCTCAATCCAAACAACGAAAACATGACGGGCTACAAATTAGAGAAGGTTTCCTTTGCTTGTGGCTGTAATGGGAAGTGTCAGGTGATGAAAGGCTCCATTCACATCCCCCTGAACCGGCAAGTCGCCCGAGATGGAATTCATTGTGACATGAGTCTAAACAAGAAGACCGAAAGGCCTGTGCAGTGTAGGGCTATGTCCCCAAGGGTGGTTGAAGGGGCTGTGTTAGCCGGGGCAATTTCCTGTCTTTGCATCAAAGCTCTTTTGTGTAAACAGTAGACAATTTTAATGGCTCTTCCTCTCCTGATTTGGTGGCTGCAGGCAACCACAGACCTAATAATGTCCTTCTCTCTGCTGCTAAGCGAGACGCCCTCTATAATCGCAGCCACTGTTAGGAGAGAAGGAGCGGCTCAGTGAGTAATGACGCTGACTCTAGCATGGAGTTTGAAGTAGGGGAACCTGGTTCAATTCCCGGTGTCGGTTCCTTGTGACCTTGGGCAAGTCACTTTATCTCCCTGTGCCTCAGGTGCCAAAAACAGAGATTGTAAGCTCTATGAGGCAGGGACTGTGTCTGCAAAATGTCTCTGTGAAGTGCTGCGTAAAACTAGCAGCGCTATACAAGAACAAACTATTATTAATAATAATATTATTACAACTATTTAAACAAGATTATAATGTACACTCATGTTGCTACGATGAGCTGATTGGTTTCATTTACAAATGGAGCCCATATCACCCCTAATTCCATGTTAGATTAGTTGCAGTTTGTATTGCCTTGGAGGAGAGTTATTTCACGATATCCAGTCTCGCACACATGTCCGGCTGTGTTGGTGTGTACAGTGTATATCATTTTAGTTATAAAGCAACACAGCTACTCCATGCTTTTCAAAATGACATATGGGCGATGGGGATGAGAGCAGCAGGTCACTTACACATAAGGCAGATCCTGCCCCCAAGAGCTTACAATCTAAGTGTACCCATAGCAGTCTACAAATATATACTTGCAGAGCAGAAACACCCCAACTTTTTTTTTAAATTTAAATAAAAGTTCACATTTTTCCTCTCTGACCCATGTGTCACCAGGGAGCTTCTCATTGGAAATCTCATTTAACAAGAAAGCCAATGCAGTGACGATCCGATTGGATGGAGGTTGGGATACTTTGTAGCAGAACATCAGAGTTCTTCATAGATGAAATAATAGTGTACAGAGATTTCCAATCCTCATAGGTCTCTTCTTCAAGTGTCCTGCGTACTGACCCATGTCACCATCTTATCACAAACGCGGCCATAGTGACCAACGCCTAAATTCTATTTTCAGGTAGATTTAGCCAATAAATGTATTATCTTTCTCTTACTTTGACTTCATTTCTTGCAGGGAGAACAACAGCTATTTGTTTCAAATGATAAGGGAGACGCCCTCATAATTAAGAAACATGGACACATAGTGACGTGCCTGTATTCTGTATACATGTATTCTCTCTGCCCCGGAGGCAATTTCTTCCTGTTTAATCCATCAAGGACCATCCTTATTATACCATTAATCAATTTGGGGAGCAAGCAGCTGTCGGGAGTGTATGGGCCGTCACTCGTCACGCGGGAGGAGGGTGCGGCTAATTCATTGGCAACGTTTAACCCCGTCATCGCCACACAGGCGGAAAACCTATTGGGAAGCAAGGCCGCGTCCATGGTCGGCGAGACCGCGCGGAGAAGTGCGCGCGCGGCACGATCAAAATGCCTTATGGCAATGATCGCGGAGATAGACCACGCGTGCCAACGCGGTGGGGGGCGGGCACGGTGTGCGAAGAATCAGATACATATGTCCATGGACCCAGCCTGACACTTTGGCGATGAATGGTTCTGTTGGTTGGGTGAAAGTTCTATTCATTGAAGTCTCCCAACTGGAAAAGTGGTTAAGAATCCTGAACCAAATTAACCGATGAACCAAATCCGACGGCTTCCAAGAAGAGGTTCCTCCCCCATGAATCTGATGTCGTTTTTTGGCACTCATTTAACTGCTCTATATATGTCCCGATGAGATAATCTTATTCCCTTTACAATTATATTAATAATGATCCCTCCTCCCCCTTTCGTATGTGTCGCTACAAGGTACACAGCTCTGTACATGGAAATTCAGGGACACAGTTCTGCCCCGCAGAGCTTACACTCTAAGGTTGTTCCAGAGACACAGGGAGATAAAGGGCCATGTTGACAAAGTGATGCTAAGGTTTGAGGCACCGTACGGCCCTCTGCTTTGTAAATATGGGCCAACGTCACTTGGTCAGTGAGTAAAGGGGACCGAGAAAACGATGCTGCCTTCATACACACACATACTCCAGGGTAAAAATCAGCATGGCAGATCTGGCAAAGGTATACGTGCAAACGTGTGTTACAGAGGCAATCCAAGAGAGCAATTTGTTTGGCGATTTTATTTAAACGTAGGATTGAAGCAGCGGGTCTCCGGAGCTGAACCCTTTTAATTTACTCGCCTCCGAAGGGGGTGCCAGTCGCCGCTCCGCTCTCGGGTTCATGTACCGGGCAGAGTTTCAAAGCTTTCGCCCCATGGGGGCCAATAGGAAGCCGTGACATCACCCGGTGCAGCTTCCTATTGGTCCATGTGACGCGGGAGTTTTAAACTTTGCGGAGATACCGGCGCCTCCTTTGGAGGTCTGTATCTCGGGGCGCAGGGGGTCCCCGAAGCTGAAATGAAAGGGGTTCAGCTCCGGGGACCCCCTGCTTCAATTCTATGTTAAAATAATAATTTAAAAAAAACACACATGAATTGCTTCTTTAAGGTCTGAAAGTGTTTGGCGTTGTTCAGCATAACCATATACCTTTATTTCCCCTGTAGCAGGAGGAACAGAGCGCCTTGCATAATAAAAGCAGGTTGAAATATTGATGCCAAAGCCAGTGTGTTGTTCAATGGGAATTGCCTCCCCAAAATATATGCCTTGTTGTTCTATTACACCCCACATATAGCACATAAAACATTTTAAAATGCCAACTTTTCAGTGGCACAAACCTGCCTGACATGATTAATAAGTGTGAGAAGTTCTCTGAACTTCCCCAGTACTCCTGGTATAATATATTACTCTCCAGAAAACTGTTACTCATTTCTGCACAATAGTTGCATAAATCTTGATAGCGGCGGGGGTGTGCGTGTTAGAAATTAACTCCTGCCGGTGCTGAACGCTTGCACTGTCCCAAAATCAAGCCCAAAACCCCCCCCCCCGCCCCTCCCCCCCGGGGTCGCTCCCCCACTGATGCATAGTGCAAATAGTAACAGTGTTACCCCTTTACCCTGTTGCAGGGGTGTTTGCTGAGGAAGAGGAAGAGAAAAAACGCTATTCGGTATTGTGAGCGGTGAGGTGAAGCGCAGGTGATGAGGAATTCACTTCCATTGAAGTGGATGGAAGTTGTTACATTGTTACCTCACCATAAGGTATACAGACAGGATTCGCTCTGTGTATGCGCGTTGGATAAATGGATAGGAGATAGATATTAAATATTTTAGGGATAGATATATGTGTATCTGTATTTCTATAGCGCCATTAATGTACGTAGCGCGTCACAGCAGTAATACACGGGACAATCATATAAACAATCATAAAAATAACACATAATGGGGAGACGCGCTTCAGACATAAAAGTGACATTTAGGAAAAGGAGTCCCTGCTCCGAAGAGCTTACACTCTAATTGGTAGGTGGGAAGAAAGTACAGAGACAGTAGGAGGGCATTCTGGTAAGTGCGTCTGCAGGGGGCCAAGCTTTATGTACGAGGTGTAAGGTATCTGCCATGGAGCTACTCGTATGCTTAGTTAAGCAGGTGTATTAAACATGGGATAGATAGAAATAGCTATAGCGTCTAGATAGATAGATAGATAGATAGATAGGTAGATAGATAGATAGATAGATAGGTAGATAGATAGGTAGATAGATAGATAGATAGATAATCAGGGGGAGGGGATGATTTCTCCCAGGGCAGCGATAGCTAACTTGCTTGCGAATTCTGACTCGCCGCGGCTATTTTCGCGTCTCCAAAAAGGTCAATTGTGCATGGTTCTCTACTCCAGATCAACACCCGAATGCCGATTCCCTGAAACCCTCTCTTCCTTTTGCCCAAGTCCGACCTAACGACCCTCTTAGCGTCGGCCCACACCGGCTTGTCATTGAGACCCATAGCCATGTCTCTATTGACCCTTCTGGAGGAAAGTAGACATACAAGCCTGACACATGTAAACAAACAGAACGAACAGCAGAGCACTTACTTACCCGAAATCTATATCACTGAACGGAAACACAGAGGAAAAAAACCTCCTTCCTGCAGGTTATGCTGGGGTTGTTCCATTTCTTCCCTTGTATTGATGATTTAATAAAGCTATAACTGTCAGCACGCATTACACACAATCTATATAAGCTTCTGTGTTTACTAATATGGTTGTGGGATCCAAGGGAACATTACTTTATAATGGCATTTCATATCACTTGGAGTAATACCAGGGGACGGGATAATGAGAAAGCCATTTAGTCCCAAGCAGCGGCGAGGAGCGCGGCGTTGGTGAGTAAAAGATGCACATTTTGTCAGAGTTAAATTGCTCCCCTATGCATCAGAGGTTGTTAGTGAAATTGTAAAGAGGAAATAGGCACTGAAATATTTATTCACCGACGGGCAATTTAGGCAAATGGTACATCAGAGTGAAGCGTTAAAACGAAATGCCAACTGTTCCGTGCAGTCATTCACACCGCGCCTTCGCTAGCCAATCACATGGGAGGAATGAGACTGCGTCAAGAATTGCTTTTCGAGTGCACTTTGAAATTCTTCCCTGGTGACACATTACATCTGATCACCAATGCTCTTAGGGCCTCATGCAGTAAGCCCCGATACAAAATTTTCGGCACGAATTGCGAAAATGTATTTTTTGGGCGATTTGCCCTCGCAGTATTCAGTAAGGGCCGAATCCTTCCGATCCCTGCTGAAGCACTGCGAAAGCAAAGCTGCCGATGAGCTGTGGCGATACAGCCTGGCTCCCGATAAGGCTCCCGATAAGCCTTTGGTGCCGATAGATGTTTGCAGCTGAGAGAGACAAGCCGCTCTCTCAGCGCAAACTTCGGCACCAAAAAAAGTATTTAAAAACAACTTTTATTTATACTCTACATGTGCAGGGGGTCTTCGGAGCTGAACCGCGTTGGTTTGAGGTCCGGGGACCCCCTGCCCCCCGAGATACAGGCCCCTTTATGAGGTGCCGGTATCCCTCGGCGTTTAAAGGTCCCGTTCACGTGACCGCGGCCTGTAAACAAACCAGAGGGATACCGGCACCCCATAAAGGGGCCTGTATCTAGGGGGGCAGGGGGTCCCCGGACCTCAAACCAACGCTGTTCTGCTCCGGAGACCCTCTGCACATGTATAGTATAAATAAAACACACACACATCAATAAAGACTCGTTCCTTACCTTGGCGGCTATGTGCAACGGTAATGAAGCAGCATGAATGTCTTTTTAATTATACTGTACAGTGAGCAGGGGGTCCCCTGAGCTGAACCGCATTGCTTTGTGGACCAGGGACCCCCTGCTTCCCGAGTTACAGGCCCCGGTATGTGTCATCGGGTGGCAGTGTCGCCGCCATGTTTATAGCGTCCCCGCAATAAACATGGCGTCCACACTGTAACCGATGGCCCAAACCGGGGCCTGTAACTCGGGAGGCAGGGGGTCTCTGAGCCACAAATAAATGCGCTTCAGCTCAGGGGGCCTCCTGCTTCCGCACAATATTATTAAAATACATTAATGCTGCTTCATTACCATAGCGGATAGCCGCTAAGGCAATGAAGGGGTTAACGCATAGTAGCATGTTTATTGGGGACAAATGCCCCCAATAAACATAGCAGCAATACACAACATACAGTATAGTAATGGGCAGAATGACTATTATCCACAAATGGATAATAGTGCAGTTGTCCATTTACAATACTTACACAACAATAAAGACTTTAAATACATATAGCACTCACCCATGTCCCACTGCCACGATGAAGGCCATCCTCATCTTCATCCTGCCCATGCCCCATCCGCTTCTGCAAAACAAACACAAGAATTACAACATCCAAATTAATGTCCCCTAACCCCTTAATCACCATAGCGGTTATTAACCGCTACAGTTATTAAGGGGTTAAGCCACCATCACCCACATACCCTCCCCCACAAAGCCCCCCAACCACCCTCACCCAATACCCACAGGGGAGTCCTACCAAATACCCTTGGGCCTAATACCCCCTCCCCCAGCACATACAGTACAATAATGTGCCAAATAACTATTATCCACATAGGGATAATACATTATTTGGCCATTATTAAACACATTCAATAACGTTAAAATGTAAATAAAATTGTACTAACCTCATCAATAAGAAGTCTCCGTCGCCAGCATCATCCTTGGGGTCCGTTGCCAACATTAGAAATAGCCACAACATTTCAATATCATTAACATAACACTGAACCCCTTAATCACCTTATCGGGTACTAACCTGAAAGGTAATTAAGGGGTGAAGCCATCCTGCAATGCCTACAACAGTTATGCATAACATCTTCAGTGAAATAAAAACCAATTGCCTAACCAAATTCCATTTAATCATTCAATCTGTAGGCTCACATGCCTCATAAAACATTGCATTTACAGTGTATACATGTAGCATAACATGTAAACTGCATGTACACGCTGCAAATCAATGTTAACAATACAATAATGCCACTCAAATCGCCATACATCACAAGAAGTATATTATTTAATACAATAAACTCACCATCAATGAATTACCACACATCAATTACATCCCTAAACAATTAAAATACCATCCATACCAATTACACAATGAACTAAAGCTATCCTAACAGAGAACCACTTCAAAACATAGAAAAAAGTACACCAACAAATACAATATACTAAAGCAAGGCTTTCCATATCCTATTGTACGGCCTGGAAGCCCAAAACTTACATCTGTCTAAAAATAAAATACATTTAGCACACATCAATGCATAGCCACAATGATTAACAATACAGAATTAGAAGCTTTAACAAACACTATCATTTCTTACCCTGTATATATATCGTGTACACATACATACAGACATACATACAGTGGGAAGAATTGAATAGCATTATAAAAAATGAAAACATGAAAAGCAACACAAAAAACAGTTACATTAAGTACATTTCTTTATTAACTACATTAATTGCCCCACCGACTCCCGTGATCAGCTTACTCACGAACCATCCAGACACCATCCACGACACCATCCAGGAACAAATCCACAAACAATCCAGGAACAAATCCACGAACCAAACCAGGAACCAATCCAAGAACAAGTGCAGGAACCAATCCAGGAAGCAAGCACGAAGAATCCAAGAAAACATCCACGACACGATCCAGGAACAGGAACCCAAAAAGAAAAAAACAAATTAAAAATTAAATAATAAAACATGACAATCAAGGGTTACGGTTTATTCTTAGTGAATCTGTATTACAATACCTTGTTCCGGGTCTTCGACATCCGGTGCCACGCCCTGGTCTTCAATTCAGAGGAGGTCCGTCCTCCTCGGCATCTGCCTTCAAAATGAGACGACTAGGCTTTTATAGGCTATGACGTCAATTGTCGTATATGGTTCCACGGCCCTGATTGGGCCGTGAAAACCATGTGTTTGGCCGATGTAAAAAAAATGATGATGTCACTAAAGGCAATGCCAGCACAGCCAATCAGAATGGCTTTGCTGCTATTGCCTTAAGAAAACGTCAGGAATGACACATGGCCGGACTCACATGGTAAGCAGCCAATCAGAGCGTGGGAACTCCATCCTATCTGATTGGTTATAGTACCATGTGAGCGGCCATGTGTCATTTCATGACGTTTTCTTAAAGGCAATAGCAGCAAAGCCATTCTGATGGCTGTGCTGGCATTGCCTTAAGTGACATCATCAATTTTTTTACAATCGGCCAAAACAACATGGTTTTCACGGCCCAACAGGGCCGTGGAACCATATGACGACGACAAATGTGACGTCATAGCTATAAAAGCCTATGTCGTCTCATTTTGAAGGCAGATGCCGAGGAGGACGGACCCCTCTGAAGATTGAAGACCAGGGCGTGGCACCGGATGTCAAGAAGAACCCGGAACAAGGTATGTAATACAGATTCACAAGAATAAAACTAGTACACACCTTGATGTGTCATGTTTTATTATTTAATGTTTAATTGTTTTTTCTTTTATGGGTTCCTGTTCCTGGATCGTGTCGTGGTTGTTTCTTGGATTTCTTCGTGGCTTGCTTCCTGGATTGGTTCCTGCACTTGTTCTGGATTGGTTCTGGTTTGGTTCGTGGTTTGTTCCTGGATGGTGTCGTGGATGGTGTCGTGATTGGTTCGTGAGTAAGCTGATCAACGGGAGTCGGTGGGGGCAAGTAATGGTAAGTAAATAAAGAAATGTACTTAATGTAACTGTTTTTGTGTTGCTTTTTCATGTTTTCATTTTTATATGCAAATCATTTTTCCCACTGTATGTAGTCTGTATGTATGTGGACAGATATATATACAGGGTCAGAAATGATAGTGTTGTAAGCTTTAATTCTGTATGTTAATCATTGTGGCTATGCATTGAGTGTGCTAAAATATTTTATTTTTAGACAGATGTAAGTTTTGGGCTTCCAGGCCGTACATAGGATATGGAAAAGCCTTGCTTAGTATATTGTATTTGTTGGGTACTTTTTCTATGTTTTGAAGTGGTTCTCTGTAGGATAGCTTTAGTTCATTGTGTAATGGTATGGGATGGTATTTTAATTGTTTGGGATGTAATTGATGGGTGGTAATTCATTGATGTGAGTTTATTGTATTAAATAATATACTCTTGTGATGTATGGCGATTTGAGTGGCATTATTGTATTGTTAACATTGATTTGCAGCGTGTACATGCAGTTTACGTTAGCTACATGTATACACTGTAATGCAATGTTTATGAGGCATGTGAGCCTACAGATTGAATGATTAAAAAGGAATTTGGTTAGGCAATTGGTTTTTATTCTGAAGATGTTATGCATAAAGTTGTAGGCATTGCAGGATGGCTTCACCCCTTAATTACCTTCAGGTTAGTACCGATAAGGTGATTAAGGGGTTCAGTGTTATGTTAATGATATTGAAATTTGTGGCTATTTCTATGTTGGAACGGACCCAAGGATGATGCTGGACGGAGACTCTTATGATGAGGTTAGTACAATTTATTTACATTTTAACGTTATTGAATGTGTTATAATAGGCCAATAATGTAACCCTATGTGGATAATAGTTATTTGGCACATTATTGTACTGTAGTGCGGGGAGGGGGGTGGTTTAGGCCCAAGGGTATTGGTGTAGGACTCCCTGTGGGTATTGGGTGAGGGTGGTTGGGGGTTTGTGGGGGGGTAGATGGGGATTGGTGCTTAACCCCTTAATAACTGTAGCGGTTAATAACCGCTATGGTGATTAAGGGGTTAGGGGACATTAATTTGGATGTTTGTAATCTTGTGTTTGTTTTGCAGAAGCGGATGGGGCATGGGCAGGATGAAGATGAGGATGGCCTTCATCGTGGCAGTGGGACAGGGGTGAGTGCTATAGTATTTAAAGTCTTGTTGTGTGTAAGTATTGTAAATGGACAACTGCACTATTATCCATTGTGGATAATAGTTTCTGCCCATTACTTACTGTATGTTAGGGGGTATAGGTTGTGTTGGGTATAATATATATTATTTATTATATATAATATAATATATATTATTATATAATTATTTAATTATTTTTTAATTCGTTATTGTGGTGCTGGGGTGTGTTTTTTTATTATTGTGGGTAGTGGGGGGTGTGTGAAGGGGGCATTAGCCCAACGTGGTTTGTTAGGGCTGGCGTGGGTAGCGGGAGGCCTTAACCCCCTTCAGGACCGTAGCGGTATTTACACTACGGTCGTGAGGGGTTAAGTGCCCCCATCCCCCGCAAGTCCTAAACTCACACCCAGGGGCCAAATACCCCCCTCACCACCTCCCGCTACCACAATAACGCTGGAACGGTGGGTTAACCCCTTCATTGCCTTAGCGTTAGCCGCTAAGGTAATGAAGTGGCTTTTAAATGCCTTTTTCCTGCCTCGGATGCATGCCGGGGGGCTCCGGTGCGGGTATCAGCTCCGGAGACCCCCGGCATCAATCACAGGCAGGAAAAAGGGCTGATTTTTCCTAAGTGTCGCCCTTGCCGATGCTTCTCCTTCAGCAAGTTGCCAACTTTAGTTGGCGGGCTGGATTGGCCATAAAATCTCCAATCTGGCCTGCCGATCAGCACCAAAAAGCTGATCGGGGCTTACTGAATTCAGGCGGGAAAAAAAAGTCCCGATAAGTGGCTTATCGGCAGCCGGGTGGCGAAAAAAATTTTTTCGCAAGAAAAGTTGCCGATAATTCCCACTTATCGGGGCTTACTGAATCAGGAGGGCAAAAAACGGCTATAAAATGCCGAAAAAGCCTTATCGGGGCTTACTGCATGAGGCCCTTAGTCCAATAAGTCCAGCAAGAAAAGACTACACACCCGCCAATAAATACAGAGCCTTGAATCCTTTTCTTGACTCCAACGAAGTTTAAATATTGGTCTGTGCTATTTCTGGGAATGTTCAGAATAATTAAAGAATAAGCAAATATGTAGAACATGTTTGGAGAAAGAGCTGGTGTGTCGAATAATGTACCATTTGCAATAGATAATTTCACGTCTCTACATGGAATAGCCTGAGACTAATGTTCCTGAGTTTAATAGGTAAAGGGCGAAACGCACCCAAAAGGCCCCCCAAAAATGAAAAAGAACGTACATATGTATCAAAAATCAACGTTTCGTTCTCACACTGAGACTTTCATCAGGACATCGAATAATCAAACAGAGCACCCTCTTTTTTTCTATTATTATTTTTGCTGTCTTCCTTTTTTTTATTATTTGAGTGTGTAAGGATACTGTATATAGGATTGTGAGTTTAATACATCCCATTATATAGTTTACGGTGGGCATCGTTGCTGGTGTTCTTGTTATTGTTCTAAAAATAATTATCTTGTTTTGGTTGTGAATTTAGAATTTTTTCCCCGTGTTCTCGTTTTAGGGTTTGCAAAAACACAATTGGTTTATTAGGGTTTTATATTTTTACAAATAATGGGGGGGGGGGGGGGGAAACGGAAAAAAAAACTGCAGAATTTTTCAAAAACAAAAACAAAACGCACACACAAAAAAAAGTGAGTTTGTAACAACGGTCGATTCTGCTCACTTCAGGTTTGGAAGCGGCGAATGTCTCTCCCTGTATTAATAACCCTCACGTTACTAGCTGGGGAACACCGGAATACATTGAAATATTGATACATTTGTCAGGATTCACTAATGTCCCAATGCGGGTTATCACTTCCTGATGCAGCAATAACCGCCATTGACGTGAATTATCTGGGGTGACTCTCGCACGTTAGTGAACCGACCTCATTGAGGCGAGATGAAAATGCACCAGATTTGCTCCAAAATGCCCCGATATTGCATTCATTCTTATTGAGTCATAGCAATGGAATATGGCTGCTTGAATGCCTCTAAGGCCACGGGCATGGTCAGCGCTTAGGCGCTGACCCGTGCTGACCCGTGCTGCTGCTCGGCACTGAGCCCCTGCAGCCGCAATGAGAGCGGCTTTAGCAGGGGCTCGCGCACGCTTCCGCACGCCTGCGGAAGCGTGTGTCTTAACAAATGTTACATTTCAGAGCTCGCCGGAGCGCAGGGCCGGTAACGTGAGCGGTTCGCCCAATGAGGGCGAACCAGCTCCGTGACGTCACAGGCCCGCCCCCAGACACGCCCACGGACGGCGCGCGCTCTAAGGCCAGGGAAAGCACCCGCTTTCCCTGAGCCTCAGCACGCCTCCGCACGGGCGAAGTGTCTATGGACTAAGCCTAAGGCAGGGGGGCTTAACTCCGGTCCTCAAGACCCCCCCAACAGGACAGGTTTTAAGGATATCCCTGCATCAGCACAGGTGGCTCAATCAGTTCCCGCATCAGCAGAGGTGGCTCAATCAGTAGCTCAGACTTCGACTGAGCCACTGATTGAGCCACCTGTGCTGAAGCAGGGATATCTGACCTGTTGGGTGGGTCTTGAGGACTGGAGGTGAAAACTCCTGCTCTAAAGTATCACTGTAATTAGCCTTAGGATGAAAAAGTAGCGTACAAACAACGTCACCCTCATTAGTGGAGCTCAATTGATGTCCCAAAACAAAGATTTACGAGCGGCTCTGAGAGTTCAGCTTTCCCTGTACTGGCGAAGGTAATATCACAGCCATGCATGCCCGACCACCGCCTCGTCAAGGAGGTTACATCCGATTGGCCCAATCGAGGCGAGGATGCCATAAATCACATGATACACTTCATGGACTTATGCATGCAGAAGGTTCTTATGTCATAAGCAGCCGGGCTGCCAAAAGCAACACAGGACATAGGTTTAGCAGACGTAAGAAGACCAGCACACATCGGCCTTTGTATCCAAATATCTTTTTGGATTGTAAGGAGGTCTGCATGGATACCGTGACCGCGTGTGACACTCGGTGAGCTCACTAATGTTCTCCTTTAGAGAAACAATCCTGGAGCCTAAAGAGCCAACCATAAAAGGGAGAGGGCACGGTGTTGAAAACATTAGAATTCCCAGGCTAGCAAACTTACTGCCAAACTTCCATTAACTTGCACGCTCAAATTGCAGAAAGGAAACCTTTAAAACAGCACGAGGACCTTTCTGTCTCCTCCGGTTATTTTGCTCTGAGTAATTGTCCCTGGCACGTCGCAGCAAACTCTGCACACACCGGCAAGACCGTCCGATAGCCGGTACGGTATCAGCATGATAAACCGAAGGATTGGTTCACTCCGTTGAGCAGGTTGGTTTCCAGGACCTGGACCAGCTTTGGAGCAGACGTCTCCGTGACGTCTAAGAGAGTTTATGCAATGCACATAGCGTTGGCAAACGGGTCGTGAAAGAACCATTGAACTGCTCCATCTCTGCTTGGGCCCAGCATACGTAGCGAAACAATAAGTCCATGGTCCCTTCAAGCAGCTCGGATATTGTATCGTCAATACTAAATATTCCACCAGGTCACTCCATCATGGCTATTGGGTGGAAATGAATATTTGTACCATGGTAGAATCAAAAGAATAAAAACCACAGTTTGCCAAAGTATTAACAATTCTTTGGCATATAAGTAATATTCAATTTCATTTTGTCTAAAGGATTATCCACAAATATAGTCCACCCTTAGGGAGAAATTCCTTATGTATCTTAAAGCACAAAAAACCCCACCTGCAAACAGGCTACTTACGAGAAAATGCCACAACACTACCAGAAAGAGTTGTAGCGAGTAGAACTAAAATAAATTGACAAAATTAAATATGTGAGTAGGGAGAAATATATTCTTAATATCTGATCCTAGAGGTAGAATTGAACTCTGTACTAAATTTAGCACAAAGGGAAGCCCATGTAGAGAAAATGGAGAATTCCATTGGTATGGAGAGATGTCTAAATGTAAAGAGGAGGTCAGTGACTATTTGTTCTGGGAACTGGCCTATGAAGTGGGAATCCTGATGGAATAAGCATGTCCTTTCACCCAACTAGCAACACTTACATTGTAAGCTTTTCTCGGCAGGAATGAATTGTGCCAACACTACTATATGATGTACAACAATATAGCCTCTATATGTATTGTCATTAGCTTGTGCAGGGTCAAGGACAGAGTGTTGACCAAGGTCCCGGGGTTGTTGAGCAAGGAGGGTCGTCTGTGTAAGGTTTGTGGAGTGAGGGGCAGAGGGGGCCTAGCTGAGCAGTGGAGGAGGGCCCAGGCGGACTATCACGGAAGTTGTGCCCAACTTCCTGCCAGGGCCTACTTCCTGTATCGACTAGGCGAGCAACCCAGAGACACACGGCCTTCCACAGCCCTCTGCACTGGGTGTAGATTCTGGTAAAATCATGATTTGAAGCCACGGGGGAAGAGTTCTTCTGTATGACCACGTGTAAAGATGGCTCAATCTGGAAGAGATAAATATGTATTTACATCATCTTTTTCAGATGGATTATTTCCCCTTCATTGCCAGAGAGGCCGCCACCACACTTCAGCAAAGGAGTTCAAATAAACAACTCATTTTAAACCTACTTAAAAGACCTCCCCCCACCCCAAAAAAAAAAGTAATTCCACTCAAAAAGCCGAGATGCACCAATTAACATGATATGTTCTCTTCTCCACAGCACGTCTAAATTGAAGTAAGCTGCAAATGATAATATGGTTTTCATTAGACCTCCTCGCCACAAGGCCCATTTATTGAATGGGTCTGACTGGAGGCCGCAGCCATCGGGAGTCTAACGTCTCGCCTTCCAAACTTTTCCTGCCATAAATAATGCGCGCTGTCAGAGACAGAAGTGTACAGAAGCACAAATCAGGGTCTCCCAGGGACCGTGGGTGGCACTGTGCCCAAAGTAACATGTGTCACGGTTAAAGAGGCAAATGTCCACCCCCCACATCTCCTCCAGCAACTCAAAGCTTCCAACGGCACAGATACTGTATTTACGGTAAGTCCCCAAGAACACACAACTAGCAAGCTGGGCACTTTATTCATTTATTTATAACGTGTTACCAGGAAGTAAATATGAAAAATGGTAAATGCTGCACACCGAATAAAGAATAAACGTACGGTAATTACCGGTGCTCCTGCGTCTGGATAAGAGCCTGCAGCTGATCCAACAGTACAAGAAGAGAGGCTACGCAAGGCACAACGGATTTTCAAATTATCTAATTTATTAAGACCTTGCCATATATGCCACTGCACCTCATCTGAAAAAGACCATAAGGTCGAAACGTTGTGTTTCTGTTTGGCTTAATAAATTAGATCATTTGAAAATCTGTTGTGCCTTCCGTAGCCTCTCTTCTCTTACCAGGAAGTAATACAATGAGAGTTACGTCTCGTTTTCACGTATGTCCTGGGCACAGAGTTATGATGACAGATACATGGCTACAAATACATAGTTTCATTAAGTGAGCAGGGTTATACATTATATACAAGACATTGCATGCACAGTAAGAGATAATATATATTATAGGCGTATGTAACAGTTACAGACCAGATTAAAATGTGAGACAGCTTTAGTTATGAAAGAACTTAGACTGGTGGCGGCTGTGAGAGCCTCCGGTAGACTGTTCCAGTTTTGGGGCGCACGGTAAGAGAAGGAGGAGCGGCCGGATACTTTGCTGAACCTCAGCACTTAATATGGCAATAAAATGATTATTGATATAATAGGGGGGATTGCTGCTTTAAGTGCAATATTGTTGCTTACTTATAGCATTCACTTGAGATGATGTTTATTGCATTTTAATGAATAGACCCTTGAGAAATTAAAATAAATATTTAATGTAATCAGCCATTGTTCGGTACATAAGGAAAGGGGCAATACGTCTAATGGAGAGTCATTAATGCAGAGTTCTAGCAGCTGTATTATTCCTGGGTAGATACGGAGACGTGAATCTCCAACGCAGCGCTCCAAAAGCTTCCAGCTAAGCCACGCAGAGATACAGGATAATGAATTCCATAGGTAGTAGTAGGGATATAGTCCGCCAATATGAGTATTTCACAACGATAGCTGTACCTCCGGATCAGAGTAATGAGCCTACTAGAGAGTAACCCCAAGTGAGAGGGTAACCCCAAGTGAGAGGGTAACCCCAAGTGAGAGGGTAACCCCAAGTGAGAGGGTAACCCCAAGTGAGAGGGTAACCCCAAGTGAGAGGGTAACCCCAAGTGAAGCCCTGCAGCCAAGCCGGACGACAGATGGGGTCAGAATAAACACCGGCAGCTCCAGATCCAGGTAACAAATAACACAGCCGCCATAGATAGGAACTCGGCACAGAAGGTAAATGATGTACTCACAGACCCACGTTGCTAGAAGTAGCGAGTATCCGGGCATGCATCCTGCAAGGAGAGATCCGTGGAAGTAAACAAAGTAGCGTGGAGCACAGAAAACTCTGTAATAAAGCGCCAGTGATGGCGGGAAACGCGTCAGAGTTTTTCTTCGGTTTTTGTACGGGCGCTATGTGTTAATAAATGTTTATTTTTTTCACTCTTGATCCCGCTTCCAGTTCTCTTTCCCATTGTTGCTGTGCTCCACGCCACTTTGTGTACTCCCACGTATTATTCCCGGGCAAAACTATGCTATACTATGCCACGGCTGCAATAATGAGGTGTATGAGCTTTCCAGACCTTGAAATGACCTTATTCAGGGAATCAGAACCTTATAAAACATGTCTGTAAATATCCTTCTTTATCTGGCTATTTCTGCCAATTCTAAAAACAAGCGTTTTGAGGGATGGAAAGTCTGATTTATAAGGGAAGGATAGGCAAATTAGGTCAGTTTACACCAGAAAGGAGGGTTCTAAGAGGGGATATGATAGCTATTTAGAAATATTCAGTATGCAACGTCAATACAAGGAACTTTCTAGGGAACTATTCATCCCAAGGACAGAACAAACGACGCGAGGTCATCCCTTGAGATTGGAGGAAAGGAGACTTCACCGCCGGCAGCTAAGGAATGGGTTATTTGCAGTAAGGGTAGTTACAGTGTGGGATTCATTACCCATGGAGACTGTGATACAAAAGATATCTTTAAGAAGAAGAAAGGTAAACAGGGATATACCAAATAAGTTAAGCTTAGGAAGTATGTTGATCCAGAAATCTGATGGCCGTCACTGGAGTGAGGAAGGATTTTCTTTTCTCCCTAATCCTTATGAGACATCATCGGGTAATGTTTCACTGGGGTGTTTGTTTGCCTTCCTCCGGATCAATATAAATATTAATTAATATTGGATGAGTATCTCCATTGACTAAATTTAACATAGGTTGAACTTGATGGACATCAGAATGTCTGTATGGTAACGTATCACATACTGTACAGAATAATCTTTCCTACAGTATATTCTATGCTGTTTTACACGACGCCTGGATGCCAATGAACACTATGTCATATTTATTGACGTATATATATTCAGCCATGTGGTGGAACTACAGGTTTTTAGAAAGGCCAGGAAAATGGTAAATCTATCTGCAAAATCCATCACACGGTATAGAGACTTCCACAAACATAAATACGTGACTCAATGTCCTTCTCAGGAAGAGGGAACGTCTGGCACCCCTTCTAAAGTCTTTGGCAGACATCGCCTCACATTTGATGGAAAGTAGAGTTATTTGATGGGTCAACAACATGTCTCTCTTAGTCAAGACATGGACAAGTCATATTGAGTTCTTTCCCAGATGGCAACTCCAAACTAGAGATGTATATTGTGCATTTTATTCTATACAGTAAAGTTGCTTAGTACACCGTTAATGGTAAGTCAGACAGATTTACTACACAGCAGACACAGTCCTGCGCACACTTCTGCTATATAAGCGAAAGGTAATAGTGCATGCAAAGCGCTTGCACGACTTATTGACCACATAGGTTGACAGTTTGAGCATTTATTGGCTCTGCTGAACCATGGGGTCATGATGAGTTAAAGTAAGGCAGAAAATAGTGTACAATAATGTACAATAATGAGATTATGTTCAAAGGAGGCTTAGGAACAAGCTCAAAATGAAGTGCCACGGGTTGCAAGAACTATGTAAAAGGGCGCTACGTAATAATGTTGTAGTTTAATTGCTACAAATACAAACTTTGCCGGATCTCAGTAAATGGACACGTGTGACTTTGGGACATTGTCCTTAGTGGGATGGCCTGGTTTGGGTATTTACGACCATATTTTGTCTTCTCCATTCCCTTGAATAGGTGGTAAGTTGTTTTAAGGCTTTTAGCCTCATGGGACGAGACGTGGGAACCTTTCGCGTGAGCTAGCGAACCATGTGAAATTGGCCATTTTGGAGGGGACGCTACCGGCAGCCCCTTCCCGTTAAGTATCGTAAGAACCAGGGGGTCCCCGGAGCTGAAATGAATGCCAATGAAAAATAGGGGTGATAAATAAAGCAGGAGGAACCGCTGCGTTTAAGGGGTAATCCTAACTGGCGATTTTGTTTTGCTAATTTTTTTTAACATAGGTTTGAAGCAGGGGGTCTCTGGAACGGAACCCATTAATTTCAGCCCCGGGTACCCCCCGTTTCCAGAGATACAGACCTCCGAAGGGGGCGCTGGTATCTCCTGCAAGTTTAAATCTCCCGCGTCACGCGGGCCAATAAGAAGCCGCACCGGGTGACGTCACGGCTTCCTATTGGCTCGCAGGATGCGTGAGCTTTGAAAAGCGGCCATTACATGAACCCAGCTAGCTGATCGGCTACCGGCAGCCCCTATGTAGGTAGGTATCTCTGGAAGCAAGGGTGTCCCAGGAGCTTAAATGAATTTGGTTCATCTCCGTAGACTCCCTGCTTCCATCCCATCTTTAAAAAAAATGTGCAAAAAAAAATTGCCCGTAACCATAAAATACGTATATTTTTAACAGGTAAACGGTAAAATTAGCAAATCTATTGTTAGATGCATCGGGGAGAGATAAAGTAACTTGTCCGAAGTCACACGGGGTTCTTCCCACTTCAAAGAACAGTTACTACTAGAAATCTCCATCTCTGTGCTAAACATAAGGTTAACATTAGCCTTTTCAACTCATATTAACTGGGAGAGCGTCTACAAAGCAGATTCATGCATACACCGCGTATATTCATTTCGATATGACGTTCCTGTCAATGCTGTGGTCGAAAAAATTGATTCCAGACCACAGCCCGACGAGCCGAGATGGAAGCAAAGTCTCCTGGAAAACAAATGGATAAATGTGTCGTACGATCCTTGTAACCGCGAGCAAAAAGTCAGCCAGCACAATGCTACCTTATGCTACCAGCCCATACGCATGCGCGGACTGCCACAAACATGTGATAGAAATCACTTTCAGACATCCTTCCCAGATTGTAATCACTTCATAGTGTTTGTGCCTTCAAATAAATGCCTGAAAAAAAACAATATACAAGTGCATATTCTCCCTGAGTACAGCACAAGACTTGTACCGGTGTACTATTACTTCCTATCTTCTGTACATTCTTATTTCAATACAGCCTTTTTGCATACAAGACATATTTTTTAGACTTTCCTGTTGGCCAAGAGTCGCGGTAACCGCAGAGAGCGAACGCTTACAGTGACCTGCCGGCCGAGCTGAATGTTCTTACTGGGCATACACGGAGGTCAGGTTTTGAGGATATCCCTGCTTCAGCACAGGTGGCCCAATCATTGCGATACAAAAAGATTGCAGGAAATGGCAGAGCACAACTGAGGGCATGCAAACTTAAGAAAAAGTCGCGTGAGGGAAAATGCGTTTTTTCCGGCGGCGGTTTGTTGCAGTTTCAATCCGTGCGGATCAATCCAAAACCGCCATTGGATACAATCCGTGGGTGAATTTTTACCAATCCAATCCACTGATTCTGCAATCCACGTGCGGATCCACGGATTGGATTGGTAAAATCACCCAACGGGTTGCGTACTCCACGGATTGCATGCTCCACGGATTGCGTACTCCACGGATTGGATTTCCAGTGAAGTAAAAAAAAAAAAGTGTGGTTGGGGGTGAATGTTTGGGGGTATGCCACATGGGGAGATTTCAGGGAGTTTTTAAATGTCTGAAAGCTGGCAGAGAATATATATATATATATATACAGTATATATATATATACATCACTAACTTTCAGGAACCATTTAACACCTCTAGCCATAAATCACATCCACACCGGGGGAGGGACGAGCACAGATAACATTCCAAGAGACACTGTTTTTAAGTATACCTTTTGCTTCATTCATTGTAACATCGCCGGAAGAAGAGATCAGTGTATCTCGAAAGCTCGCACAAATAAAAGCATTTCGTTAGCCACAGAACGGTATCATCTATTTATTTTTTGATATATATATATATAGATATATATATATATATATATACAGTGGTTGACAAATCACCAAAAAATCTACTCGCCACACAAAAAAATCTACTCGCCACCTAGTACCAAACGTGTGCTGCTTGGGCCAATATTTACTCGCCCGGGGGTTAAATCCACTCGCCCGGGGCGAGCAAATGTATAGGTTTGTCGAACACTGTATATATATATATAGTTCTACCGGAATAAATTGAAGACATTATAAAAAGCAGATTGTAACAAAACGTGTATATTGCGTGGAATACTTTATATCTGGCAGAGTATAGTGATTGTGACCTGAGACAGACTTGAGCTAATGACCTTGAAGTGGGAAGCTATCCCATTGCCAATCCATTAAGCCACCCCACTCCCTAATGACTTTGCTTTGTGGTATTAAACACTTTCGTCAAAGAACTACTTTACATCTGCATGATAAATCAGATTTCATTCTGCTGCCCCCAGGACATTTTCATCACCAGATTGAAGAAAGAAAAAATGTTTTTTTTCTTGCAAGACTTTCCCCCAAAGATGGAGACGAGAGTGACAGCCGAGTCCACGAAGGGTGAGACACCCCGCTGCGAGCCGACAAAATGCCACGGAAATTCCCACATCAATGGCGCTATTGGCAGGAAGAGACCGCTCCCTGATTAAGTGAGATGTGTGTATATCCTCGGAGCTGGGAATAGGAGGTGGAATGTGGTCCCCCATTTTATTTTGCACACATGATTTATCAACCATCTTTATACCCAGATGTGCTCCAGGGGAGAATACAACATATGATGCAGACAGGAAATGATCCAAGTTTCAAGGGGAACATTGGTAAGCCGACCCCCGCCTCGGGCTGTACAGTCATGAAAGATATTAAATAAAGTAACAGCTTTAAGCTTCAGTTGTGGAAACCTGAATATCAATGTATCAACCAACTCCCTTCCATGGCTGCAGCATTCATTTCTCTTCCTGCAGATGTAGCAAAAGTTATTGCTCATAACGTGCAACATCACAGAATATTCCCAGTAACTCCAGCTCCGTCTGTATATCAAACCTTCCCCGGCCAATGGGAACTAATAGCAGTGACATCTTTAATATCTATTTATATTACGTTACCAGGGAACATATACATTGAGCATTACCTGTCATTGTCAAGCATGTCCTGGGTACAGAATAATCCGTTCACAACATTATTTGTTACAGTTACAAACATGTTAAAAGCATGAAACTGCCGAAATCTTCAAAGAACTTCGGGGTTGTTCCTCAGGGGGCCATTAAATCTGGGCTATGAACGTGACGTTACAGACATAGGTAACGTTACAGAGATAGGTAACGTTACAGACATAGGTAACGTTACAGAGATAGGTAACGTTACAGAGATAGGTAACGTTACAGAGATAGGTAACGTTACAGAGATAGGTAACGTTACAGACATAGGTAACGTTACAGACATAGGTAACGTCCGGTAGTTTCCCTGAGTACTCACAAAGCTAAATACTGTATATGCAAAAACATCATCCATTAGTGAAAGGAGCGGCTCAGTGAGTAAAGACACTGACTGGCACTGAGTGTGAAGCAGGGGAGCCTGGGAGAAGGAGCGGCTCAGTGAGTAAAGACACTGACTGGCACTGAGCGTGTATCAGGGGAACCTGGTTCAATTCCTGGTGTCGGCTCCTTGTGACCTTGGGCAAGTCACTTTATCTCCCTGTGCCTCAGGCACCAACAACATAGATTGTAAGCTCTCCGGGGCAGGGACTGTGTCTGCAAAATGTTTCTGTAATGTGCTAGAAAAAACTAGCAGCGCTATACAAGAACAAACAATTATTATTATTATCTCATTCGCACAGGCTTAGCACCATGTGAAGTTAACGCAAGGCAGCGCAGGCAGCAAAGAGGTTAAATAAAGCTGACGAATATAATAATTGAAAGTATTTTTTTAATTGTTTAACGCTTCACATGCTTTGTGGCGGTCGTACAATCCTTACCCTATCCTGTGCGTGATGAGACTGTTAGTAAACTTAATAATCGACACTTTTTCTCTTCCGCTGTTAGTCTTAACTAATTATTTTGACATGATCAGCCAGAGATAAAGGAACATACTTACCAGGCGAGATTAGCTTTATTACATGCACCCAAAGAATACATTTATTTTTCATCAGAAATAAAGAAGTAAATCATGGTTTTTGAAAGGGGACGGAAGCCCAGTGCCCTGATAATATGGTATGTGAATGTTCCTTTCTCTCAGAAGTCCAACTTATCGAAGGATCCTGCTGGCAGAATAAGATGGAAGCGCTCACCCAGTTAACACCTATTCTGCTTTCTTAGTGCAAAAGTTATGTTACAAACTGGAAGTATTCTGTAAATATACAACCCAAAGTGCTTTCATTTAGTAAATCCCAAGGAAAGAGTGTCGTCAGCGAGGCAGGTTTATAACCGCAGCTTTGGGAAGATTTACAATAATGTATGGTTTTTGTGCCTCACATAAAGGGGTTTTTTTTTACATCTTTTTTATCTTGGTAGATAAGTACCAGAGGATTTAACAAGAATGTATGTGATGTGTTTAAAACAGAAAAGATAAAGTGGAAAAAGCAGTTCCCTGTAGCAGGTCACAAAGATATTTTAAGCAACATCTAAGTGTAACTGGCTTTCTTAGCGAGGTTCTAAAAATGAGTGGGTTTTTTCCCCTGTCAGGAACACTGGATTTAAAGGTAGATTTAGACCTCCATTTTATTTCCCCGGGAGAGGAGGACGTGGCTGCACTATCCCAGGGAATTAACAGGGTTTGGCTCCTCAGACCCCACGCTTCGAAGCATAAGAGAAACTCCGTGGCTGACACTATACACCTCGTGCACTGACCGTGGCCCCTCGCAGACGCACTTATCAGAACGCCCTCCTACTGTCTCCGTACTTTCCTATTTACCACTTAGATTGTAAGCTCTTCGGGGCAGGGACTCCTTTATCCTAATGTTATTTTTATGTTTGAAGCGCTTATTCCCTTTATGTGTTAAACTATTATGTTGCGTGTATTACTGCGAAGCGCTATGCACATGGATGGCGCTATATAAATAAAGATATACATACATGTAAAATAATGGGGGTAAGAAGCTTTTATTTATGTAGGGGTAACTGATCCTTTAACCCTTTGCGTTCTGGAAGGGCTGTGAAACCTCTGGAACCCACGACCGGTAATCCGCCTTCCAGCCGAGATCACTTCAGATGGCGTCCCGAGCCCCAATGGCAGCACAGCACACAATCTCCCCTAACGGTGGGGAGGGGAGGGGCATAGCTACTCCATCGTGGCCCCCCCCCCCAGGGTGTCAGACCCGATGATATCGTAGCTATGTCCCAGCGCTCTCAAAGGGTGCTGCATATCAGCGGCGTATGCTCATCTGTTCAACCGATGATGGCTTCATAATTACTGTGCAAACAAAAGACAGAGCAAAGCTAACAATGTACCTGGGGCTTTGAGGACTGCCAAACAGTCTTATCACCCCCAAAAATTTAGATAAATGCTTTGCTGGCCCCCTTGGTGGGAAAAAGGTTACGATCTAAAGCAATCCGGTGGGAATGCGAAAAATTAACCGTATTGATAACAGTTTTTGGTTGCCTATGTACAGAAAACTATATTTTTGGGCGCAAAGAAAAAATGCTAAATTGGATGATAAAATACAGCTCAGCCTAATTAGGGTGACAGATACAACACAAGACACTGTTTGCATAATAACTACGGTTTGCAAATCTGTCTTAAGGCTTCGGAAGGAATTGTGTTGGTGAAAGAACCCTAATAAACAGCCAAGGTGAACATGTCTGAGACCTTGCATGAAATAAAAAAAACTTTATCCGTGTATCAAACTCAACGGCAGGCTTGGGCCCACTGACTAACCAGCGGAATCCATGCTGGGCGCCGGCATGAGGCAAGCACCCATGGACCACGGGCCAAGTCTCCTAGGATGAGAGTGAGAGCCACAAATTATTGGGTACACTCATAAAACTGGCTAAGTCTCCTACAGCAGTCTGTGTGCGTGTCAGTCAGTCTGCTGTGTGTGTGTGTGTGTGTGTGTGTGTCAGTCTGTTCTGTGTGTATCAGTGTATATGTGTGTATCTGAGTCAGTCTGTACTGTGTGTATCAGTGTGTGTGTCTCAGTCAGTATCTGAGTCAGTCTGTACTGTGTGTATCTGTGTGTGTGTGTGTGTGTATCTGAGTCAGCCTGCTCTGTGTGTATCAGTGTGTGTGTCAGTCAGTCTGCTCTGTGTGTGTGTGTGTGTGTGTGTCAGTCTGTTCTGTGTGTACAGTATGTGTCAGCCTTCTCTATGTGTATCAGTGTATATGTGTGTATCTGAGTCAGTCTGTACTGTGTATCAGTGTGTGTATCTGAGTCAGCCTGCTCTGTGTGTATCAGTGTATCTGTGTGTGGATCTGAGTCAGTCTGTACTTGGTTGTATCTGTGTGTGTATATCTGAGTCAGTCTGCTGTGTGTATCAGTGTATGTGTGTGTGTATCGGAGTCAGGCTGCTATGTGTATCAGTGTATGTGTGTGTATCTGAGTCGGTCTGCTCTGTGTGTATCTGAGTCAGTCTGCTCTGTGTATCGGTGTGTGAGTGTATCTGAGTCGTCTGCTCTGTTTATCAGTGCGTGTGTGGTGTGTTATCTTCTGAGTCAGTTCTGCTCTGTGTATCGGTGTGTGAGTGTATGTGAGTCAGCCTGCTGTGTGTATCAGTGTATGTGTGTGTGTATCTGAGTCAGTCTGCTCTGTGTGTATCGGTGTATGTGTGTGTATCTAAGTCAGGCTGCTCTGTGTGTATCAGTGTGTGTGTGTATCTGAGTCAGCCTGCTCTGTATATCAGTGTGTGTGTGTGTGTATCTGAGTCAGCCTGCTCTGTATATCAGTGTGTGTGTGTGTATCTGAGTCAGCCTGCTCTGTGTATAAGTGTGTGAGTGTATCTGAGTCAGGCTGTTGTGTGTATCAGTGTATGTGTGTGTATCTGAGTCAGTCTGCTCTGTGTGTATCAGTGTGTGTGTGTATCTGAGTCAGGCTGCTGTGTGTATTCCATGTGTGTACTATCACACGTGTGCGGGTATCATTTTACACAGTATGCTACGTCACTTTGATCATTAACCCCTTCACACCGCTTTGCAATGTCCTGTCGTCCCTTCTAACAGCGACGGGGATAATTGTGCTTTACCTTGTAGGGCAGGAGTGGCCAACTCCAGTCCACAAGGCCACCAACAGCTCAGGATATCCTCGCTTCAGCACACGTGGCTCAATCAGTCTATGACTGAGCCACCTGTGCTGAAGCAGGGATATCCTGAAAACCTGTTGGTGGCCCTTGAGCACTGGGGTTGGCCGCCCTTGTCGCAGGGCATCGAGGCCGCTGGCACGCCGTTTGTTTTCCTCGCTTTCTCAATCGCCTACTTCTGACACACGATCTTTTGGAGCAGCTCTCAGTTGAGCAATGTGCACTGGAACCATTTTAAGCCATATGCGGTAAACCGATTCCTTTAGTTTCCTTGCAAAGTGTAGCTCCCCTCTTGTCTCAGCAATTTCCTCATTACTGTAATTCCGCATGTCAGGTGCTGGGAGAGCTCCCTTTCCTTGCACCCCCCCGGTTACGTGCTCTCCCAGCTAAATGTCTGCAGCCGGTGTGACACTGAAAACACGTTGCTGTGGAAATTGATGTGAGACGGGAGATAAAAGCTTTCTTTCGGCTGCCTTGGCGGAACACCACTGTTCCCCCCGCTGCGTTTACCTCCTACGTACGTCCTTTCCCACCTCTGCGAGTCGTTGCGCCTGCCATCCCCAAACGCATTACCGTGGAAATCAGCGCCGGTGAAGATGAATGCGTTGTAAATCCTTAAATACAAACCAGATGCCAGAATAGCAAGAGTATGTCTAATAAGAACACCAGGAGCATTTTCAGTAGTTAACCACTATACAGATCTCCTTTAGATGTGCCTGAAAAGGCCCTTAGTCCGATACACCCACGACAGGGATACACTGAGCTTCAAATAGTTTTCTACGTAGAGTTTGCCCCAGTTTGTGATATATCTCGAAGATTATAAATCTCGTCTAGCCATAAGACCATCAGAAGAATCTTAGCATGTGAAGGAGGTATTGATGTGGTTTTGAAAGGCCGTGCATTAAATTGATATATAAAGTATATGTGACCGACACAGAAGTCAGCCTATGCGACAGTATAATATATACCACTGTGTATTATTGATGTGCCACTGGGTATGATGGGAATTCTCATGCAGTACATGCTAATGCACATCTATTGCAAGTTGTAATGCCTTTGAGCAGAGTTCTTCTCTATAATGACGAGTTTTCAAAACCGCCCACTCTTCTTCTTTTTCGAGGGGCAGTAGGAACCTGTGAGGTTTGGAAAGCTCTGTGCAGAATATTTACATCTACGAAGACCCGTAATGTCGGTTGCCCTGTCCTAAATTATTGCAATATGTCACAAATGCTGCACATGTTGCAATATTAATGCTATCCGCAGTGTCATCTGTATCGTGCCAGCATTGTCACATCGATATGAAGAAAGAACTTTCAAGGTGATGATACCATGTGATATATCAGCTTTTGTTCGCTAGGTTAAACCCTATCACAGATTCCGTGGACACATAGGGGCCTGTTCTATAAGCCTCGATAAGCCACTTCTCGAGGACTTTTCGGACAAAATGCTATTTAGTAAGTCTCGATAAGTGGGCGATAAAGGCATGAATCGCTAATTTTTTCATGCCTTAAAATGATGTCACATCCTTTTGAACCAATGTGACCTATCACTTGGTACAGCATCCAATGGGATTTGTCTTCAATCCCATTGGCTGTAATACCATGTGATATAGCCATGTGGTTTTAAGGAGGTGACCTCCCTTGGAGATGACGTCACAGCGTTAAAAAAAACAAAGAGGCGGGTACATGATACAGCGTCCAATAGAGCAGAACCTACTTATTAGGAGGAAGCAGTGGCAGTTATCACAATATCCTCCTGGTAGATGCTGTTTCGGGATTACACTTTCGCTGTTTCCACATTCAGACACGCTTCAGGGTCCCCCCACGACGGTTAACAACGGAAACGCCCAACGCGTTTGCCCACCACCGGTTTTCCTCCGCCATTGCATGGACTTTCATTACCGGGTTAATCGGAAAATCTGGTTCTAAAAGATGTCCAGATCTGTTTCAGTTCAGTAAATTCATTTCCAGGTTGCTAAATATTTGTGCCCTGAACATGCAATGTTAAAGTTTCAATATGCGATTAAAGCAACCCTCTCAACTCATCGGGGGTGGGAAAACACGTCCAGCGGGGAGTTTGTGAATCGAATCTGAAGGAAAGCAAAACCGTGGGGTCATTTCCAAATCTCCCAGATTTTACAATAATGGTTCCTGCCACCTTTGGTGAAGAGAGAACGCTATCCAAAAATAACAATTAACATAATGTAATCAGCACTTTAATGACGGCCAGGAAAATAAATATATACTGAAATTAACAATGTTTCCTGAATGTCAAAATACATTTCAATGAACCAGTCAGCACTAAGTAGCTGCAATAGAGAGAGGTCGTCTTTTTCCTAATTAACTCAAGCTGGATTGTGTAGTTCTGCCTGCAATATCTTCTGCGGGTTGATTAATGCCCTCATTTGCATGTATATCCACTCAGTTCTAGGGATGCATTACATTGCAGTAGCGATGTACGGAGAGTTTTATGTTGTATGGAAACTGTAGGAGAAGATAGAGGAAATAGAGCATTATTCCAGCCCGTACTTTACATTTAAAATAGTTAACTTTGGTGGTTTAACTAATACAAAAGAAGTTTGAAGAATATAGGGCAGAGTTTCTCAACCCTTCCCTCGGGTCACTAAAGTCCAGTGATTATCAACCGTGGTTCTGCATCCGCATGGGGGGGGAAGAGCTGGGTCAACTCTCCCAGCTGTTCCAGGCCCGGTGGTATGGCAGCACCCCCCGCAGCAGTGACCCGACACCCCATGCAGCGGTGACCGGCGGGAGGAGTGTGAGGGGCACAGTGAGAGATGGGGAGAGACGGAGGAGGGACACAAGAGACAGGGGGGACGAGAGCCGGGGGAAGAGGGTTGGGGTTCCCCAGAATTTCACAAACTAATTCTGGAGTTCCTTAACCAAATAAAGGTTGAAAGCCCCTGCCCTAGACAGACCAGATATGAGAACTATTCAATGAATTACCCAGCACACGTTAGCGCTTATCTTATGTCGATATGCGATTAGCTGGCTATCCCTAAAACTTAGGCTGAGACGTCCTGGCAAGAGGGAGGGGAAATACTGGTATAGAGATATCCACCGTGGGAATGTTTAGGGACATAAACTATTGCTTTAGCACAGAGGTGGCCAACTCCAGTCCTCAATGGCCACCAACAAGTCAGTTTTTCAGGATATCCCTGCTTCAGCGCAGGGGGCTCAATCAGTGACTTTATCCCTAATACCCGACCTGTTGGTGGCCCTTGAGGACTGGAGTTGGCCACCCCTGCTTTAACAAGCGGGCACCAACCATCATTGACATGGGAGCTGTGTTTCCACTTGTGATGTTAGCTGGGATTTCGAGACATGCCTGGAAGACAACCTTGCATTATACCCCAGGGATAATCTTTTAAGACATCATCTTGATCAGGCCTCTTTACAAGAATGTACACCACACTACCACAGAATTGGAGCCCAACAACTTATGAGATTCTCCACTTACAACTGGCATAAACTGTTATTAATAATTCCTTCTTATATTGCTGCGCATCTTATCTGATTCCCTTCCAGATGTGGCTGCCAAGTACTTTTTAATTAAGTTAGAGCAGATTTTGGATAATATGCTTTTTTTTGTTTTTGTTTTTTTGCCGATGTCTTGCATTTCGCTGGCAGGACGCCAGGGCTGGGGGTGGAATTCAGTAAACACCAGTAAATGTATAGATCGTTTGATTGTTGAGGATACAATATAATATATGTAAATAAGTGCAGAGGTAGGGTCCACGTGTGAAGTATTAAACGTTGGAAGGGAAGCCGCCCCGTGCAGGAGAACGGCTGAAAATAGTCATACCTAGCCTAAGCAGACGTATACGTTGGTACAGTATATACACCTACAGTCATCATCAATATAGTGTCCTGATTTACAACATAAACTGCTGTCCTATTAGATGAAAGCATTCTTTCATCATTCAAGATACGTTCAATTTAAACACAAACGTTTGCCGGTGTAGTTGGCGGTAGTCGGATGACAGGAAGTCCGTCGGGAGGTGACATCACAGACTGGTCCGATGACATCAGGAGTAGACAATAATGTTAGTGACGGCGTCTAAATGGTTACAAAAAAATCACTGTTTCACTGAACGCTGCATAGAGCAAGTATCAAGGTTGGAGATGGAGGATGGTAACGGGGGAGGGGAGGGGGAGGGGGAGGGGGAGTAAAAACTAAAAACCTCTTCAATAAAAGCATAGTAGATGCATGGAACAGATTACCAGCAAAGGCTGCACATAATCACGCAGCCAGTGATTTCAAACGCTTGCAGCAGTTCCTGGGGTTGAAATTAGGTTTTTATTGTAAGAATTAGAGGAGACAAATGTTCCTTAACTTCCGTTTTCTGTGTGTTGAGAGCAGTGCATGGGTTATCCCCAAATAACATCTTATCCCTATGCTGCATGTCCAAACTCAGGGGGGCTCAACTTCAGTCCTCAAGCCCCCCAAACAGGTCAGGTTTTCGGGATATCCCAGCTTCAGCACAGGTGGTTCAATCAGAGGCTCAGTTGAAGACTGAGCACCTGTGCTGAAGCAGGGACGGATTGAGCTACCTGTCCTGAAGCAGGGACTGATTGAGCCACCTGTGCTGACGCAGGGACGGATTGAACTACCTGTGCTGAAGCAGGGACTGATTGAGCCACCTGTGCTGAAGCAGAGACTGATTGAGTCACTTGAGCTAAAGCAGGGACTGATTGAGCCACCTGTGCTGAAGCAGGGACTAATTGAGACACCTGTGCTGAAGCTGGACTGATTGAGCCACCTGTACTGAAGCAGGGATTTGATTGAGCCACCGGTGCTGAAGCAGGGATATCCTGAAACTTCCCAATTTGGTCCATGTTATCAACTTCTCCCCATTTGCATCCTCTTTATATATTCCAGCTGGTACAGACCCCGCTTCAGTGAAGGAAATGGGACCTGTGACGGCCAAACTGCAGAATTTGTTGTGTGAGTTAGCGAGTACAAGTTCCCCTTTTGCAAACTGCATTTTGAACCAATAAAAAAAAAACTAAATTGCCTCTCTGAACTGATTAAAGTATCTCATTTTAAGCTCAGTAATCCAATATGTTCAGAAACCCAAGGCCAGATCAGGCAACACCTGATTTTTCATGTGATTAGAAAGGATATTCGGTCTTGGAAACCTTGCGGCCTTGGGGGAATGAGGCTATTAGCCACGCTGAGTGGGGGGAGGCGTATGCACGTGAGTTCAATCTATTCTGACATGCGCAGAGGTTTCTTATTTATTACACGGAGAAATAGCGCAGGGTTTTTTTTTTTGAAAGTATTAATCGTCATATATTGTTGCTCTTCCGTTTCGCCAGACCACGCCAAAAAAGGTGGGTTTTGCACAACGCTTCGGGGTAGAAAAGTGAACCCTTCTTCATGCACCTGGATAAGGGTTAACTTTTTTACCCCAAAATGGTGTGAAGAAACGGTCTGAAGACCCTTTGGAATTTTGATTACTTATTCCTCATCTATATATTGCGTGCAACTTTGATAGGAGAGGATCCCGCCCCAAATACTCAACGCGCCATCTAACTCAGTCAGTGACTGCGCCACTGACTGCGCCACTGACTGCGCCACTGACTGAGCTACTGACTGCGCCACTGACTGCGCCACTGACTGCGCCACTGACTGAGCCGGGTACACAGGAGATGAGGGAGTGTGATGTAGACAGCTGACCACTTTGGGTAGGCCACTGTGGGCACCCAACTGATTGAGCCACCTGTGCTGAAGCAAGAATATCCTTAAAACCTGACCTGTTGGAGGCTCTTGAGGACTGGCTTTGGCCACCCCTTACCTAACTTATCTTTCCCCGGGAGTGCCGGCGAGTCGGAGAGAGAGCGTCAAGTGGTATCACCCACAAATAATATAATGGGATATACAGTATGAAATGGTGCATCATGCTTCCCCTAGCAGCTAACCATCTGCATTATACAACCTCCCCCACCCCCCTCAAAAAAAAGTTGCAGAGAATCGAAACACATTTTGTCATCGCATTGATTTGAGGATTCCCTAATGTTTTAACATAATACCCCAAAGCAAAAGGTCAAGTTTGTGCTGATCAAAATTCGTAAGAGGCCGTTATAGACAAAATGCAAAATAGGCAAAATGGCCACGTTCAAATATCCTAGACGGCTTCCTACAGCTCTCTCCTGCAGTGTGTACATTTCCGATTGCTGATTATTAGATAGAGCGCCAGTATTTTTAAAATGTATGTTATATCCAGTTATTTACTGCGGTTAACTAGCTGCTAACCAGCCCCTCGCGTTTCTTCTGGGAGAAACCCGTACTTTTTTCCCCGAGGCATACGCATCCCGGGTTCATGACACTTAATGGTGAAGTTACAGGGTTTGAATCTTCCTCTAGGGGAAACAAAATGGCTGCCATATCCTTGGTTGCTTCCTATTGAATGGCCATTTAAAAACCCTTTAAAAACCACAGTGTAATACCAGTAGCTTTACTAGTAAGTATATTGGGAACTGTGGGATCCTCGGGGCTGAATGTGAACCCTTTGGTTCTCATCCTATAATAAAAGCGGGGTTGGTTAGGGGTATTGCAGCTTTAAGTACTGTAAATATGGGTCGTCATAGAAGAACGGATCCCATTGAGATTAAAAAAATCCACAAGCTGGCTGCCAAATGTAAGTGCCTATTAGCAAAGTAGCGCGCCTTAATGACGTTGTGACATTTGAATAACAAAGACTTACCCTGTAATGGAAAAGCGATTCTAATTAAAATATGAGCTATAAAAGTGCACAAGACGACTGCCACTTAATTTAAGCTAAAGTCAGCAACGCAACCCAGAAAACGAAGCGGCCCGATACAGTCTCCCCGAGTTCTGCATGTTATTTCAGGATTCCGTCCAACTGACACAGGTGGAGATATTTAGTGAGTGTCGGGGTGCTGTTGGTGTGTACGTCTCCCCTAACGCGGGCATACAGCTTTCCACTGTGGAGGCAAAAGTTAACCCATTCGCTTTGCAAAGCATGGCTGGCCCCACTGGCAGTGAAATGGTTAAAGATATGGCATAGCCGGCATCACACCCATGTAACCTACCAAACCTGGTCAGTGTGAGGTCTCCCCTATTCTTGCAGGTTTAGGGGTTATGGAGGGACACTCATGGGATAGGGATTTCCCAATGGCACGTTAAGTCCTTCTTGTAATTGTATACCGGCAAATGGACCAGCAAGCCCTTCCTTATACACTCCCTGCATTGAGTTTAATTGTAATAATCGGGTCAGTGCTTGATGATCCATCTGTTAGTTAGGGATGGGTGGTTGGTTCCTCTTGTCTCACTTCTGAAGCGGTTCGGTTTCTGTCTGCCATGTGCCATCCACCAGGATGTTTGGACTGGATCACCGTCTCTTCGCAACAAGAGGAGGACCCCATTGTCCCCCCTCTCCATGGTTTTAGCATGGTCCTCACCAGTAGGGTATGCATGGTACATTACAAACAAAATGGAAGTAGTGGTCACTTACCAGCTGAATTCAGGTTAGCTGTGTAAGATGGCACTTGGCCAGGAGAAGTGGCGATCCGTAGCCACAGTGAAGCAATCAAACGGATAATGGAACCTACAGCAGTGAAAGGAACCATTAATATAAATATGTTATTAATGCAGATTGATGTTACACAGTGACACAACGTTACGGGGATAACCCTTCGTCAGGCCAATCAAAACATAGTGAACAAAAACTCCATTCAACACCCAAAATGTGAGTGAAACCTACCTGCCATTCAACAAAAGCATGCCAAATGTAATATATTCATGACAAGATAATCAGTTAATGGATATGCGTGATATTACCCAACGATAAATATATCCGATATGTACTTTGAATAAAGTGTTGAATAATACAGCATATGATACAACAAAGCAAACTGATATATGATACAACTACACATAGAAACAATATATCACAATATATCACACAGCTCTCAGACATGGTGTATAATAATGCAGCAGAAATATAGTGATAAAATCAAGCTGACTCACTATATAATAACCGAATATTGCGATCCTTCTTGGAGCAAACCATAGCCTGGTTCTCACAATAGATGCATAGATGCATACAATGTATCGGGACAGGTTAGACCAGTTATGATTGGCAAGATCACTATTTATGAGCAATGGATGGTGTGAAGTTACCTCTAGCAGAGAAGCAGTGTTAGTATGTACTGTACTCTGTATCGGCAGGACAAGTAAAGCCCGGTATAGTCTCTTGTGTTGAGACTCGATCAGCAAATCTGTGTACTCATCAAAACACAAGGATGATTTGAAAGAGATACACAATATAGCACTCGTGGAGAGTGTGGGGCTAGACAAGCCGGTCCCTTACTTCCGCGCAGTTGTGTGGCGTATACACAGCGGTTTCCGAACAGAGGTGTAAGATTAACCAGAAGTCTATGAATCCAAGATTGACCGGTTAACATAAAATATAAGGCCCCAGTAAAACAGCTGATTGGTTGGACACAGAGGGCTTCCCAAGAAGCAGGGACCCATAACTACCTACAAGCTAGGTTGAGTAGACAATGATAACAAGAAAAAGAGTTGTACCCAGAACCCTACAGGTTTCCCTAATAGAAGAAACCCATTACTACCACCTAAGTAGCTCAGGTTGAGAGGGAGCAACCTCAATAAGGCTTACGGGTGACATTGAATTATTCACCCACCTTGGAGGCCGCCCACTAAGGGAGCTGCCTGTGTCTGCCATGTCGTGTCACTTTTATCTTCATAGGTCGTGAAGTTTGACCTATATGTAGTTTGCAACGAGGACATTTCAATGCATATACTTAGAGATGGGCAAATGATGCACAAAAATGCATAATCGCCTTGAATTTGCAAGCTCCTTTCAGGCGCGGATCAGTCTTAAAAAGTGCAGCATTAATTAGAATCCCAAGTACTATATATATCCCCTCAAACAACATGTGGAGAGACACCAGTGCTCAGAAAGGAGGCCACCTGGGAGTTATGCTAATGTGATATGCAATGTATGTTTAAATGACCCACACCTCACACCTACTAAAAGATTCCCATGAGAGCTACAATGCCAAGACAGGCCCTAAGACATCTTGTGGGGATGGGGGTCCTGCCAAACTGCCTTAGTTCATAGATCCCTTTGACTTCAGCACAGAACGACAAAGAAAATGAAAACCATGGGCGCACGGCTCAAGGATTCCCCAGCGTTGACCCACTTTGGCCTGGGAATATTCACCACTTTATCTACTGATATAGCATTATTAACTCGGCCACTCTTCCTAAACTGGCCACGTAGAAGACACTTCTGCTTTAAGACGTAAATCGGATGGAGCTGACCCGCACTCTGTAACACCTTCACGGCTGGAGAAGCCAGCTGCTATTCAATGAGTAATGCAATTCTAATCCGTCCAACAGCCATGGGGAGACTGCAACGTATTATACCGCTCGTCCAGGGGCTGCTGCCTTCAACGTGTAAGTGCTGAAGTGTTAATGAAGCTTAGAAGATTTCGGCTAGTCGTGGGGTGCCAGGGCGCCAGTCGAAATCCCTTCGGAGAGCCACTGATCTCACTCCCCAAAAATAAATTATTCACGGCGGGAAGCAGAGAGCACGAAACACAGTCATTTGTCCCAGTGCTTTATTATATGATGTCAATCCTGGGATTGCAACATTGAGGGGTTTGGAGAGCTCTGCGTTTCTCACCTCCGGGTTTATACTGAGTGGGTCGGGAGGTATTTGGATATTTTGGCAGAAGGCGCAGAATAACTTTGCAGCTCCGTGTAGATTGCCATTCCTTTTGGCGCCCTCCATCCCCTCGCAGCCAAAGCAGAACATATTGGCTGCCACATGGCTCCTCTCGTTTCTAATGAGTTCTGTCTTTGTTGTTCTTTCTGGGTTTTTTTCTAAACACCTGAATGCGACAGAGTTTATTGGCTTGGAGAGTTAGGCCGCACTCATGGCGGCGGCACGAGCGTGCGCACTCCTGCAGCCCCAGCGATCTGTGCACTTGGCTGCAGGAGATTGGGGAGGCGATCGGGGGGGGGCGTGGCGGACGCGTCACAAATTGGAAACCTGGTAAGAGTCCCGGACGTGCGCGCGCACATAGCGACACCGCCACCATGAGCGCAGCCTTAGCGGCCAACTCCTGGCTGCTCCAGTCAGCATATCATTGCATCTTATTGGGCAGCGGTGCGCAAACTGGGGGGCACGAGATTCTTTGCGGAGGGCGCGGCGGTTACATAGGCCCCATTTCAGTGGATATAACCCCTCCTCTGCCTGTCATCATCACGAAAGACCGTTCTAGTGAACGCTTTTCTCTTTACGGGGGAAGCCCTGACTTAGCGTTACGTTATTAGCCCTTGAAGATACACCATTAGTCTTAATGCGATGTTAAGTTAGGTTAACGCTTTGTGAAGTGGCTCCTCGGAGTTTGTGGATCAGGTCCAACGACTGGTATAAAAGGATCTGTGGTTTCTCCAGCTGCACGGCGAAGTGTATAACATCGATGGGACTTGTCCTCCATAAACCCCGTAGGGTTGTGTTTTTGTCCCGGCCATCAAAGGGTTATAACCACACTCAAAGACTTCTGGTTGTAATAGCCCAGTTTAGGACAAAGCTGCTTTAAGCGGAGTCCTTTCATAAATATGAACAGATGTTACTTGAAGGCAGAAAGCAGGAGACACATTTACAAAGGTTCAGAATTTCAAGCGCTTCATGGATGTGGCTAGGTAACCCTTCAGTACAATGTGGCCGTATATTATCATAAAGGTGGCTTCACGTTACAATTTGTGTTTAAAAAGCAGCACGCAGACTGGGGTGTGTTCCCTGGCCACGGAATGTACAAGTTGTGAATGAACGTGGACATAAGTTTCCTACATGCTAAGCCATAAAGCACCTTACTGCCCATTGTAAAGGTGGTTACCTTTTAATGGACCAACACGAGAGATCGTTATAGAATTAAAGGGTACAGACCTTTCGAAACCTCTTAGCCCCACTTAGTCAATGTGGTCCCATTTACCAGGAAGTATTTAATTGAGAGTTACCGCTCGTTTTTCAGCATGTCCTGGGCACAGAGTTATGATAACAATACACGGTTACATTAAATGAACAGGGGTTATACATTATATTTACAGACATGTCATGAGCAGTTAAAGATAATGTATGTTATGGGCGTGTGTAACAGTTACAGGCACGATTAAAATGTCTATCTGCAGCAGTCCCATATGTAAGGGATTAGTGGACTATCAGTTGGGTGAGCGAGGGAGAGGTTACACAACACATATAATGATGAGACTGCGTCTCTGTACACCATTTATTCCCATTTTCCCAGTGTCATATACTCCCCCAGGTCTGAATCCATATGTCTGACAGAAACGTGCGATATTAATCATCATTAACAAGCACCTTTTGCATTGGACATCTGTAAGGAGGGCGCTAGACACCAATTTTCCGTGCTTCAAAGAATACTTTACTTTGCTTGCAGACAGGCCGTTATCTCCGAAACATTTCTTTTTGAACTTATCTCCAAGACATTATTGGGAAAGAATGCTTCTCCCCGTGATATACGCTGATCCTGCGTAGCATTTTTACCCATTAAGTGTCATTTGATGGCTTTCAAATGGGACATATCTCTACACATTGCGTCATGATGAGGAACCCTCATTAGCTCTTGACTAGGTCAGATTTAACCGGAGCACATTACACCCAGGGCACCGTTTGTGCCGGATTCCAGTGGAGCCAACATGGATAAACTGTTCCCCAGGAATAAAAGGGACGATTTATCATACCGTAGACAGCTCTGCATCATTTATTTGAAACCTTTTGATGGCTTTAGTCAAATTGCTTCCAGTTGTTGCCCCCAAAATATGAATGTGTGCAACGATCCCCCCTCTGTGTAGGTGCCAGCTGTTTATAAGCTAAGAACGTCACGCAGTAGCAAAACAGAGCAGACGTTGAGCTAAAATCAGCTATTTAAGTCTTCTTAGCTCCAAGCCATGGAACTGATAAATTGGACGTGACATCTCAAACAAGAAACAGGTAAAGAAAGGACGAGCGAGGAACCGACTTCTCTATGTATCACTTTTAATATTCACGGGTTTACGAGTCTGCCTGGAATACGGGATGAGGCCGTGGTAAATATAGATTTGATTTATTGCAGAGGTAATAATTTATGTGAAGTAATCCTTTGACGGTGTCATTAGAAACATGTTGTTCAGTAGCATTTCCGAGGTATATATAAAGAAGACGGCTGTACGTTGTTCCAACTTGTGTGCTAGAGAAACCGGTCACATGTATGTATGTATGTAATGTATGTATGTAATGTATGTATGTATGTAAGTATGTATGTATCTTTATTTGTACAGTATAGCGCTATGCATGTACATCACGCATCACAGCATTAGTACACGTGACATAATAATATAACACGTAATGGGAATAAGCGCTTCAGGCATAAAAGTAACACTACGAAAAGGAGTCCCTGCCCCGAAGAGCTTACAATCTCACGAATGTCTCCAGATGAAAAGTCCATGTTGGACCTGACATTTTGTCTTTCCACTGTTCTTGGCTGTCACATTAAATGGGGCATTGCATTACGAACTTGTATCTCTGTCTTAGAGGGGACCTGTACTCTGAAGAAATTGATGGTCTCCAGGGCATAACATTATTCTTTGAACCATGTTTAGTTATAGGACATTTAGCTCCATTAGCTGTGGCGTATCCACATGCAGCCGTCTGTATTAGACCTCTTGCCAGGGAAAATCTGTGGCTATCTCACAGTAACGCTGCAAGATTTCTGCAGCCAGACTAGTGGCCCAGAGCAGGCTGAAATGGCCCAGAGCAGGCTGAAATGGCCCAGAGCAGGCTGATACGGAGTGTGAGGGAGTGCCACAGGTAAGGGGCAGTGAGGGAGAGAAGGTGCTGGGTGTATACTGAGTGTGAGGGAGTCCCACAGGTAAGGGGCAGTGAGGGAGAGAAGGTGCTGGGTGTATACTGAGTATGAGGGGTCCCACAGGTAAGGGGCAGTGAGGGGAAAGGGTTAAAGGCGAGAGAGCAGTAGAGGTGAAAGGGACGGAGAGGAGACAGTGATGGGCAGAGCGCAGAAGACGCGCTGGGGCACAGCGAGAGATCAGAGCTGATACGGTATGTCGGGAGGAGCAGATAAGTGTAGCGCCTTGATGGTAAGGAGGAGAACATTGCAAGTGATTTTAATGAGAAGCCAAGATTGGGATTTAAAAATGAACTATTCTGGGAGAAAGTGAAAAAAACTGTATTTCACTTTCAATTGTTCACTTTAATGCAGTTTGCACATGTTTGTTAAGCAATGCTGCAGTTTTCAACCCATGATACATATGTGCCCCCCCCAACCCCCCCCCCCCCCCCCCCCCAAACCCCCCAGCATTGTAATAATGAAAAAGATGATTCATGTAGCAATTGAGATCGGGAGAGACCCTTCTATCATATCCATCCAAACATTACAATGATCCCACTTATGCTGCAAAACCTACTTCTGACATATTCCTGTCCCGCAGGCATAATCATTTTTTAACACTTTGGAAAAAGCAACATATAGAATAATATTTGGAATACCACTCCGGGGCAGTAAAAATAGAACGTGGAATGTCACTCACGGGAGAGGGCAATTATCCACGTGGGGAGGCGGAGAGGCTGAACTCTTCAATCAGCTTCCAACGGTGCTGCAAAAATACTACATAAAGGGAGATTCAAGCTGCTGGCAGCGCGAGGAATTCTCCAATCCAACTTTCCTGCTTCTCGTTCCCATACACTTTTAGAAACTGCTGACGTTTTTATTAACTGGAATATCATTCATATTGTCAGACTCCTTGCCCTCCCTCCAGCGCTAACTGGCAACGCTTCCTAAACGTTGCAGAGACTCCTGTATATTTGGGCAGCCTCTTCTGTACTTCCCAATTTCACAGTGTTCCTCTAGGAGAAGCAGATGTATTACTCCGGAAAGTCCCCAGCTATAGTGGCAACAAAGGCAGATGGGCCAGAAACACAGAGGCGGGGGCCAAAGCCCCTTCCCTATATGCACCCCTGTACCAGAGAAGATGTAGCATTTTCCACCAGCGCTTCCTTAATGGAGAAAGAGATACGCAGCGTTCCCATTACCAATATACTGCTGCCATTATTATCTTCCATGGCCCACAAGGTTACTGGATACAGTAAAATACCCATTTTATTATAATTCTAGAAATATCCTTTTTTTTTACCACGCATGTGTAGTTCACGCGATCAGCATGACCACGTTCGCAGTGTCTGTGAAGATCAGCTTTAGGGCTGGAAACTTGGGCAAGAATTCTGTAGGTTTGATCAGTTTTTTGTCTAATACCAGCGTGGCTGGAATTCGTCATTTCACCTTTTAAAAGCATCTATTTGTTTTCCTTCTGGCAGAATTAATAAAGAAAGCCAGACTCTCTGTAGGATAACCAGGACTCTCTGTAGGATAACCAGACTCTCTGTAGGATAACCAGACTCTCTGTAGGATAACCAGACTCTCTGTAGGATAGCCAGACTCTCTGTAGGATATCCAGACTCTCTGTAGGATAACCAGACTCTCTGTAGGATAACCAGACTCTCTGTAGGATAGCTAGACTCTCTGTAGGATAGCCAGACTCTCTGTAGGATAGCCAGACTCTCTGTAGGATAGCCAGACTCTCTGTAGGATAGCCAGACTCTCTGTAGGATAGCCAGACTCTCTGTAGGATAACCAGACTCTCTGTAGGATAGCCAGACTCTCTGTAGGATAACCAGACTCTCTGTAGGATAACCAGACTCTCTGTAGGATAACCAGACTCTCTGTAGGATAACCAGACTCTCTGTAGGATAGCCAGACTCTCTGTAGGATAACCAGAGTTTCCGGGTTGGAACACTGCTTGGGTGGCTGGATGCATTCTTAGTTGTGGTCCAAGACTTGGGAACAACATTGGAGGTGTACTTATATTTTCAGGCAATGGCCATCTGTCTTCCATTAGGACTTTATGGACTGGGCTGGCTGCCCCTGCTTTATAAAATGACCTGTCCCTGTCAAACAGAATCACTAACGATAAACATCTCATGGTTACGCCTTTTAAGGCATGTTTACTAAGTGGTGCCATGTTGGAAGACACCTGACAGTCCATTCACGTGGTCATACAGATCAAGAAAGTGTCTCATGGTGTAGTGAATATGGGCCTTAAACTCTTCAATTCTGGCAGGGCATGTAGAGTAATGTTGAGTAGCACAAGATCCCGTTATAAACAAGAAGTGATGTTTGTGACATGCGAGTTTGTGGGTGACTCCGGGCTGGGTTACCGGCAGCTATAACGTAGTGTTACTGTGCTTAATAAAACAGGCCCGGTGTTGTCTGTGCTAAGCTGAAGGCAGGCTGTCTTTTGTGAGTCCCTTACTGTTTAGGGAGCTGCTTCTACTGTGTTATCCCTTTTATCTGAAGCAATCAGCATTAGAAGCACCTGTGTGTCTGGGCCAAAGCATATCAATATCCCAAATGAAATTCCAAAATGTCCCTACATTTACAGACAAATTGCTATAGTAGAACGCAGCCACCAATATATTCCAGCTTCAGTCCTTGTACGTGCCCAAGGGCCCCCAGCTCCCCCCCAGCTCCCGCCCTCTCCCCCCCTAGCTCCACCCCTCCCCCCCCAGGTCCCTCCCTCCCCAGCTCCCCATGTAGCATCCCAGAGGCGACTGTCTGCCGCACTCTCTCTCCTCCCGTGGGCGCCAGAATCCAACTTCCACCCGACCGGAGGAGGGAGCTGCAGAGTTCCTGGACTCCACCCAAGGTAAGGTGTGGAAGAGAGAGAGGGGGGTGTCTCTTACCTTCTCCCGAGCGGCCCTCCTCTTGCAGCGTCATGACATGGCGACGCAATATCACATGACGCTGCATCGTCATGACACCGCAACGCTGCCAGAGCGGCACCTCGACGGAAGGCCCCATGGTGCATAGCCCATGGTCTAGCTGTTTAGGGGCACCAGAGGGTTTAATCTGACACTACTTGTGGTCATTGAAAAAATACAGCCTCCCCTCCTCCTTCATCAACACTCTTCTCACCTGGTATCAACCCTTTCCTGTCTACATTATTTCGGTGTACATACACAAAGGGGGGGGGGTTAAGGCTTAATCAGTTATGCCTAAGGATGTCGTTTCTATTAATAAAATCTTTTTGTATAGGTAAAAAAAAAAAAAGAATTAAGATGGGCGGATGCCATCATATAATAATAATAATAATAATAATAATAATAGCATGTTCTTGTATAGCGCTGCTGGTTTTACGTAGCGCGTTACAGAGACATTTAGCACACATAATATCTAAGAAAAAAAGATAGCAAAGGGTAGTACCATCTTTATAGTTGCGCAATGAATATTTCAAGCTGTGTTGAAAAATGTCATCGCCCCACGGGGTGCACGGTCTCTCTGCTTTTTTGCAGTACATTTCCATGTTGCTATTTATTCAGCGTGACACGGTCTCCTTTACTTATTAGGCTGTGGCTACATGACTTTGTTTATCTAAGTGGTACGTTGGGAGGGTTACCGACACAGGAGGAGTAAACGGGCATAACCAAAAGAACAGTCCGGGGAGGTCACGGCAGCTCTGGAGTCTGTTGTAGACGTGAATTCTCAGCCGGGCTCCGAATGTGCAAAGTGAAGGTGTATGGCGAATATTTGGTGGCAGAGCGATCCACAGGGAGGGAGAGATTAGGGGGGAAAGGTTGAAGACGGGAGAGGGCTGTAGAGTTAAAAGGTGCAAAGATGAGACAGCCTTGGTTTGAGCGTGAGAGGCGAGTAATGGCATCAGTACACCATACTCATTAATATTTACCTCCCCCCCGATGAGACCCTTGCAGCATTTATTCTGCCCCATAAAATATTGGAGAATGGGTACAGCCGTAGGGAGCACGGAGGAATGGCGTTTGGACGGGATATCTTCTTTGTGGCTTTCGGAATATCTTAAGCAGGTTGGCAAAAATCTTTTATTTCAAATGTAGAAATGGAACAAAAAAATGACACACTTCATTAATTCAAGAAATCTAATGAGTTTAGCAGACTGTTTTTGGTATAGCATTTTTAAGACTCTTAAGCCAATATTTATTAAGTGGTGCTATGCCATAAGACACCTTCCAGCGCCGGAAGACAAACTGAAGCCCATTCACTGGAGAGGCAACAGCATTTAAGTGGAAAAAAACGGCCAAAGAGAAGTCTAATAACATCCAAAACATGTTAGCCCAACAGGCACTGCCCTTCTTAACCTTAATTTTAAACAAGGGTCAACGTTGCAGTCAGAAAATGAGACTTCACCAGGACAGAGCCAGTCATCGGCAGAATGGACAAACCACCCAATGGGAGTTGGTTGGGTCACTTTGCAGATCATCGGTCGCCTACAATATTGGAGACCACGTCTTCTGAAGAGCATAATCACAGCAGAGGTGGCTGGGGGAATGCAACTAAGATTGGAGTGTATGGAGGTGTTTGCATCAAGTACCGCTTTAAATCGCACATATAGGAAAAAACGAGACGGGGGTGGGGGGCGGGGGTATAGCATTTGAAAATATCTCATCGGCATGCACAAGGCAAAAGAGAGAAGCAATTTCCATAGAAGATGAAATGCTAGAACAAGGGGTCATGCTCTCATGCTGGAGGCTGATTGACTCGGGGGAAATGTAAGAAGGTAATTCGGAGCAGAAGGGGATAGCCGGTGCGCGGAACAGTCTCCCACCAGAGTTACACACAACAAAGACTTGTGTACAGCCAGGCCCACCAGAGTTACACACAACAAAGACTTGTGTACAGCCAGACCCACCAGAGTTACACACAATAAAGACTTGTGTACAGCCAGACCCACCAGACTTGTGTCGTGTAATGTCATTCAACAATGCTTGGGATTGGCACGTGGAAACCTGGAAGAGTGGAAGAAGGCACAGTAACCCTTGGAGTGCCATGGCCCCACCGGCATGTGATTGCTCTTCGGAGTCGCAGATGTGGCGAACGGAAGAGAAGTCTTCCTCTTCCAATAAGATCGCGTTCCTGAACGTCATCTCCCCTAGCAAAAATCCCATGACATAGCTGCCACGTGACAAGGCCCGTGGAGTGCCACACCTCATGACGTGGTAGTTACGCCATTGGGCGCTCAAGTGGTAATGGAAAGTCTATAGCAGGGGCGGCCAACTCTAGTCCTCAAGGGCCACCAACCGGTCAGGTTTCCAGGATATCCCTGCTTCAGCACATTCTGGTTGAGTCACTGATTGAGCCACCTGTGCTGAAGCAGGGATATTCTGAAAACCTGACGTGCTGGTGGCTCCTGGTGGAGTTGGCCACCTCTGGTCTATGGTTTTACCACTACAGACGTGGCAAGCCGCACTGTCTCCGGTAACGGGGCAAGCTGCGTGACCGTGATCGTGGTTGCCCAGGCGCTAGAGGAACATCGCTGCGGGCGGTCCGATCCGGAAACAAGGACGTCTCGCAGCGAGGCTGCGGCAGTCACCGTCTCCGGAGACAGCGAGTCGTGCAACATCTGTAAAATACGCTCTCTCCCCAAACATGAACGCAATAAACCAACGCGCTGACACCGGAAAGAGACGTCAGTCTCGCAAACGACAACCAGTACGTTACACAATTATAAATATCCCCAAATGAAGAAGGGAGTAACCATCCGACCCCTCTCGCCCTATTGCCATACACTCTTTTAGGGTATTAAAGATCTCATTAGCTTGCCCGGTGCCAGAAAGATGCTGCAAATCAGAGCAATGTGCTGCAGAGCCGCAGAGCACTGTGTGAGGAGTCCATAAAGTTTCACTGTCATCTTTAGACCTTTAACCAAAGCTTTGTCTAATTAACAGTTCCCCTCTGTTTGATTAATTCAGAAAGCTCATTATAAATCTGAGCAGCCAGAGCTTTCAGATTCTGCAGATGGAGAATTTTACAGCTTCACTACTTTATGACTCCTACAGAGCCTTTTCCCTGCAACCTGAGACCTCTTTAGGCTACCTGCCAATGTGCATGGCTAATAAAGCACAGAGAGGAGATGTGTTCCTCACAGGTACAGCTGCTAACCCAAAGGTAAGGGCGATTACCATGGTTACCAGCAAATATACTCCCTACCGGAGGATTGTAATACCTGCTCACAACACTAGAGGGCGCTTAATACAACTCATCAATAAGGAAAGTACGATTGCTTTAAATTTGCTTCGCAGACATATTTTTTGCCATTTCCTCCTGGGTTACAGAAGTGCAGAGCCAGTAACCCTACTCACAGACAGCTTTTTCAACCTTTTGGGTCTCATCGATGTAACACTGGTTTGCCCTGATGCTGCTCTTCTATGATCTCACCCCCCCCCCCCCCCCTCTGTAAACAGCACAATGGCAGTCATGGAATATCTGCTCATATTAGGCAGTAAATAGATTCTTTTCACACTGCTCCATAGAGTTTATAATCTAAGTTTTCAGTGCCTGAGGCACAGGGAGATAAAGTCACTTGTCCACGGTCACAAGGAGCTGGCTCCCCTGATTCACACTCAGTGTTGTTCTCAGTCAGTGTCTTTACTCACTGAGCCTCTACTCACAGAGCCTCTACTCACAGAGCCTCTACTCAGAGCCTCTACTCACAGAGCCTCTACTCACAGAGCCTCTACTCAGAGTCTCTACTCACTGAGCCTCTACTCCCTGAGCCTTTACTCACTGAGCCTTTACTCACAGAGCCTCTACTCACAGAGCCTCTACTCACAGAGCCTCTACTCACTGAGCCTTTACTCACTGAGCCTCTACACAAAGCCTCTACTCTGAGCCTCTACTTACTGAGCCTCTACTCACTAAGCATCTACTCACAGAGCCTCTATTCACTGAGCCTCTACTCACAGAGCCTCTACTCAGAGCCTTTACTCACTGAGCCTCTACACACTGAGCCTCTACACAAAGCCTCTACTTTGAGCCTCTACTTACTGAGCCGCTACTCACTGAGCCTCTACTCACTGGGCCTTTACTCACTGAGCCTCTACTCTGAGCCTCTACTTACTGAGCCGCTCCTGCATCACTGATATGTTCGTGAATGAAACATATTGAGCAAGAGGTGGTATTATAGTAAGCCTAATCATAATAGTAAAGTACTCAGCCTATGCTACTGCTGCGGCCGAGTTTATTCGAGCATTTGCCCGTTCTCGGCCGCAGCAGTAACCTGGCGCGCGCCGGAGGGTGCCGGGCACGCGCCGAAGCAGCAGAAGAGCGCCCTCCGATCGGGGCGCTCTCCCTCCCGCTGCCGGGTCCGCCGGGTCCCCCGGAACCCCCTGCCGCCGTCCCCCACATCGCGGGACACCAGGGCTCCCTCGGGGAGCCCTGGACGCGCGTGCAGGGGGCGCTGGCACCCGATGACGCGTGACCGCGCATCACACGCTGAGGGAGTGCGGCTAGCACGCCGGGGCATCCCCCGGCTTGCGGTGCTAGCCGTGCTCGAATTAAACGTGTCGGTCGTGTAAATTTTGACGACTTTAATAAAGAATGCAATAACTAAAATGTTATCAGCAAACCAGTCCCGTTTTCCAGCAGACAGAGATCCGGCCCCAAAATGTATTGATGGCAGATTTTTGCATTTCCCCTCTTTTCTTCTAGTAAACGGCTTGAGGTGTTCCCAAGCTTAAACCCGCCGCATTCCCTATTTTCACTGCCTGGTTAAATGAATAAATCAAAATACAGTATTGATTCAATCATTCAACAAACTCCGCTGAAACCCTCCCGCGTCACGAACCAGAAGTCATTTGTTTTTACGACTGTATAGCAGCAGAACCGGAGCACAGTCCGTTTTACAACTGGGTGAAAGCTTGATGGATAGGTGGCTGTAAACTTGGAATAACTGATTATGATGGTATGTAAACACGTGAGATAAACACGAACGGATTCCACGCTTACTAAAAGTTCACTACAGACCCAGGACACAGCGGCTCTGGGCTCCAAAATTCACATTTTTAAAGAGCACATGTTTACGTGGCTCCGTTTTGCAACGGAGAGCTGCTTTAATAGTACTGCTAACCTAATAAATATCACCTGGTGGAAGTGGTTTCCATAGGGTAGTGGTACATTGTATGCACGAGGCCTTCTGTGAACATAAATATATTAGTAATTTTGGGGGGGTACAGGATCAGAATATAACTATTGTGGGAAGTGGGTCACACGGAATAATGGGAATCCCATATGCAGGATTAATAGATACAAATATTATAATTAGGAATTCCCACTTTAGGATTTAACCAAAAAACAGAGAAAACACCCCAGGAGGAATGGAGACTTTACTTACAGTAAGGGCAGTTACAGTGGGATTCATTACCCACGGAGACTGTGATGGCAGATACAATAGATATGTTCCAAAAAAGGTTGGACATTTTTTTAGACAGGAAAGGTATACAGGGATATACCAAATAAGTATACATGGGAAGGATGTTGATCCAGGTATTAATCCGATTGCCAATTCTTGGAGTCAGGAAGGAATTTATTTTTCCCCTTACGAGATATCATTGGATGATGTCACTGGGGTTTTTTGTTTGCCTTCCTCTGGATCAATATACTGTAAGTACGGATATAGGATAAAGTTGTCTAAATGTAGCATACTGTAGGCTGAACTTGATGGGCATATATATGTCTTTTCAATCTAATATACCATGTAACTATGTAACTACAGTATGTAACTATGTCATACTGTAGGTAGCTATGTAACCATGTATCTACAGTACGTAGCTATAACTGCCTTATGTAACTACTGTATGTAACTATGCAGCTATGGAACTATGTAACGTTGATTGACCATGATGCACGTCCGTTTAAAACCTGATAAAACCCCACAAATGAAGCATCCTTTCCTATTGAGTTCCACCTCTTTTTAGCAGCTAGGAGACACAAGGGGGGTATGAAAACGAAAAAGAATGTGTCAATTATTTCTCATTTGTAAGACTGATAAAACACGGACATAAACACCGATTTTTACATGCAAAAAACACCCGATTATAATGACTTGTCATCCACCTTGTACGTTGAGTCGTCAGCTTTCTCTAACCCCGTGGAAAATGTATGGGGCCTGCTAAATATGTGTCCTGCATCTCATCCAGATGAAAAAGGACAGACAGACTAGTAAATACATGATACGCAGCTGGGTGCTAACAGGGAAACACAGCTACATAGTTTATCCAAATGTCTTGCGTATACGGGTGAGCTGACATTCCACTTTCATATTTACACCGGGGTGGAAAAACAGGGCGTCCGTGATTAAAGGAATACTTAAAGGACAGGCTCCCACCTCACATAGGCCTTCCCTTGTGTAGCCTCCTAAGTTGGCGCCCTCGTCGCCAGGAAGCTCGGAAAGCCTTCCTGATGGGACAAGGTTCCTTCGCTGTGAAGGTCCTGTTTGTTGCTGAAGTTAATGTAATAAAGACGGGTTGTTTTTATGCATTAAAGCCACCCTGCCTGGACACCCAGTAGTATGGTGGTGTTACTGTCCTCTTCTGACTAGATACGCCACCTTGACTTGGTCCGGAGCTTCTCACTTCCCAACTCTGTGGACTTCAGAATGACGATAGAAACCACGTTTTCCGTACATTCCCCAACCAGTCCATTTTTCAGCACGTTCCCCTCACTTGCGTCTACGTATTTCCCATTAGTAAAAACAAGGAACTGTTTACGAAGTTACCATATTAACATCAAATTGTGGTTTCCTGCGTTCAGAACTCGTTGGAAAGAATGCTGCTGACGAATTTGCTTGTCAGCCGTGATTGATCTCGGAGCGGTGTATTGGACCAGCAGGATTAGCCAGTACTGTCTGAGCTCCCATAACTTCACTCAGCACCTCTAAGGCCTTAGACAGATTATGTGGTGTGCGCACCCACAAAGTCACATGGATACGAGCCAAGGCCCCAATCACATCAACACAAACGCACACATGTGAGTCCTTATGGATGTTAGTGTGCAAAGCATCAGGCGTCTGTGCCTGGGCTATCTTCCTCATGCAATATTATATGCATAATTATATTATATATATTATATATTATACTAATATTATTATGTTATAGATTATACTAATATTATTATATTATAATATATGCAATATTTTAGCAGTCATTTCCGAGTACAGTGCAAATACATTCTTATTAATGGAGCCCGGTTTTTTTTATGCCACGCCCTCTTTTATTTGCATAGATAGGAAGCAGAGGGTTTCCGGAGGAGTGGCTCAGTGAGTAAAGACACTGACTGGCACTGAGTGTGAAGCAGGGGAACCTGGGAGAAGGAGCGGCTCAGTGAGTAAAGACACTGACTGGCACTGAGTGTGAAGCAGGGGAACCTGGGAGAAGGAGCGGCTCAGTGAGTAAAGACACTGACTGGCACTGAGTGTGAAGCAGGGGATGGCCGTGGAGAAGGAGCGGCTCAGTAGTAAAGGACGAAACTGACTGGCTAAACTAGAGTGTGAAGCAGGGGACACCTGGGAGAAGGAGCGGCTCAGTGAGTTAAAGACACTGACTGGCACTGTATGTGAAGCAGGGGAACGCTGGAGAAGGAGCGCTCAGTGAGTAAAGACACTGGACTGGCACTGAGTGTGAAGCAGGGGGAACCTGGAGAAGGAGGCGGCTCAGTGAGTACAGACACGACTGGCACTGAGTGTGAAGCAGGGGGAACCTGGGAGAAGGAGGGCAGCTCAGTGGTAGAAGACACTGACTGGCATGAGTGGAAGCAGGGGACACCTGGGAGAGGAGGCGGCTCAGTGAGTAAAGACACTGACTGGGCACTGATGTAGCAGGGGAACCTGGGAGAAGGAGCGGCTCAGTGAGTAAAGACACTGACTGGCACTGAGTGTGAAGCAGGGGAACCTGGGAGAAGAGGCGGCTCAGTTGAGTAAGAACCTGACTGGCACTGAGTAAGCAGGGGAACCTGGAGAAGGAGCGGCTCAGTGAGTGAAGACACTGACTGGACTGAGTGTGAGAGGGGAACCTGGGAAAGGAGGCGGCTCAGTGAGTAAAGACACTGACTGGCACTGAGTGTGAGCAGGGGAACCTGGAGAAGGAGCGGCTCAGTAGTAAAGACACTGACTGGCACTGGGGGGGGGGGGGGGAGTGTGAGCAGGGAACCTGGGAGAAGGAGCGCTCAGTGAGTAAAGACACTGACTGGCTACGGTTGTGAATGGGAACCTGGGAGAAGGAGCGCTCAGTGAGTAAAGACCTGACTGGGCACTGAGTGTGAGCAGGGGACCTGGGAGAAGGAGCGCTCAGTGAGTAAAGACACTGACTGGCACTGAGTGTGAGCAGGGGAACTGGAGAAGAGCGCTCAGTGAGTAAAGACACTGACTGGCACTGAGTGTGAGGCAGGGGAACCTGGGAGAAGGAGCGCTGCAGTGAGTAAAGACACACTGACTGGCACTGAGTGTGAAGCAGGGAACCTGGAGTAGGAGCGTCTCAGTGAGTAAGACACTGACTGGCACTGAGTTGAAGCAGGGGACTGGGAGAAGGAGCGGCTCAGTGATTAGACACTGACTGGCACTGAGTGTGAGCAGGGGAACCTGGGAGAAGGAGGGCTCAGTGAGTAAAGACACTGACTGGCACTGAGTGTGATCAGGGACCTGGGAGAAGGACGGCTCAGTGAGTAAAGACACTGAATGGCACTGAGTGTGAAGCAGGGACCTGGGAGAGGGAGAGGCTCAGTGAGTAAGACACTGACTGACTGAGTGTGAAGAGGGAAGCCTGGAGGGAGGGGCCTCATAGTGAAGACACTGACTGGACTGAGTGTGAAGCAGGGGAACCTGGGAGAAGGAGCGGCTCAGTGAGTAAAGACAACTGGCACTGAGTGTGAGCAGGGAACCTGGAGAAGGAGGCGCTCAGTGAGTAAAGACACTGACTGGCACTGATGTGAGGCAGGGGAACCTGGGAGAAGGAGCGGGCTCAGTGAGTAAAGACAACGACTGGCACTGAGTGTGACCAGGGGAACGCTGGGAGAAGGAGCAGCTCAGTGAGTAAAGAGACAACTGACTGGCAACTGAGTGTGAGCAGGGGAACCTGGAGAAGGAGGCGTCTCAGTGAGTAAAGACACTGACTGGCACTGAGTGTGAAGCAGGGGAACCTGGGAGAAGAGGCGCTCAGTGAGTAAAGACACTGACTGGGCACGAGTGTGAGATGCAGGGGAACCTGGGAGAAGGAGCGCTCAGTGAGTAAAGACACTGACTGGCACTGATGTGTGAAGCAGGGAACCTGGAGAGGAGGGGCTCTCAGTGAGTAAAGACACTGACTGGCACTGAGTGTGAAGCAGGGGAACCTGGGAGAAGGAGCGGCTCAGTGAGTAAAGACACTGACTGGCACTGAGTGTGAAGCAGGGAACCTGGGAGAAGGAGTGGGCTCAGTGAGTAAAGACACTGACTGGCACCAGGTGTGACAGGGGACCTGGGAGAAGGAGCGGCTCAGTGAGTAAAGACACTGACTGGCACTGAGTGTGAAGCGGGGAACCTGGGAGAGGGAGGGTCTCAGTGATGATGACACTGACTGACCTGAGTGTGAAGCAGGGACCTGGGAGAAGGAGCGCTCAGTGAGTGAGACACTGACTGGACTGAGTGTGAAGCGGGGAACTGGGAGAAGGACGGCTCAGTGAGTAAAGACACTGACTCACTGAGTGTGAAGCAGGGAACCTGGGAGAAGGAGCGGCTCAGTGAGTAAAAACACTGACTGGCACTGAGGTGGCAGGGGGAACCTGGAGAAGGAGGCGTCAGTGAGTAAAGACACTGACTGGCACTGAGTTGAAGGCAGGGGTAACCTGGGAGAAGGAGCAGCTCAGTGAGTAAAGACACTGACTGGTGAGTGTGAAGCGGGGAACCTGGGAGAAGGAGCGGCTCAGTGAGTGAAGACACTGATGGACTGAGTGTGGAAGCAGGGGAACCTGGAGAAGGAGCGGCTCAGTGAGTAAAGACACTGACTGGCACTGAGGAGGCAGGGGAACCTGGAGAGAGGAGCGCTCAGTGAGTAAGACACTGACTGGTACTGAGTGTGAAGCCGGGGACCTGGAGAAGGAGCGCTTCAGTGAGTAAAGACACTGACTGGCACTGAGTGTGAGGCAGGGGAACCTGGGAGAGAGGGCGGCTCATGAGTAAAAGACACTGACTGGCACTGAGTGTGAAGCAGGGGAACCTGGGAGAAGGAGCAGCTCAGTTGAGTAAAGACACTGACTGGCACTGAGTGTGAGGCAGGGGAACCTGGGAGAAGGATCGGCTCAGTGAGTAAAGACACTGACTGGCACGAGGTGTAAGCAGGGGACCTGGGAAGGAGTCGCTCAGTGAGTAAAGACACTGACCACTGAGTGTGAGGCAGGGGAACCTGAGAAGGAGCGGCTCAGTGAGTAAAGACACTGACTGGCACTGAGTGTGAAGCAGGGGAACCTGGGAGAAGGAGGCGGCTTCAGTGAGTAAAGACACTGACATGGGCACGATGTGAAGCAGGGGAACCTGGGAGAAGGAGCGGCTCAGTGAGTAAAGACACTGACTGGCACTGGGTGTGAGGCAGGGGAACCTGGGAGAAGGAGCGGCTCAGTGAGTTAAAGACACTGACTGGCACTGAGTGTGAGCAGGGGACTGGGAGAAGGAGGCTCAGTGAGTAAAGACACTGACTGGCACTGAGTGTTAGGCGGAACTGGGAGAAGAGCGCTCAGTGAGTAAAGACACTGACTGGCACTGAGTGTTAGGCAGGGGAACCTGGTGGAAGGAGCGGCTCAGTGAGTTAAAGACACTGACTGGCACGAGTGTGAAGCAGGGAACCTGGGGAAGAGGCGGCTCAGTGAGTAAAGACACTGACTGCATCTGAGTGTGAAGCAGGGGAGACCTGGGAGAAGGAGCGCCAGTGAGTGAAGACACTACTGACTGAGTGTGAGGCTTAAGGGGAACCTGGGAGAGAAGGAGCGGCTCAGTGAGTAAGACACTGACTGGACTGAGTGTGAAGGCCGGGGAACTGGGAGAAGGCAGCGGCTCCGTGAGTAAAGACACTACTGGCACTGAGTGTGAGGTCAGGGGGGAACCTGGGAGAAGGAGCGGCTCAGTGAGTGAAGACACTGACTGGTACTGAGTGTGAAGCAGGGGAACCTGGTAGAAGGAGCGGCTCAGTGAGTAAAGACACTGACTGGCACTGAGTGTGAGGCAGGGGAGCCTGGGAGAAGGAGCGGCTCAGTGAGTACAGACACTGACTGGCACTGAGTGTGAGGCAGGGGAACCTGGGAGAAGGAGCGGCTCAGTGAGTAAAGACACTGACTGGCACTGAGTGTGAGGCAGGGGAACCTGGTTCAATTCCCGGTGTCGGCTCCGTGTGACCTTGGGCGAGTCAATTTATCTCCCTGTGCCTCAGGTGCCAAAAACATAGATTGTAAGCTCTCCGGGGCAGGGACCTCAGCCTGCAAAATGTCTCTGTAAAGCGCTACGTACAACTAGCAGCGCTATACAAGAACATACTAATATTATTATTATACCGAGATACTTACCGGGGGACGGTTCCACAGGCAGCACCCCCATCCAGGGCAACAAAATGGCGTTTGAAATCTGCCGCATTCTGCCGGCCAATAAAAAAAACCTTGATGTCACCTGTTGCAGATTCCTATTGGCCGGCGTGACCCCGGGCAGGTTTAAATACCAGGAAGTAACCAGCTACACCTTTCCCGAGACATATCTGAGGAACCAGGGGGATCGCCAGAGCCGAAACGAGCGCGGTTCAGCTCCGGGACGCCCGGCTTCCCTCTTGTGAGGAGGACAGAGAAGAGAACGTTGGAGGCCCAGTGGATTACTCTACTTCCTGTTGGACTACAAGTAGCCGTAGAGTTTATCAGATGAGATTTCCTGCCATTCAGGTCGCCTATTACCGGATCTTGTTCCACTTAGACGTCTATTCTAGCATTTCTTGGTAAATCTGGTGCCATATTTTGTGCCCATTTTAACCCATTGTGTGCACCATGAGGTAACCCCCCCCCATGGCGTCGGCTTCTCCAGTGGGCCCATCAATTAGTGGTTACGTCATGGGATTTAAGCTAAATACGTCTTTGTTGGGGAGAACCAATCAAACGCGATCTAGTCTGAGCATTAACGGTAGTAGAAGACTCACTCCTCTTCCGTTTGCGCCATCAGTGCCGGCGCAAGTCACGTGATTGCTATGTGTCGGGCTGGCTGTGCCCCTCCAGCACACAAAGGGTTAATGTACCATATGGGAGGGGGGGGGGTATTTTTTTTATCAAGTTCTCCCATCTGTATAATTGGTGAAGACGTGATGCAAAAAAAAAAAAAAAAAGGAACCAGATTCATCCTAGTAAATTAATCCATATTCAGTTCTCTTTAATTATGCCATATAATGCTCTTTTGAGAAATATAATGCTGTTTTTTTTCCTCCCTTTGATCAATCTGGTGCAATCTTTCCCCAGTCTTGCATTCAGGAAACCTTAATACATAGATACCAATGTAGTGTATATAGAGTGCAGATCCAAGTAAATATCCTATAAAGAGATACACACATAATAAAAAAATTAATCTGAAGTGTTTGTAGCTGTAAACGTTACCTTCAGAACATCACAAGATAATGCAGAAACCCCGAGAATGAAGTCATGCTGTTTTCAAGGTCAAACACACACACACCTCTTAGTCAAGGTTAACAGCTCAGATGTCTGTGAGGAATGCAAGTGCAATATCAACACTAGCCCGGTTTCACCAGGGCCGGAGGTCTCTGGTATCCTTCCCCAGATAAGAGTTGTGAGGTCATGTCTACGCGGCTGACTTTGCACACAATACCCAAACAAAGGTTCCTTTTATGTTGTGGCGGCTCAGGTCCCATCTCGCTACTTTTAAGAAAACACTTACTGAACACATTACGCACACACGCCGGCGAAGGCGCCTCGCTGGATAGAGAACCATCGGAGAGAACATGACATGTATATTTTATCCGATTACTGTTCTTAACCCACACTTGTGATGGTGCCGACTCCCGTTTCACCGCACTCGCCAGCATTTTAACCGCCTCTGTGGACTTACAGGTATAAAAGTATCCCTCCCTCGTGATCACCCTCCAACACAAATCAGCTACCCATTAAGTTTTTTTTGTGGAAACCCCCCTATCACAAACACACATGTTGCTACCAGGTGGATCAGACCTCTTGTTCAAGCATCAGGAAACTAGAGGAACAGAGATGTCAGCCTGTGAGGCCCAAAAACAGTGAGATGCGGGCGTTCTGGACCCAAACTTTCTATCTTAATGGAAACATACTTATTTTTATCAGTGCGACGTACTTGACGTTTAAGGCCCTTGTTCACTAAGCGGTTTCCCTGGGCATTTTATTCTCATTCATTTGAATGGATGTGATCTCTTCTCCAGCAATGGTAAGCGACATCCCAGTATATTGAATGGGGGGGGGGTCTTCAACAGAGGCGACCCCAGAAATCAGTGGGGAGACCCGCGTGGGGAAAGGTAGCGTTGGAAATGGATGTGGAACTGAAACAGAGGAGAAAGATGGTTTACTGAAGTTATTAATATTGTCATTACCAAATGGTTCTAGAGCCATGGGTAAATTCGGAGACTGGGCCTCCTGTGCTGAAGCAGAGACCGATTGAGCCACCTGTGCTGAAGCAGGGATAACCTGACCTGTTGGTCACCCCTGTTGTGTCCTCGGGAGCCCTTGAAGCCCCCCCTTGTCTAGATAGTATTAGATAAACCCAGAAAGATGATATTATTATAGGGCTTGAAAAGACAGTAAGGTTTAATTATTACTAAATCTGCCGTTACTAACATGTAATTTCTTCTTTATCTTATTTGTTCCCCAACTGCGAACGTTAATAAAGATTTTTCTTCAGCAGCAGTTATTCTTTTGTTGTTTTACTGAAACATGAGAAAACGCGCTTGGAAAGAAGGGGCCGTGTTTTAAACGCACTGTACACTGTGTCAGAAGGGGGATTAATGCCACATTGTAGTGAAAGTAAGGCCTCGGGCATGGTCAACGCTTACGTGCTGACCCGTGCTGGTGCTTACCAGTGAGCCCCTACAGCCGCAATGAGAGCGGCTTTAGTAGGGGCTCGCCTACGCTTACGCATTTAGATTTGGCGCTCGCCGGAGCGCAGGGCCGGTCACGTGAGCGGTTCGCCCAATGAGGACGAACCAGCTCCGTGACGTCACTGGCCCGCCCCCCGACACGCCCACGGACGGCGGGCGGACCGAGGCCAGGGAAAGCACCCGCTTTCCCTCAGCCTCCGCGCACCTCAGCACGGGAGAAGGCACCATGGACGCAGCCTAATAAGGCTGCCGCGGTCTCTCGCAGTCGGAAGGGACATTACCTGGCACGGAACGCGAATGCTGACAGAGGACGGACACAAATATAAAGACCCGTCGGGCGCTTTCCAGGTGTTTATACTGGGGACGTCTCTTCTCGCTGGCTGATACTTCTGAGCTTAGTAATGAGGCGGCCAACTCCAGTCCTCAAGGGCCACCAACAGGTCAGGTTTTCAGGATATCCCTGCTTCAGCACAGGTGGCTTAATTGGCCCCCTGCTTCAGCACAGGTGGCCCTTTCTGTGTCTGCTTCGGCACTGTACCTTTGATCCACGGATTTCCACGGAACGGCCTCAAAAATAACGATTCGCCTTTTTGGCCGATTTCTTTTTTTTCAACACCGACAATCCATCCGCGGATTCTGCAATCCGCTGACGCGTTTTACGAATCCAATTCGTGGATAGCTGAATCCGCGGATGGACTGTTACAATTCGCCAGCGGATTGTAACCAATGGCGGTTTTGGATCGAAACTGGAACAATCCGCCGGCGGATTTAACACCGCGGAATGGATCCTGAATGGCAAACGCGGTAAAATCCGGGGAAGGGATCAGGACTGGATCTCGCCCGTCTCATATTTGCCAACCTGGTACAGATCTTACATTACACCCCAGTTTCTCAGCCAATCAGGTGACGGGAAAAGTCTAAGTCAGATTCCGCTTACAAGATTATAGTCCGGAAGAGTTGGCCCGTGGCTGGGATGTCACAGCTGCGGTGTTTTTGCGGTGTGCCAATGTAAGCCAAATCAGTATGTAAATTGAGTTAAACTTAGGCTTTGGTCAAGGCGAAGTCCCAGCTGGCGAGTCCCATTGTATCAATTTTTATACTAAAATCTGCGACATAGTTTACACTTGAGAGGGGGGGGGGGGGCGGGGTGAGGGGGCAAACACCATGATTAATGATTTTTGAGCCACCTGTGCTGAAGCTGGGATATCCTGAAAACCTGTCCTGTTTGGGAGGGGGGGAGGGGGCACTGGTGGTGTAAGGGAAGACTCTCAATAGGAAGGGAAATAATAGTGTGGAAGATGGTTAACACCAGAGCCAACGGCTACCTCCATCATCATGGAGGAAGGAGGGTCCAAAGCCATGAGCATCTGGGGAAGGACATCCCCAAAGTAAGAGGTCATCTCAAGCATTGGGTGCGGGGGGAGGCTGGCTGTTGATCTGCGCAGGTGTCAGCGGAGGGCTCAGGCGCCGAGCGCCATTTTTATTGTCTTCCGAACAGAGCGACGTTCCCAGTCAGCACGATCCATAAATAGCAGCAATATTACTATAATTAAAAGCTAACGATCATTACATGATCTCGGTCGTTACTTCCCCAGCTGTACGCGAGCCCTTCTTTGGCGCTGTTGTTTGGACTCGTTACTCTTCTGGCTGCGCTCATTAGCAAACCCGTTCACGCACCTATGATCGCCCTTCAAATTCGCCACGACAAAGTGTCAGGCCAACGCATAAGCAGCACGAGGGCAGAGACCGGCGGCAGATTGCAAAGCATTACAGCCAAGTCATTCCCGAAGACAAAATAGCCTCCGAATGAATTCATTAGGGATCCAGTGTGACTTGTGTCCTTGTTTTTTGGGGGGGGGGGGACTTTGTTATTCAGTTGCGGTGCAGCCGTGGGTGTCTGGCACCAATGTTTTGCAAGAGCAGACAGCTTCAAAAGTCTCTGTCTCAGTGTGAACGCTGACAAAGTCCAGCAAGCTGCCACAAGGAACCCATACATCAAAGGGGATGGAGAACGGCATTCTGGGACTTTCGTGCCTTGTAAAAAGAAAAGGCCCTCAATATAAACACAGCGCTGTGCTAAACATCGGGGAGAGCGTTAGAACCGCGGGCTGCGCTAACAACAAACAGAGCTACAGCCGGCTCTGGAATAACGCACAGCAATTGTGTGCGAATCTCTGAGTTTACCGTATAAAAAGTCCCGTGGCGATTAACACCAGCAAGATGAACGTGGCACCATTTAATTCCTTCCCTGAAAAGCTAACAATCTATTTTCTTTTTGGCTGTTGCGGCTGCTGCTGTAACAGCGATGGGATAGCACGCCCCGAGGCGTACGTTAGAATAGGATTGTATCATTACACATTAGGAAGGACATCTAAAATACATTCTCAGCGCGTGTGAGCAACAGTGAATACGCCTCTTATCCAGGAGCCGTGCTATTAACCTTGAGTCTGCAGCGCCATGCAACAATCGAAGCAGAAAAGTGCGATTGTATAATGAAGTCAATTAATGAGCTCTAAAATAGGAGAATATATGGATATATGGTACAGGGACACGCCACTCTTTAGCCTTGGTTACAGGCGTCCTTGTTGCGTGGAATAATTTCCGTGCTGTAGCTTTACAGAAACAAATACATTTTTTTTTAAAAAGCGCAGGCTGCAAACTTTTCTGACCTGACAACAGGGAAATGAAAGATTACAGTTAACTTTCCGCGAATAAACTCAGAATTCACGCATCTTCCGTGCTGATTTCAATGTTGCTGATTTATGTTGTGTAAATAAAAATATCACGTGTGCGCACATTCACACATCTCAGATAGGTCTGCAACCCTGCACTTCCCCATTATCTCTTAGCATACTTACTTAGTGCTTCCACTGCAGCCAGGAATTCTGGGTAATGACATGCAAATGGGCAGTGTTTCACTCTTTGCTTCTTAGTAAAATGTATGCTATAGTGACGTTACCCAAATCAGAAACGGACGTTGTTTTTTGAGCTATGATACTTAGTAAGCGAATGATATGCGGAAACCATTCAGGTAACGTCCCGCTATTTCAGGATATTACCATGTTATCGTTAAAAAAAACGTGAGCTTGCTCCTATACTTAGGGCGACCATATTTGTCCTGGCAAAAACCGGGAGAAATGTTACGTATGCATAGTTGGCGCTCGCCAGTGTGAAGAGCGTTTGCCAGCTGCGCATGTGCAATCTGCATTTGCCGGTCGCTCATGCGAGATCGGAGCTCGCCGGTCGCGCATGCGCAAGAGTGACCGGCAAATGCTGGTTGACACATGCACGGTTGGCAAGTGCCACTCGAGCAGCCGGCAAGAAACGATCACGCATGCGTGGCCAACTGGATACTAAACCGGGACAGCACCCCTAAAAGCTGGGACAGAGCCCTTAAAACCGGGACTGTCCCGGCTAAACCAGGACATCTGGTCACCCTATCTATACTGTACCTACCCTAGATGATAAAAGGTAATTCAATTCATCTTTATCTACTTTGTATATATTATCAGAGTTTAGTGGGGGGGGGGTATGGCTATGATTACGGATCAGATAACGTTAACTTACTTCAGTGAGTACAGCGTGACCATTAAAGTAACGGTAAATGAAATATATTAACGGAGTTTAGTGCGCCTGGTCCGTAGGGACTACGCGTCAGAGCAGAATAAAGTGCATATTAACGCCTCACATTTTTTTGTAGCACAGTTGCGTCGTACGCAAGAAACTATTTCTTCCATCTGGTGCAGATTGCTAGAAGCCAGAGTTACTCCATCTTAAATGTGGCAGATTGAATTTTTACGCAGGTTGACCAGAGAGAAAGTGACACAGGCGCATATTGCGATGCATCTCATTATAATCTGTGTGTCTCCTCCTATTGACTCACCCCAAGTCACCCATAGGGCAAAAACTGGCGCAAAGAGGTTGCAATCACTAGTCAGACCTATGGAATCTGTCATTCATCCCTATGTTCTGCAGAAAGATCCACCCCAATTTTCTTCTGTGTTACCTAAAACCAAAAAAATGCATCTAAAAAATTATTTCCTATCTATACTACTTTCCCATTTCTCTCCATTTCTGCACCTTCACCCCAAGGGATATTTCTGTCTAAAGATGAACAACAGCCTTAAAAGCTTTTACAGTCCTTAGCTCAATAGGCATATTATTGCTTTCAGATGAAAGTTTCCCTCCTGGGTGACAGTGAAAGCACAGCTGTGTCACAAATACATTTTTTTTTTTGGTTTTGTTTTTGCATGTGATTTATCGCCATCTCGGTTTACACCTTTTCAAAGGCATTTTTTTTCTTCAAATATCCAGAACATGGGCTTGCCTCTTCATGGCTTGTGAACTATTAAGGCTTGTTTCAGATTTGGGCATCAAAGGGGGAGCAAATAAGTGTGTGGTGTTCACTTCTCCATCTTTAAACCAAACCTTATGTTTACGGTGCAGTTTACCCCCCAAAAATGACTTTATACTTATACAATGAACGTATTGCAATGCCCTTTAAAGCAGATTAACCACACTTATATTTATGGTTTTTTTGCTGCTGTGCTTGATTCTATTTGCATTTGTCTTGGTAAAGGCCCAAAGCCTGCATTTGGGTGTTCCCACGGCAACCTCTGCTGTTTGTTCGCACTTGCTTCACTTCACCAGGCGGAACTGAGCTGTTTCCCATGCAGTAAAACGGATCAGTATGGGGGTTTTTTTCCGCCCAAGTCACGTTATTGATGATCTACCAGACTCTCGTCTGTTCATTTCACAAGACGAGCCAGAGCTTCAGAGTTTGTTCAGCTGTATCTCCATTTCCCAGTGGTGGACTCCCGCAGAAGAAGCCCTCCACTGTATCTGTAGCCTTTAGACCTACTAAAATATTTGTCTGCACAGCGGACAACCCATAGCTGAGGGACAGTACCAAGACTTCCCTATCTCACTCCACGTCTTGAGCGCTTATCCGCTTATTGACATCACACAGCCGTGCCTGGCAGCCTCCTCTTGTCATGAGCTGGTCACATATATGTATATATTATTATTTTTTATAGAAGAAACAGCCGCCTTCACTACCAGTAACGCCAGAGTAAAAATATAAACGAGCACGTCTTTCTGCTATAGGGTCAGCAACCTGTAGCCGTTTGACCCAGCTAATTGCAGAGTGGAGATGTCCCACTGGGCTCTTTGTTTCTGGTGTGGCGATTCTCCTCTCACTGTGGGTGTGATATCATTTCTCACAGTGGGGTATGCAGCTGAGAAAAGTCTCTCTCTCAGCATCTGTGGGAATATTTCAGTTTCAAGCCAATTATTAGTGCTGCTGGCTATTTAATATGGTGAAACAGGCGTACAGATCTCAGATTGTATGTGTTTAAACAGGGATATGGCTTCCAAAAGTTTGGAATGACGGGGTTTAAAATCTGCAGACCAAGCAATATCCTACCTGTTTTTTTAAATAAATCAGTTCTGTACTATGAGAAAATACTTTTTTTAATTATTTAAAATAACTCTGAATTACATTTTGAATGTATTATAATGTAACAAGCATTTTCTGTTTCTATAGCAACCATTTACAAAGTTACATCCCGTCCCTCTTCTGAAACAGGCTCTGGCACGCCCCTTTTTGAGCCCTGCCCCCTCTCTAGCAGTGCAACGATTGTATCTAGTGATGGCCTGGTCACATGATCTTCCCCACAGAACGTTGTATCTTTGGTCCTCTTCTGCTGCACTGACAGCCATTTACTGAACCCCCGAGCTGAATTTTCGCCAATCGATTGGCAACTTAGCTAATTACTTACCATTGTGTGGATTGTATTCGTGCACATATTAAAGGGGGGGGGGGGGGGGGAAATAAAATTAAAAACGGTAGATTGGACGCTGCTTTAACCTCTCTACTGCAAGAGGGGTCTATAAACCGCATGCTGAATTTCTGTAACCACCTCTGGAACAGAAACGCTGGCGTATGTATAATTATATCTGTATAGCACCCACAGTGTACGCAGTGCTTTACAAAATGACAATAACAGGTAAATAAAGTGCAAACTTTAAGGCATCAGGAGACCGTGTCAGTGCATCCCTGCCAGCGGATGCGTCATCGCGCTTTGCGCGCCCACACACACACAGGGCGCCGCAGCGGCCACTGGAGACCCGGCCGTATATATCGTGTAATGAGAAGCTTCTTATAAGAGGTGGATTCTCAGCCGGGCTTTCAATGTGGCAAGTGAAGATGCGTGAGGGATATGGAGTGAAAGAGAGTCCCGTAGGTAGGGGGAGATTAGTGAGAGAGGGAGGAGAGTCCCGTAGGTAGGGGGAGATCAGTGAGAGAGGGAGGAGAGTCCCGTAGGTAGGGAGAGATTAGTGATCAAGGGAGGAGAGTCCTGTACGTAGCGGGAGATTAGTGAGAGAGGGAGGAGAGTCCCGTAGGTAGGGGGAGAT